>JAQPCC010000067.1:600000-1097500 GCA_028392965.1 Lindernia subracemosa
TTTTCTTGGAGTCCCCGGCTGGGGTTGGCTTCTCCTATTCAAACACAACTAGCGACTATAACGTCACGGGCGACACGAGCACTGCGAACGACGCCTATACATTTCTACTCAACTGGCTCGAGAGGTTTCCTCAGTACAAAACCCGAGAATTTTACATCACCGGCGAGAGTTATGCAGGCCACTATGCGCCTCAGCTGGCCCGCACCATACTGATCAACAATAACAACACCAACCATACTGTTATTAACCTCAAGGGCATTGCCGTAGGTGTATTTTTTAAGTGTTTCTTCGTTTTTTAGTTGGGTCGTCGTAACATTTTTCCCGCTGATGATATTGCAGATAGGAAATGCATTGGTTGATGACATCATGGTATACGGGCCGGGGCTATACGATCATCGCTGGACGCATGCTTTGATCTCAGACGAGACTCACAGTGACATCATTAAGTATTGCAACTTCGGCAATGATAACGCATTATTTGACGACGTCCTATGCGATAGTTCTGTCAATAAATCCCATCGTGAAATGGGAAAAATCGATATAGACAACATGTATGCCCCGATATGTCATAAGTCAGAGTCCAAGCTCAGTGATTCCTCTACAGCTGGTTCGGTAAGATCGATCGTTGTTCTTAGTTCTTTTCAGTTCGTTCTTAATTCCCAAGGAATCGTTTGATATATGAGTTCTTTTTTCCCAAAATGACCAGATTGAGTTCGTCGATCCATGCTCTGGTTATTACATCTCAGACTATCTGAACACCGCCGAAGTTCAAAAGGCCCTCCATGTAAATCCCACACCTTGGACGTCTTGCAGGTAAACTCAACAAACATGAATCCTAGGTTGTCCATTTCTATTTATTATGGCTCAATGCTGCTTGAAAAAATAAATATGCAGGAATTATAACTGGACAGACTGGGAAAGCCATGTTTTGCCGACGGTTGAGTATCTTATGTCTAATGGCATGAGAGTCTGGTTATACAGGCAAGTGCTTAAGACATCATTACATCTACACATGTTTGTCTTTATTGCAGCTTTTCGATCGAAATACTAACGAAAACAAGCACTGTTTCATGAATCATATTGATTCCTATACCATTTGCTTCCTTCGCACAGTGGAGATATCGATGCAAATGTGCCAGTCACATCCACGAGATACGTAATCAACAGCCTTAAACTTCCCATCGAAAGTTCTTGGCGTCCGTGGTATCTTGACGAAGAGGTAAGAGAGCTTGTACTAATTCGAGCCGCTTTTTTTTTTTTTTTTGAAGTCACGGAAGAGCCTGATAATGTTATAAGTATTTGGTCGCAGGTTGGAGGATATGTGGTCGGCTACAAAGGATTGACCTTTGTGACGGTGAGAGGTGCCGGGCATTTTGTTCCGACGAATCAACCTCAGAGAGCGCTTACGATGATCTCGTCGTTCTTACAAGGGGTTTACCCTCCTTCGTTGTCTTCGTAATCTTACAGATTATATCGTATCGAAAGACAAATGGTGACAATAAATGTTTGCTTATGATTAAACAAAATGGAGATTTGAGTCCAAGAAGTATCATGGGATACATTCTTTATGCTATATGTACCATTTTAGCAACAAAGAATTACAAAGAAAATCTCACTACAGAGAAATGTACCATCATTTATGCAGGCAAAGAAACAAGAATCCCAGCAATTACACAATTAAACCACATAGACATGATTTTGATCATCGACCAAGGAATAAAAGAATCGAACTGTCGGGATTTTTCCCCCTTTCATGAATTACGTCCAGCGTCTTCGAGCATCATCCCTTTAAGACTCTTTGCAAGCCAGATCGCTGTATCTCTCGGAGAGACCTTTTCCTTACCGAAAGGTTTTAAGACAACGGCTAGTTCTTCAAGCCTGTTCTGCTGAAGCAGATCAGCAGATAATTCTAACAATCCTTCGAGTGCATCAGCTCTTTGCCTGAAGGAAGTCACGTCTAACGTCTCTTTAGCAGCTGGAGACTCCTCTTTCGCTGGAGGGTTGTTCAATCTCGTGGGGTCCACTGAATTTCCAACCTCCGTGTTGGAAGCTGAATTCGAAGCAGTAATCGCAGTAGTAATATCTATTTCTTTGGTCACTGTGTTTTCAGACGTACCCAAAGTAGGAGTTTTGTTATCGCAACTTGGTTTCGAATCTGCTGAAAAAAACCGATCTTTTCCATCCAACCCGTCTCTTACTACATCGACTCTATTGGAGTTTTCTTGCAATAACATCGGCGTCGTGTTGGTAAAAGTAGACAGCAAACGGGCCGCATCTGATTTCTCACTAGCAGCACTTTGCTCAACTTCATGCCCCATCTTTGGAGAAGAAAAATTCTTGTTCGAGGATACACTGCGTACACCTGAGGAAGAACTTTCCAGATCCGAGGATACATTTTTCTTTACCACGAACTTGTCTTCTTCATTAATTCCACTGCTCTGGCTCATGATCGGGGCGTCACCTTTTCCAGCAAAACGTGAACCTATCGATGAATCAATTTTCTTCTCGTCGTGTGCATTCAGCTCTAAAATTTGAACACCCAAACTCTCCTTAAATGTTGCAATAGAACTATTCGTAGGTTTACGACCATTTTCAGACTGTGAAGAGGAAGTAGTAGAACAGCTGGGCAAAGACACGTCGAGTTCCACCTCAGTGGCTTGTTGAGGATGTCCCCTAGAACAGTTTCTCTTCCTTTCTAACGGAGACGAGGGAGACTTAACCATCTCAACGTTAACAGCCTGCTCATAGGCATGAATCTGACGTGTCTGTCCCGAGACGCTGACAGGAGTTGTTGCATCGTCACACAGCTCGAACCCTTGGATAGAAATTGAAGAAGAAGCCGAGTTGCTACTATCCGCCTGCATCCTCTTAGAAGGCATCAATGTAGTTTGTTGAGGGTCGGGAGCATCTTGGGGAATCGCCTTCGAGTTACTCTGCATGGTATTCCCCGCGTCGGGGCCCAATTTCTTCGTCGCCCGCAAAGGAAATGATGGCCTTCTGGCTAACATAGGAGGAGTTTTGAGTCGCTGTTTCGCCGTGAATCCTTCAACGATGGGGTTCAAAGGACCAGAATGAGAGATCCCTTCTTGCTTTGCCCGGGTGGTTAACATAGGAGGTGTTTTGAGCCTTTGTTTCGACGTGGATCCTTCTTCAGCAACAGTGTTCAATGGACCAGAATATGAGATCCCTTCGTATTTGGCTCTCGTCTTTGGCGGGGTTTCCGTGCTAGTTAGCTTCACAGACAGACAAGACAACGAAACTGAAAATCGAACTCCCCATAGATTCAAAATGCTCAGACAAGGAAAAGAAGTGTTAGAATCATTACTACCTGGTGCTTCAGAGAAGATGCTCTCTGTATTCTTTTAACGGACTCTGAGGTATTGGGTGGATCTACACTAATCTTAGGCTTTGGAACTCTTGGCAGAGCTTCGATGTGGCCCGTCGGATTACTATTACCACCAGTTTTTGCAGAATTGCTTCTCATGGGAGAACTATTCTCTCTACTCTTACCTTCCCTCAGTACCATCGCGATGTTTTTTATCCTCCTCGGCTGATTGGCTTCATTTCTATTGCACGGTCCCTCGTTTGTAGGAAAGAAATCTCTGTCTTCTTCATCTACACCACCATCACCATCATTGTCATAGTCATCGCCAGAAGTAAAATCTGTGGTCGTTGCTTTATGAGCTTGCTTTGTTAGAGTGGCATGCATGTTCTTATCGCTCACCACTGTGCACTCCTTTTCACTGCAAGAACTATTACTACTTTGGCTTTCGACCATGTTCTTTCTGCTCTCTCGCATAGTCAAAAGAGGTTTCTCGTGAGTGGGATTATAGGATGGACGGTACTGGTCGACGTAAGGTTGTAGATAAGGGTGTTTGAGTAACTCAGATGCCTGACACACGGTAAAAGCGACGATCGTCGAAGGTGTAAGAATACCTGGCAGCGTTAAGAAGGGTGAAATAATAAGATTCTTACACTCGATCGATGTTCGGGGTTTTTCCTCAGCATGCTCTTGATAAGCGTTTTCCTGCGATAAATGATTCCCGAGGGCATCTTAGATCGCATGTTCGTGAGTCAACTGAAAATAAAACAACATAGAAGGTACTTACAGGGAGGGGGAATAACATGGAGGCAAAGGCCCCATCGACGAACGGTTAATCTTGCTTATCAAGCCAGCCATGTCCTGAAAAATGCATAGAAAAAGATGTACTTCAGTGAAAAGTAAGGGTATCGAAGTAAAGAGACAGAGAGTACAAGTCGGTGGCATGTTAAAACTCTTACAAAGGCTTTGAAAGCAGGACGATGAGCAGCCATTTCGTATATACAGCAACCTGATAGAGGAATAAACGAAATATTGGAGCATTAAATCATTACGCTTTACGGAAATGAATAGTATAAAATATAAACATACCAAGAGACCATATATCTGACTTAAATCCATATGGAATATCAGCAAGAAGCTCGGGGCACATGTAATTGGGAGTTCCAACGACCTGTGCAAAACCAAGAATCTTATGTTAGAAATATGGTTTGCAATGTTCTCAAAGGGTGTTTTTGCTTCATAGATGGATGTAAAACCACATTGACAAAGATAAAAAGATATCGAAATGATGCATATTTAAGGGCATACCGAGGAAGCCAAATCATCGGCCTTCAAAGTCTTGGCCAGTCCAAAATCACCTGCTCAAAAGGAAAGGGAGGACGAAAACTTATTTACGGAGGCTTCTATTAAGTTATAACAGATAATATATTGTCCAAAGCTTACCAAGACGAACATCTTGATCTTTAGTAAGAAATATGTTGGAACACTGGCGAGAACCGCAGCAAGAAGATAAGTACAATAAATCCAAATTTACTTTGAGAAAGAAAAAAGAACTAAGATTACTTACTTTGAGGTCCCGATGCAAAACAAAATTGGAATGTAAATAGTCAACTGCAAGTAGCAGTTGAGTGAACCACTTCAATAGTGTCTGCACGGTTTAAATTTGGACAACCTTATTAACCACAAAATGGGCAGTACATAGTTTCAATCGGTCGAAAACAAAAGTGCAAACCTCCTCAGGGAAGTATTGTCCACTGGATTTCTTCATCAGTTCACCGCTGTTAATGATCGATTCACAGCATACCTCAAGGTAAATTAGGCTGAAGAAAAAAAAAACTATTACAACGTATGTACATTTTCCATTCAGGCAACTTACATGTCACCGCCCTCACAGTAGCCAGTTACTATGCAAACATAGCAACCCTGTTTTGGCATTAGGTAAACAGATAAACCGTAAGCTACTCTTTTCATATCATGCCATAGCAATACGCAAACATGGAATTTCACGAACGATTACCTTTTCGACCCAAGCTTCCTTGAACTCAACAATGTAAGGATGCTTAATCCTAGCTATCAATGCCATCTGCACATTTTCAGACATTTAGGAACTTGACACTTCGTTCGTGTAGAAACATAATCAAGAACTGTAAGCACGACACTGACTGCAAAATCCCATGTAAGCACGAACATCTAAGTAGCAAAACTGTAAGATAATCGTAAGATAAGTAGCAAGAACAGTAAGACAAATGCTGAATATAAGCCAAACTCTTCTCATAAGTACAATTCAAGAACCATAAAGTCAAAAGCAAATGAGGATCATTCTTAAGGTATGAACATTGATACGCAGGTGTACCTCTTGATAAGCTGATCTACGGCATCTTTCAGTTTGCCGAGCCAAGCGAATCTTCTTCAACACATACCTAAATTTCACAACCCAAAACCAATCTTGGAGAAGAAGACAAATTAACTTCCCTAAATAAATAAATAAATTAAAAAAAAAGATCCTTACTTTTTCTTTTCTAGCTTGTGGTTGACCAAAATGGCTGCACCAAAAGCTCCACGGCCAATCTGCTCCATGATCTCATACTGGTCCACTCTAGACTCCATCGTTGACCAATCTTAAACCCCACAAAAGAAAGAACACTCTTTCAGCTAAAAGTTCAATTATTTGCTCAACCCCTTTGACGCAGAAACATCACAAAGATTTGATCTTTATTGCTTATGCCGTCAGAAGTATCGCCTAATCAACTGCACAAAAACACTACAAATACAGCAAAACCACAGTAAAAGGGAATGGGACGATATAAAACGGATCTATGGTTCTTATGCTGCAAATTTTGCCCATTTCTCTGATCAAACCTCGAATTCTTGAAATGAAGCCAGCCCAGGTACGGTATGTATGAATGCCATTTTAGTTCTGAGGGGCTTTCTTGAAGGTTTTTTTATTACCTGCCTTGAGATATGGATTATTGAATAATTGAATAAAGATTAGGAAGTGGGGCATTACTATAATGATTAATTTTTCAAATGTCATACAGTTATTATAAGCATAAATGTCATATAATTTTCATAAAAATGAATTTAAGAATTTGCTCCAATAATTTTATAAATAAATACAATTTCCAACTAGATTGTTTTCTGTGCCTTAGAAGTCCATAGTTATTACGGAGAACTGAAGACCCTACGATATCTTCTATGAGCTGTCATTATAAGGGGAAAGGGATTTCTTACCTGAAAAAAAGAATTTTCTGGCAAATTATTATTAAAAAAAGGGGGAAAATATATAACTTGTAAATGACCTTCCTATGATCTTAGTATAACATAAAAAATTGATTTTTACATCATTGGTAATTACGAATTTAAGAGAATATAAACTCGATTTATAAAAGCTAGAATTTTTCCCATATTTCAAGTCTGGAAGATATTATTTAAAGGGTCATACTATTCACATCCCCCTTTACACCCCATACCCCCTTTACACCCCCAAAACACTTGAAATTTGTAAAAGTCATTTAACTAACTACATGAATTCAACAATAATTATTTTATAATTTATTTTTCATAAAAGTCAATATTAATTGCATGAGGTATTCAACAATATTAATTAAGTTATTTTACCAAAGATACATCGATATAATATTTAATTTATTTTTTATTATATTTAGAGATAGATGTTTAGACGGTTTGAAAACCGGAACCGAACCGACGATCACCGGTTCGATTAATCGGGGTCAACAGTTTCAGTTATAACCGGTACCGAACCGTTAACGGTTCTATTTCGGTTTTTATATTTTCAACCGAAAATTGGCGGTTCAAACCGCCGATTAACTGCATGTTTTTTATTTTCTAAATAAAAAATAAAAAAAATAATTATTAATGGTCCAGATCTTGTGGCCGTTGAAGATCAACGATCATAATTTATTGGCCGTTGAAAAATCGGCGGTTACCTAAAACCGCCGGTTTTGAACGAAAAAATAAAAAAAATTGAAAAAAAAATTAAAAAAATAATGAAACTAACCAATGTTCCAAACCGTGATTAACCGCGGTTTGGTTACGGTTTGAGATTTTAGTGTAATCTGAACCGGCGGTTCCAAATCAGGTTGAAATTAGAATTTGTTTAGTTTCATGATAAGTATTTAATGGTTTCAAATTTATAAGTATTTAATGATTTAACATAATTACTTTTTGAATTGGTAAGTATTTAATAATTTACCTCACTTATTAATTGGGGGGTGTAGATAGAAAAAATGAGGGTGCCAATAGAATTACCCTTATTTAAAATGTAATTTAAAATATTTGATATAGTTCAAATGATTTCCAGGAAAAAAAGAAGTAGAAAATAAAAAGCTTCTTGATATAATATACATGCATATTCCCCTAAATATTCCTTTTATACAATAAAAATAATTAGCATTCCTCCCTCTTTCGTACTAATGGAACCCACTTACTAAATTGAATAATGATCATTGATAATAATAATGGCAAAAAAAATGAAATTACAAAAAAAAAAAGCTAATCATTATGGTGCCAAATATTTGCCGACAAATCCCAGCTAGTAATATATAGTTTAGTCCACACAACTCAATGCTCTCTAGTCTCAATCTTCTCTGTCAGAAGCTTCGATAATATGGTGCCACGTGGCACGTGCCCAGTTGACTAATATTCTCTGGTCAAACTAAAGTTTTATTTGCACAACTGTATTTAACTTCATTTTATTTACCATTTATCTATTTCTCAATGGTTCATTTCACCTTTTTCAGATGGTAATCAACATATATTTAATTTTATAATTATGTGAAAATAAAGCAGATGATATATATTCAAATCACATCTATGTATGTTTTTCTTTTTACAACTCGGCCTGATACTACATGTAGAAAACTGTATCAGTGTAAGAAGATCATCATCGATGATCACTCGACTATAACGCCGAAAGTATGCGACTCGATGCTAGGATTTCTCAGCACCCGCCCCTTCGACAAGTCCTTGCTCATCCCGTCCAAGTCGGGCATCTCATACTTCGACAGGGACGCCAGCTCGTGGATGGAATCTGCGATTCTCAACGTGCAAGAAACGACTTCGATCATCAACGAAGCAACCGTTATTACACTAACCGCTCGGGGGACTTCACTTTCTGCCCAAAGCCCTGGTTTTAGCGATGATTTTAGCTTCTTCGAAGCGGATTTTGCGTTCAAGATGTGGTGATCGGCGGGCAAGGCGCACTTCATCGTCTTAATCCCATTCGCCAGTTCTTTCAATGCGTAGCTGCACTGTGAGCTCATCGTCAGGCACTGTTCTTGAATCTTTGATCTAACTTCAATGGGGGTCGTCTGCAAGAAGAAAATATTACATCATTTGCCATCCTCGGACATTCTTTTTCGATGATGGACTTAAGACGGATTAGATATATTACCAGCATGTCCGAATTTAGATAGCCGTTCAATGCATCGATTCTGTAAGCACATTCTCTTGTTAGAGCTCCAATCTTTAGGTATTGATCCCATGGATGTCTGTACCTAAATTTACCATGCCTAGGCTCCCATTTGGCGAAATTTACCTGCGATTATCAGAACGGTTTCTTATCATCTTGGCCAGTCCGAAAATACTTTTACGACCCGCCAAAACATTCGATAACGGCGAGTCAGTGCGATAATGATAAGTTAGGATTTTACATGTGTTTTATGCCCCTAAACTTATAGTTTTAGATCATTTTGTGCTTAAAATACCTTTGAATACCATTACTTTACGTTATTTTTATGTTTTAAAGGTATTAAGGTGAAAAAGAACAAAAAAAGACCATTCACGGCCACATGCGGTAGGTGTCACGGCCGTGAATGAAGATTGAAGTGTAAAAGTCCTCGCAGAAGCTGTCCATGGCCACGTGCAGGAGGTGTCACGGCCATGAACACTCCGTCACGGCCACGTGCAGGAAGTGTCACGGCCGTGAACATACAAGGCAGAAGAGTTGATGTCTTGCAGAAATCATTCACGGCCACGTACAGAAAGTGTCACGGCCATGAACGCTGAGAGGAAGACCAAAGGAGCTTGCAGAAACTGTTCACGGCCACGTGCAGAAAGTGTCACGGCCGTGAACAGATAACATGTAGATCAAAACCGCCCGTTTACCCCTATAGATCTGATGCTTATGTCCTAAACTCGGTCTATATATATAAATATAGCGATAGATTATGAAGACAAACACTTGGTAGCTACTAGAGAATCAGCTGCAATAATCGGAGGCTTAGAACATGAACAACTCATTACTCACCAATGATTCCTCAGTCCCTTTAGAGTTGAGAACACTCTTGTATTCGTCCAACGATGCCTTGTTCTTTTCGTATCCTTCGCCGTCTACCTCGAAATAGACACGTCCGAAACCTAAACATCGTACCATTACACTTATTTTCGAAACATATATATGTATAGGCAATAAATATATGCCATGGCATTTACCTTCCAAGAAAATGCCAAGCTTCTCAATGTTGCTGGCGGTGAGGTTGTGAAGATCAGTACCAGCCCAGATAGGGCATATGAAGATGCACACAAACACTGTGACTGCTCCGCCTATCAAGATGGTGGACAGCCGCCGATGCGCCATGTCTAGCACTTCGTCGTCTCGATAGCCCGATACGCAGATAAGGCTGAACGTCAGGATGAATATCAAGAGGCCGTAATCGTATCTCGCCTTCAGCTTCGGGAAGAATCGAACGAATGTCGCCGCACTAGCTGCCATGTAATGTAAGAAACCACCATGTCAAGTCAAGGATAAGTGTAAGCTAACTAAACTAGTAATAAAGGGGTTCGATCTTAGCACTTGCCTATTAGAAAGACAAGCGAGCCCAGGACGATACATTCGATCTTTTCGCCGGCAAAACTTGCTATGCGATGTGCTCCGACGCCTAAAGCACCGCCTAACAGCGTTGCAATCGCTCTGTTAACACCTTTACCAAGCGTTGCGCCTGATAGTTTTTTTATTACACACAAAAGGAAGAAACAATGAAATGCAATAATCAGTACTAAATCTTGGTTAAAAAAGCTACCTTTAGCATAAACATTTTCAAGAACGCCCAGAAGATTATGGTTTCAGACATACCGACGGAGAACTCAAACACGACGACGACGGTCATGACAGCCCACATTGCGTTGACGCCAAAGCCTTCGTAAGAGAAATCGAAGTAATAGAACAAAGAAACTGCGCATATGGCTAGACCGACTTTGAAAGAGTGTACGATTCGCCTCGGATCTTCAGCTCCCAGCTTTTGGGCTTCCGAAGGAAGACTACTCGCCGCATTCACAATCTTTTCGAATTTGCTCTGTAGTCCCTTATCATCAGCTTCTCGATTATTCTCACCCGCCATTTTTTTTTCTTGATGTTTTTCTCCTTTTTTTTTTGTCCCTTCGTTTCTTGATGGAGGACTTAGGTGGCTGATTTGCTTGAATGTGCATGTGAATAAGTAAGGTATTTATAAAAGTTGGCCCCAACTTTAGCTTCTTGAATAATTGGGAACTGCATTATTATATAGATATTTATATCCTCAACTTTTTTTTTTGGGTAATATCGTATTATGTAAGAAATATTATATGCTGCTATATTAATGGAAAGTAAGTGACGAAGCTACGTCGAAATGCCACGCTATCGGACCATAGTTATATGTGAACGTTCACCAACTTCAATTTCTTTTATTTGGTGATTTATATTATTAGAAAAAATAATCATTTGGAGGGTTTATATTATATTTTATAGATATATATATATATATATATTTCCGACACGGTTTTAAATTCTCATGTTCTTAGAATTATCTGGACAGGCACATAATCTATGGCGGTGACACCCAACTGCTTGGCTGCATTTGGTGAAGGAAAGAATTAACTCTTTAATGAATTATTATTATTAATATAATCATCGCCATAAAAAGGCGTGTGATTAAAAGTTTGAAATGCGAGCAAAGAAATATAATTAAAAACATTAATGGGGTGCTGAAATAATTAATGATATTTGAAAATTACGCCTCATAATTATTGCACTTTTTATACTAATCACACATTCGAGTGAGACGTGTAATTTAAATGGAAAAAAAAAAAATTAATAGTAAGAAAATTGCAGCTTAGGATAGGTAGGACTTTGTGAATGGGGCGGCGAATGCAAACAAATGGAGGGCATTATTTGAGTTTACTTAAATTGATTACAAATTATATTGGGAATTAAATATACATTGTGTTGTTGCCCTATTGATTGATGTCGTATTTATTAGCAAAAAAAATAATAGAGTGGGTATCCAACTTTTTTGAAGGTTTTATTAATTAATTAATTGAATGTACGCAATTCTCCAGCACATGGCGTGCACAGCTTGAACTGTAAGAGACGTATGTATTTATTATTTTCTTTGCGGCCTGAAACTATTTTTTTTCTTTTTTTTTTTTAAGATATTCTTTGTGGTCTGAAACTATTTTTAAAGATATTGACTTTACAGTTGTGTGGGGGCATTTTTATCGTACGGTGCGTAACAAATTATAAGAAGGAATGCATTTTTATTCTGTCTGAAATCAGTCAAATATAATTTTCAAAAGTTAAAAATATTATTTTGTTATTACAAATTTTTAAAAAAAATAAAATATAAATCGAAAAAATATTTGGGCCAGAATTGAAGGCCCATATATCAAATTCATGGTGCAATTTCTGGGCCTAATGATTATATTGGGCTAAGGAAAAGGACAAAAAGAGAAACATGCTTCTAGAAGGAAAAGAAATACATAGATATTACTTCTTAGGGGAAAAAAAAAGATATTGGCGATATATGTAAGGCATTCATGCTCTGGCCAAACATTACACTGTTATAGACTTAGGTTTATAGGTTAGATACAATTCATTACTATTGTTCTAGGTTAAATATTGCATGGGATTCACGCCGAACATCACAATTCAAATTCTTGAAATTATATAACTATATTATATCATTATTTAAAAACAGGTAAAATTGAAAAAAAAAAGGAGGAGAGAGTTTGGTGATTGATTTTGTTAGGCGATCGGATCAACTCAAATTATATATAATATTTAATATATATATATATATATATATATAATATTTTCAGTTATATTACAACGAAAAATGGAGACAACTCATTCCCGCATGAACTCCACCATCCATAAAGTGCCACCTGTCGTCTCTGGAAAGTCAACACACAAATGCTGACTCTCTATCAATGTCTTCTTTTTTATTTAGAAGAAAATATACGGCCGGTAAAACAAGCAAGAACGACTCCAACTACTAATTAATTCTCACGTAATAACAATTCAACTACAAATATTAAATGTTTTTAGTTTAACTAAAATAGAAAATTATGATCGTATTTATCCATTATAGATAATAAAAAAAAAACAATAGATTTCAACATATCTTTAATTAGTTGTCTTCTTGATTGCCCCATTTCTTCAAATTTTCAATTCTCCATTCAAACATAAGGCCAAGAATAATTAGCCGCTTTTCCTTACCACCTTTTCCCCGTCAAACTTATAACTAAATAACAAAAAGAAATAATTGAATTGAACCATCTCATTTAACATATTCTATCCCTACTAAGCCCACACGTTTTAATTTCATTTGATTCTTCCAAACATATATACAATAATACAATAAAACATATATAATATTCTAACACCCTTTATATAGTAGTATCTATCTCCATACAATCTCTAACATTGCCAAAAGTTCTCATTTCAAAGAAGATAATGTCCGAAGTCGAAATCCCAGAATCCTTCATATGTCCGATCTCACTTCAGATCATGAAAGACCCCGTCGCAACGATCACGGGCATAACGTACGACCGACAAAGCATCGAGAAATGGATCGCCACGTCATCGCCTCCGACCCTATGCCCAGCGACGAATCAAGAGCTCGCCCAAGGCTCGGACCTAACTCCGAACCATACCCTCCGACGTCTGATCCAGGCCTGGTGCGTTTCCAACCCTAACAGCGGCATCGAGCGAATCCCGACGCCCAAACCCTCGATCGACAGGTCCTTAGTCTCGAAGCTCGCCCGCCAAGTAAACAACCCGGGGAATAATAACGTGGGCTCGAGCTTGAGCAGCCTCGAGAAGCTGCTCGAGCTGGCGAACGAGGACGAGAGGAACCGATGGCTCATGGCCGAGCTCGGCGTGGCTAAATCTATGGTTCATTACATCCTCCGATGGTGTTATAAGGAGGGAAAAACCCTAGGCCTCGATCATGCAATTAGGGTTTTGCAGCTTACTTGGGCCCAAACGGCCGAGAACAAGGAGATCCTCGAAGACAACCTCGACTTGATTCAAGCCATGTCGTGGGTACTAAGCATCGCCGGCGGACGGCTCGATCGGACCACGAAAACTGCCGCACTAACCGTCCTGCAGAACTTCACAGAAGTGTCGAGCCCTAACCTCATGCAGAAGCTGGCGAATTTAGACAGCTTCTTCGAACTGATAGTCAGCTTCTTATTACAGCAGAAACACACCTTATTTTCTCCACAAGCCACAAAAGCCGTCCTCAAGATCCTCATCCAAACAAGCCCTTACGGGCGAAACAGATCGAAAATAATCGAAGCTGGAGCAATCTACAGCCTCGTAGAGATCGAACTCGACGGCCCGGATAAGAAAACGACGGAGATGATCTTTACGTTGCTGGCGAGCCTTTGCTCGATAGCCGATGGGAGGCAGCAGCTCTTGAAACATGCGGGAGGATTGGCTATGGTGGCTAAGCGGATTCTGAGGGTCTCTAACGTCGCCGACGATCGTGCCCTTTGCGTGTTGGAGATGGTCGCGAGATTTTCTGCTACGCCAGAAGTTGTTTCGGACATGCTGAGGTTTGGCGCCGTGACGAAGATGTGCATGGTCTTGCAAGCGGACTGCGCCGCCTATTTGAAGAAGAAAGCGAGGGAGATACTGAGGTTGCATTCGACTGTTTGGGGCGATTCTGATTGTATACAAGTTTATTTACTTACGAGGTATCCTAGGTGAGATTGATTATGCCAAATATCATTTGTTGTCCTTTTTTTCTTTTAAATTTACTAAATTATAAATTCTATATATATATGCATCCATTCAGCACTTGTCCTCTGCTCTCCTCATTAATCACCCAACGCTAACGATTCCCGCCACCTCCAACCACCGCCATGGCGACCCGATCCGCCGTGATCCTAGCGGCCGTCCTTCTACTCTCTTTCCCAATCCTCTACTTTATAGCTCCCCACATACTCCCTCAGCCACGAATTGCTATCATTCAAACTGATGAGCTCGATGACCTCTCTCTGTTCGAAAAAGCAATTTACATGGATAAGCAGCACATCACCACGACGAAAGTATCGAGCTCGAAGAAATCCCATCGTTTGCCGTCGCGAAAGTCGCATCTTTCCTCGAGCCCAAACCCTCGGCCTCCTAAGATCGCGTTTATGTTCCTGACGAGTTCGGCCCTGCATTTCCAGCCACTTTGGATCAAATTCTTCGCTAACGCTTCGAGGAAGCACTCTAATATCTATGTCCACGCCGACCCTTTTGCGTCTAGGCCTATTCTCGAAGGCCCTTTTAAGGATAAGGTTATTCCGAGCAAGAGAACTCAGAGGTCGTCGCCTACGTTGATTTCCGCCGCCAGGAGATTGATCGCCACCGCTATGCTCGACGACCCGTCGAACGAGTATTACGCTTTGATTTCGCCGCATTGCATCCCCCTTCATTCGTTTAAGTTTCTGTACAATTTCTTGTTTGATATGAGGAAATTGGGGGAGAATATGGAGCTCAAGAGCTATGTCCACGCTGAGTCTCAGTTCTTCGTGCTGACAAGGAGGCACGGCTTGATGGTGATTGAGGACCGTAAGCTGTGGAAGAAGTTCAAGCTCCCTTGTCTGAAGGTGAATTCTTGTCATCGTCCCGAGGAACATTATTTCCCAACTCTTCTGTCCGTGAAGGATTTGAATGGCTGTACAAAGCATTCACTCACAAGGGTGACTTGGGCCGGCAGTGTTAACGGCCGGCACCCCTACACTTACCGGCCGGAAGAGGTATCAGGCGAGCTGATTTACAGATTGAGGGCGTCAAATTCATCGAGTTTCGAGTACATGTTTGCAAGAAAGTTCTCGCCGGACAGCTTGAATCCATTGGTGGAGATTGCAGACTCAGTCATCTTTAAGGACTGATTCCCTTGATTAAAGAAGGTACCTTTTTTCTTTCCTCTTGGTTGTTACTGTGGTGGTGTGAAAGGTCGATCAAAGTCTTAAGCTTTCAGTGGTAAATAGTTTTTGGCAGTTCGCTTGGATAGAAAATTGTCAGGAATCCAATGGTGATAGTGTCTTTAAGACCACATTTTAACGCATTTATGTCCTTCTACAAGACCACACACAGCAGTAGTAAGTACCTAAATGGAGGTAGAGATATTAGATGTTCTGTGTTCTGTGGCTTGTCTTGATATTACTCAGAATAGTTTGGCATGAGTTGAGTGCTATCACCATTTTAATGATGCTATGGATTGTTAGTTCATATGATGTTTGTATATGCAAGATTAGGTTGGCCTTGTGGCCTGCTCTGAGGACAAGTCATTGTCTTATTGCTGCAGAAGGAGATAAAAAAGTGTAAGGCAAATGAAAGGCATATGTGAAATGGACAATATGTTCTTTAATGAGTGAGAGTGGGCATTTCTTGTTGCTTTGAGAGGGGAGTAAAGGAAAAGAATTGTATACATATATTCCATTTTTTTCTCGTCTACTATTTTGTTTTATTTATCTCTTTTTTAAAAAAAAAATTATTAGAGTTTCTTTTATGACTGCCCACATTATTAGACTTCAAAATTTGGGATAGTATCATATCTTTTACTTTGGAATTGGGTTAGCACCGTATATAAAAGAATGTTTGCTTGTCCAAAGAAAATCATATCTAATTAAAGGAGTATAAAGGGGGAACCTTTCACCTTTGTTACCACAAAAAATGCGGTCAAAGATAACTTTTTTTTTTCTTTTCAAAATAACATAGTTAATTAGGAATGTAAGAAGAGAAGAAATCATGAGTATTGATTTATATTATATACCTATTTATTAATTTGTATTATTAAAAATGGTTTTGAAAATGAGATTAAAAGATATTACGAAGCCCACGTGGATATTGGATCGGCCTGGCCCATAGAAGCTTAACGGCCTCAATTGAAGTTGCCATCAAATATTTATTTTATTTTATTTTTCATTCTTTTGCGACTGCAAAACTAAAGTCGTCAAATAAGCAACAAACGCTTTCATTTAGAGTCGGCGCCAACCAAACCCTCCTCCCTCTTAATTCAAGTCCGCCACCGTGTTCAGACTACGACGACGTCGACAATTGGAAGAGAAGCTTTAGATTTTTGCGATCAAACAAGCCGAGGATGCCGAAGTCGGAGAAGACGGGGTTGGGTCGTGCTCTGGTGAAGCACCACAATCACATGATAAGAGAGTCCAAGGAGAAAGGAAAGTTCTACCGAGCCCAGCAGAAGAAGGTGCTCGAATCTGTCACCGAGGTCAGCGACATTGAAGCTGTTATTGAGCGCGCCGACGAGGCTCACCGTCTCTATGCAGCCGTGGATTCGCCTGTCCACCTCAAAATCGACTTGTAAATCCTCTTCTCTTTTTGTTTTTGGGTAATTCCATGGATTTGGGATTTTTTTTGGTTTAGTTTGAGTTATTTGTGTATGAATTTTTTGTTGCTATTTATCTTTGATGTTATGAAGATCCAGATATAAATTTTTGTCGTTTGTTTTAAGATGTGCTTCCATCTTGAACTCGTCTCTTCAATGGCATGTGAACCTGATTATTCTCTGATATCCTATGCTATTTTGGATTAATGACAAGGTTCTGCTGTTGCTTAATTTATTGATCAGGGACTCGGCTTCAAGTGCCAGTGAGATGACTGTCGAGGAAAGAAGACTTCAGCAGAAGAAAGAAGAGACTTTGCATGCTAGCAGCCTCAGGGTTCCTCGAAGGTTTGGATTAGTCGTATAGATGATACTGTACGAGTTATTATTTTAACCTCGGTGCTAATTAACACTATCCCAATTTTTAGGCCACCGTGGAATTCTAAAATGTCTACAGAAGAGCTCGACGATAATGAACGGAGAGCCTTTCTTGAGTGGCGCCGCAGCCTTGCAAGGTCAGGCCGTTGCTATACAGGATATATAGGATCACTATTTGCTGCAAAAGATTTATGATCATTTATTAATGTTCCATTGCCGTAGTATGGAGCACATATATCTTTGGCATTTGTTTTGATAAATTAGATGATGCAGTTTCTAAAGTTTTGATGAGGTATCTATATGACCAGTTACAAGTAAAATAAAGGCCTAAGTTGTGTCCTTGTTCCTCAACTCAAAAGCTCTCTTGCCAATTGGTCACCTTCGCTTTTGAGGATTTGTGTTTTGAGACTTTGCGATTTGACTATTTGTTTCGAAATTGAAACAGAAATGATGTGAATTATGTTTGTCTGCAGGCTTGAGGAGAATGAGAATCTAGTACTGACTCCGTTTGAGAAGAACCTAGATATCTGGAGGCAGCTTTGGAGGGTGCTTGAACGGAGTGATCTGGTGAGATACTTCCCCATTAACTGCATGATGAGATTATTATATTATTATTCCATTGCGTTAATATTAATGAGCTGCATACGACCTAAAATAATGTTAATGAAATTGTTATGGCATCATCCTTTGAGATTGCTAATACCTAATTCTTGGCATGTGTGGGCACTTGAACAAGACCGTTGGCATTTTAAGATTCCGAGTTTTTCATGTTACTTTTTTTTCTCCCTTTCATCTTATGCAATATTACTTTGTCCTAACTAACAGCTGATTTTTTTGGTTAACTTTTTTTTTAATTATCTTGAAGCTCGTGATGGTCGTTGATGCAAGAGACCCACTCTTTTATCGCTGCCCAGATCTTGAGGTATTACAACCAATTCATTTTATTTTTATCTCTTCAGCCGATGTAGGAAATTTAAAGTTTGTTTGAAATATGTCGGAGAATGAGTTGGGACTTTAAAACCATTAGATCGTATAATCTATTTGAATGAGATCGCTTTTTCAAATCTTAATTGCTCCTTTTTTGAAGCTCTTCATCTGAATTTTAAGAAGTTATTCAGATATCACGTAAAACAAGTCAAATTATGAGCTCACTACTATTGACAAAATTTCAGGTATATGCACGAGAAATCGACGAACACAAGAGAACGTTGCTTCTCGTAAACAAGGCAGATCTCCTACCTCTTCCAGTTAGGTCAGTGAAATCAAATTTGCCTCTAATCCTTGCATATTTCTTCTCACACTCACAGTCACAAACATGAAAGAATTAAATACTTTAAATATCTTTGCAGAGAAAAATGGGCTAACTACTTCCACGAACAAGGAATACTTCATCTTTTCTGGTCAGCTAAGGCTGCTTCTGCTGCTTTAGACGGGAAAAAACTCAACGTTTCCTTGAGCACGCAAAATAATCAGCAGGATCCAGATATTAAAATTTACCAAAGAGACGAGTTACTCGCACGTCTCCAAGCTGAAGCAGAAGAAATAGTTTCTGAAAGAAATAAATCCAAACCCATTAACACCTATGACGAAGGTAAACAGTCCCAACAACCTCACGGTGTAATGGTGGGCTTCGTTGGATATCCCAATGTCGGAAAGAGTTCGACTATCAATGCCTTGGTAGGTGAGAAAAGAACTGGCGTAACGTCAACTCCTGGGAAGACAAAACATTTCCAGACGCTGATAATATCTGATAAACTAACTCTGTGTGATTGCCCTGGTTTGGTATTCCCGTCCTTTACAAGTTCGAGATATGATATGATTGCTTCTGGGGTTTTGCCTATAGATAGGATGACCGAGCATCGCGAAGCAGTACAAGTGGTTGCTGATAAAGTCCCAAGATCTTTGATCGAAGAGGTGTACAATATCTCCTTGCCTAAACCGAAGCCCTACGAATTACAAAACCGCCCTCCTACCTCTGTGGAGCTCTTGAGAGCCTATTGTACCTCCCGAGGATATGTTGCTTCGAGTGGATTGCCCGATGAAACTAGAGCTGCCCGTATCATATTAAAAGATTATATCGACGGGAAATTGTCTCATTTCACATTACCCCCTGCATTTTCAGACACTGAAGATGAAGACAGCGACGATTCTCAAACTGGCTTAGCAGAGATCGATGAGTCCTATTCTTCGTCGAACGATGAAGCCCCGATGAATCGCGGGAACGAACAGTTTTCTAATCTGGAAAGCGTGTTGAGCGATCTGAATTCTTTCGATCGAGACAATGGGTTAGCCTCGGGTAAATCCGTGGAAAGGAAGAAGTCATCAAAGGCGCCTCACAAGCAGCATAAGAAACCTCAGAGGAAGAAAGATAGGATGTGGAGGGTGAGAGATACCGAAGGCGACGGTATGCCCGTCGTTCGTGCATTTCAAAAGCCGGTGAATTCAAGGCCTTCAAATTCGATTGCTTGATTGATAGAGGCTGTTGTCTTTATTTTGTTCTGTGATAAAGGCAAGAAAACTGTTTTTGCTTTTTGTATTGGTTGTCATTCTTATTATTATATATGCACTGTTCGTCTTATTCAATATAACAGAATGAACTTTTATCAATTCTTGGTGAGAATCCACTCAAGTAGGATGGATATGGTATTCTTAGTGTATGAAGCCATCGCATGCAAGAACATCCCTCAATATGAGTTAACGATACTACAATACAAAACAATCAAGAAAACGTCTTAATACAGTACATATATATAGCATAGAGTTCAAGTATACGTTGTAAGATTCCAACATCACAATCATTTCCCTATGTTTCATCAAGTTCATCGTACATCCCATCCATAAACCTTATATGCTCATCAGAAAACATAGAATGCTTACCATCGAACAAATATACTTTAGCTTGACGTGGTGGAACCAGCGGGGCATGGAACTCGTGCATCTTCCTCCTCATTGGCTCGCCTTTCGCTAGGATTTGGAGCTTCGCTGTCATCAGAGCGGCCACTCCTCAATGGAGATGCATTAATGGCTTGAATTCTATCATCTTGTGCTATATTGAGATGATCCATCATTCTTGATACATTAGGAATGCTTTGAACTGTATTAGGATTTTGGTTGGTTGCATCATTCCTTGGTTCAGGCGATGAGCTGTTGCTGCGATTAAAAAGTTTCTCCTTCCAACTTTTGGTGCTCTTCGTAATTGAATCTTTATACCTGGGAAATAGATTAGACAATAGATAGAGTAAATATATGTTCTTTATGTGAAAAGAACGAACCAGAAATATGTTTGGTAATAATGGAATGGAGCCTTAGAGAAGAAAAACAGAGTTTTTCCATTTACCTAGTAGATAATGAGGTGAGGCGAGATTTTAGATTCTCAGAAAACGAATGAAAATCTGATGGTCCAGCTCTATCTTGATTGTTAGGTGAAGTTTGAGAAGGAGCCCTCCTAAACGAGCAAGAAAACAATAAGATTTGTGCATATTGATTGATATACTTACATACAGCCCAATAAAAAACAAACAATTACCTAGTGTTTGAGGCCAGGCTAGTTGTAATCTGATCAGCACGTAGATTAGGTGGTTGTGTAATAAGCTGCGGTGAACCTTCTCCACTTCGAACTAACGGAGAATTTGTTGTTCCAGCTATTACAGCTTGCGGAGGAGATGGATGTCCATCACTAACAGCATTGGAAGAATTCCCAAGGGACTCGTTAGGGTTTGTTGAGAACACCAAAAACTGAGGTCGGCCTTGAGCCGAAGACCTACTATGATGATGGCCTTCTCTTCTAGAAAAGTGGCGGGCTCTTCCCATAGCGGCTGCTGCAGCTAAGTGTTGAATGATTCTTTCCTCAAGGTCAGATTCACTAGCGTTCACTGGCAGCTGAAGAAAAGAAAAAAGGGACGAAAAAAATTATACATAGGAAACTCAGTGTAAGAACGATGCACCGTAGCCTGAATGTGGATGCTGAGCATTGGGAGTAGTAAAACTAACGTGTTGCAGCTCGAAATCTCCGAGCGTTGGGTGATGGAATATAGTTCGGTTTCTTGGAGGATTCATACGCACGTTCCTCTCGTGCTCCACAGCATCGAGCAATTCTTGGCTGCGATGAGATGACATTTGAAAAGAAACATCAATGAGTGGTCCAAAAATGATTCGTGCAAGAAAATATTATGCAAACATTACCTATTGGGATCCTTTAAACTTATGGACTGCCAACACATGGGGCACTGAGAACTTCTCTGGCACCTACGGATTTATTTCGAACAAATATCAGTTCTTTAATTATCAATTTGTTTATCATCAATTATTATACGAACAAATAACAATCGAATAAAGGAACTCTTTTTATTATATGGGAAGGGACGAGAAGTGTTAGGTACCACTCGAGAATGCACTGAAGATGAAACTCATGCTTACAACTGGTCAACTGCAATAAAAGAACAATCTTTACATCAATAACCATATTTCAATCTCGTTCGAACTAATAGACTGTAATAACTATGCATACCGTTGATGGATCGCTCTCGCAGAATGCTTCAAGGCATATGCTGCAAGCATCATCGCAAGCATCTTGGATTCCTCCTTCAACAAAGGCTGCAGCAGATGTCAAATGGTTCTCAACAGCCACTTTTTCTTCTTCCATCTTACACCGAAAAGTAGAAAAACTATAAGAAAAAGAATAAAATATCATCATCATCATCATCATCATCATCATCATCATCATATATACAGCTTCAATGTAAAGAGTTCAACAGTGCACAAGAAAGGAGCCTAATGATATAAGAATACATAATCGTCAAGTCTATGGCAACATATCAAGCAAGAGAATAACAAGTGCCTGAAAAAAGTAAACAGCGCAATAGGTAAGAACAAACACCAAATTAAACCATTTTTTGCATATCAGCTAAGCTACAACAAAAACACATATTTTATAAGAAAAAGGAATTCCTTTCTCACAAAAAAAAAAAAAAGAACTGATCAGTCAAACAAAGCTGAAATAATTTAAAATCTTTAGCTAAAACATAAAATTAACAAGAAACCCTACAAAAAACTTAAACTTTTCCCAATCCTGAGCTGCAAAACAACCAAAAAATCTACAATAACAGTTAGGCGAACAATAATTCCCAGTAGATAACCCATCAAAATTACGGGTCAAAATGGAATTTTTTTAATTAAAAATAAATAAAAAGCTTACCTTGGAAAGACTATTTTCTTGGGTCCGTACGAAAACAAGAAAAGCTACTAATCAAACAGCAGATCAGAGCCCACAGTGATTCAAGAACACAATAAACAAAACCAACAAGCTCGAGTGTGAAGGAGCGAGGAGAGAGAGAGAGATGGAAGCTGATGAACAATCGTTGTAGACTGTTCTGTCTTTTGGTGGCTAATGGGAGAATTATTTCCTCCTTTTAATCCTTTTGATCCCTATCGCTTTATTTCTTTTTCTGCTTTATTTATTTTTTCTTTTTTCACTTTTTTTTAAGGAGGTAAGAAGATGACTTCTGAGCTTATGCTCTATGACCAAGTCTTGAGGCCACACAAAAACAACACCTCGCATACACGCAAAATATAGTATTGACACATTGACATTATCGTTACTAATTAATTAGTCACGTTATTACACAGAGACATTTGATGCTTTCTATGGTTTTTGGTAAAACTTTGCACGCGTAGGACCATTAATGGTCAACTATCACTGCACCTATTCATAAATAAAAATAAAAATAAAAAACAATATTGATTACCTCATGGGCTTTGTGGACTTTTGTTGTTGAACGAATTTGTTTTTTTTTTCTCCTTTGGGAAGACCTTTTTTATTTATTTATTTATTTTTTTTTGCATCATTGTATGTGTTTTCTTGATTCATATTATGAATAATCAATGGATTTGAAGCATAATTAGTTAACAAAAGTTGCCATAAAATGAGACATATAGAAGAAGCCATAGAAAGAAGTAACCAAATTCCCATTATTTCCAACCACCACATGAACTAAATTGACGAGTCACTAATTGTCTAAAGGCCAATATGTGCTCCACTTCAATGCAAAGAGTTCATTGCTTTGATTGTTTGAGTGGGCCTTAGTTGGGCTATCATTAGAAGAAAATAATGGGCCTTTTAATGAGCCTAGACGATCTTATTGGGCCCTTGAATAAAAAAATATATGAAGGGTAGCTGTGTCTTTTCGGCTACGAGCAAGTGGCAATCTTTTTATTAAAGTATTGTTGAAGTATTATATAGCTATAGTTGTTGATAATGAAAAGTCCAAAGTGTGATTAAATATTTTTTTAATTACTCAACCACGTGCATTTGAAGCTATATTAGCGTCATGTCGATTAAATACAAAATATTATAAAATAAAAGAAATATAAAGAGAAAAGTCAAAATGAAAGGCATTATGACTCCAATGGCAGCCGACTGCGTTAGAAATAAATTAAATATAAACCTATAGTCTTGTTATAAAAATATTAATTGTGATTAATATTATATTAAGATTATTTTATTATAATTATACTTATATTAAGATTATAATGATAATATAGCTTATAATAATAAAGAGAGAGATTAGAGAGAGATTAAGTATTTCAATACTTGGTGTGTTTTACAATGATCTCTAATCACATATTTATCCTACTAATAATTTACTATTACAACTAATCACATTAATTACAATTATACACCTCACACTAAAATACAAACTTTTCAATTAAACACCTCATCTTATCATCTTATCATCTCATCAACATTTAATACAATACTTCCAAATCATCAATCATTTAACTAATATTATTATTTAAAACATCCACATTATTTAAACATTATTAGGAAAAATCCAATGGGATAAAAACCTAATGAAGGAAAAAGATTACATGATTCTTTTATATACGCTTTCGATTGTTGCCTCATTAAAAACCTTACTGGAAAAACCACATGGGAAAAACCTCAGTGAAGGGAAAAAGAGTGCAACGCGTATTTACTCCCCCTGATAATAACATCATTCCAAATCTCGAAGTCTTCGAACTCCAATTGAATATACCAATCTTTTGAAAATTATTGGAGGAAGTGCTTTCGTGAATAAATCTGCAAGATTTTCACTTGATCGCACTTGTTGTACATCAATATCACCATTTTTCTCTAAATTATGTGTAAAGAAAAATTTTGGTGAAATATGTTTTGTTCTATCTCCCTTAATATATCCTTCCTTTAATTGGGCAATGCATGCAACATTATCTTCATATAAAATCGTCGGAAGTAACTTTTCCGATAATAACCCACAAGTTTGTTGTATATGCTTAATTATCGATCGCAATCAAACACATTCTCGGCTAGCTTCATGAATAGCTAGAATTTCCGCATGATTAGATGAAGTAGCCGTTAAACTTTGTTTAACTGACCGCCATGCGTAAATAAATAGCCCGTTTGCGATCGAGCATTATGTGGGTCAGATAGAAAACCAGCATCTGCATATCCAATCAAATCTGCTTTTGATTCATTTGGATAGAACAATCCCATATCAGTTGTTCCTTGAAGGTATCGAAATATCCGTTTAACTCCATTCCAATGTCTACGAGTCGGTGACGAACTATATCTTGCCAATAGATTTACAGCGAACTCCATTCCAATGTCAGGTCGCGTATGACTCGTCAAATACATTAGTGCTCCAATAGCACTGAGATATGGTACTTCAGGACCAAGTAGTTCTTCATTATTTTCACAGGGTCTAAACGGATCTTTATTCACATCTAAAGATCGAACAATCATTGAAGTATCCAATGGATGGGCTTTATCCATATAAAATCTTTTCAATACCTTTTTCGTATAAGTCTCTTGATGTACGAATATTCCATTCTTTAAATATTCAATTTGCAGTCCAAGACAAAATTTCGTTTTACCGAGATCTTTCATTTCAAACTCATTTTTCAAACAATTAACAGCTTTTGATAACTCTTCAGGAGTTCCAATTATGTTGATATCATCAACATAAACTACAATGATGACAAATTCACTTCTAGATCTTTTCATAAATATGCACGGGCAAGTTTGGTCATTTTTATACCCCTCTTTCGATAAATATTCACTTAGGCGATTATACCACATACGCCCAGATTGCTTTAATCCATAAAGCGATTTATTTAGCTTGATTGAGTACTCATTTCGGGGCCCTGAATTTTCAAGCAACTGAAATCCCTCGGGAAGTTTCATATATATGTTACTATCAAGTGATCCATATAAATAAGCGGTGACAATATCCATTATACGCATATCGAGTCCTTCACGTACTGCCAGACTAATTAAATAACGAAAAGTAGTTGCATCCACCACAGGAGAATACATCTCCTCAAAATCAATACCAGGTCGTTGTGAAAAGCCTTGTGCAACAAGCCATGCTTTGTATCTCACAATTTCACCGTTTTCATTTCTCTTTCTTATGAAAACCCATTTATATCCAACCGGCTTTACATTTTCTGGTATGCGGACTACAGGTCCGAAAACTTTTCATTTCTCAAGTGATTTTAATTCTGCCTCGATTGCATCTTTCCATTTTGGTCAATCATTTCTTTGTCTGCATTCTTTAACAGACATTGTTTCATGATCCTCATTCTCATTATTTCATTAATTTCATGTAGCGCTACGTTAAATGGAATTTATTGTCAACGTTGACTTTTTCTCGGTTCCATCTAATTCCATTTTGGGCATAGTTTATCGAGATCTCTTCATTATCATTATTTTCATAAATTTCAGGTACCTGATTTTCATTATCATAATCATTAATGCCCATTGACTCTTCTAGAGTCGATAAATCCTCGACTGGACCATTCTTATTATTTCCTCCTTTTCTTTTTCGAGGATTTTTATCTTTGGAACCCGATGGCCTACCACGTTTTAGTTGTGGCTTAGGCTCGATCCTTATATGTTCTCCAGAAACATCAACTTTTGCAGGAGCATTCGCAACTGGTATAAGTGACTTAATCACTCTTTTAAGGTCAGTAAAACTATCTGGCAGTTTATTAGCTAATCCTTGTAAATGAATTATCTTTTGAACTTCTAGTTCACATTCTTTCATTCGAGGATCATAATGATTTAGCGATAATTCATTCCAACTAATACTCATTTCCAGCTATTTCTTTTCTCCCTCTAATGTCGAAAAATTCGATTCATCGAAATGACAATCAGCAAATCTAGCCGTAAATAAATCTCCAGTTAGAGGTTCTAAATATTTTATTATGGATGGAGATTCAAATCCGACATATATTCCAAACCTCCTTTGAGGTCCCATCTTAGTGCGTTGTGGTGGAGCAATTGGAACATATACCGCACATCCAAAAATTCTCAGATGGAAAATATTTGGTTCCTGACCATATACCATTTGTATCGGGGAGATATCATTATAACTTATTGGCCTGATGCGGATTAGTGCCGCTGCATGTAATATAGCATGTCCCCAACAAGATGAAGGAAGTTTTGACTGCATTAATAATGGTCTAGCAATTAATTGCAGCCTTTTAATCAACGATTAAGCAAGACCGTTTTGCGTAATCACATGTGGCACATGATGCTCAACATCAATTCCAATAGACATGCAATATTCATTAAATGCCTTGGAAGTAAATTCACCAGCATTATCAAGGCGTATTTTCTTTATTGGATAATCCGGAAAATGTGCTCTTAATCGAATCAACTAAGCAAGCAATCTCGCAAAAGCTATATTCCGGGTTGATAACAAACACACACGAGACCATCTAGTTGATGCATCAATCAATACCATGAAATATCTAAATGGTCCACACGATGGATGTATCGGTCCACAAATATCACCTTGTATACGCTCCAAAAACCTTATGGATTCATTCTTTATTTTTACTGGTGATGGACGAATAATCAACTTCCCTTTAGAGCAAGCAGCACATAATAATTCATTAGATTGAAGAATCTTCTTGTTCTTCATAAAATGTCCACGTGAATTTTGAATTATTCTTCGCATCATAATTGAACCGGGATGGCCCAACCGGTCATGCCAGACAACAAATGTATTATCATCAGTAAACTTCTGGTTTACGATAGCATGTGATTCAATTGTTTTAACATACGTGTAATACAATCCAGAGTCAAACGAAAGTAATATTTCAACAACTCTTTTATCATTCGAAACCACTTTTGTAATGTGCAAATATTCAATATTTCTCTTTTCTGCAGTCTCAATGTGATATCTATTATGTCGAATAGCTTTAAAGCTCAATAAATTTCTTTGAGACTTAGGAGAATAAAAGGCATTTTCAATTATCAGCCTTGTCCATCTGGGCAGTATAACATTAGCTCTTCCGGAGCCCTCAATTATATTTGTGCTACCCGATATAGTGATAACACTTGTTTATTTCATTTCAATATGGGAGAAATATTTCTTATTTCTTATAATCGTATTAGTCGTTGCACAATCTGCAAGACATAACTCCCCATTGCATATGCTTCTATCAATTGTATTGATAAATATATAATAACTAGTATTGTTAAATAAATAAGCGTCAAAATAAAATTATATATATAAAGATAAAATAATAAATAAATAATGCTTAAATAAAATTTATAACGATGTATCAATTTTTTTTATTTGGATCTTTAACAAAAACCACAATATTCAAATGAGCATAGGATCTAGCACCAATTTTCTGAAATATCGTAATCTTGAGCAAAATTTAATTTCATCGACACTTCACTTTTAATTGCTCTTTATAAAGATCAACGGGATCTTTAGGTGCGAATAATAACCAACGATAGTATTATAATAATCTTTATATTGCTCAATACATCTTTTCCAATCATATACTAGTTTTCCACTTCGTGGGAAATATTAATAATAACCACTGTAAATATAATGTTCACGACCACTTTTATTGTTTGCGAATACATTCACTTCAGGGAATGCAACATAATCATTTTATCGGACTTATGCTTTTCATTCATCCATCATAATATTTTCTGATCATTTTCTCACGATATTTATTCGTATTATATCCGATGGATTGAACGTGTTGAATGCTTTATAATATACCGAAGTAATTGTGTAAATCACTAGCAAGTATAAAATCGAGAGTGATAAATCAAAGTTTGCCAAATTCAATATATTGATATCATAAAAATAAACTCATCATTTAAACATTAAAAGAAAAATTATAATTAATCTTCTTTTATATCTTCTTTTGTAAAAGTTCTAATGAAAAACGATATCCACATCCAAATAACTGTCGCCGTAATAATAAACATAAGTAATAGATCAAACATCGGACAAATCGTCATCCTTCAAAATAAAATATATTTCAGTAATTATAATATTAAAGAAAAATTATAATTAATAATTATATTTTAAAAACATTGGTAAAAACAATATCCACATGGCCGTAAGGATCACCGTAAATAAAGTAAGCAACAGAAGATCCATCTTTGTATAAAACGACATGATTCTATAACATGAAAAAGAACATAATAATCAGATAACATATAAATCAATGATAAAATATATGAATTGTTTCATAAAACTCGTTCTTTATTATTTCATAATTATTGTCCAAGTTCCGATAAGGTTGCGGTAACAAAATTTGTCCATCGTCCAAAATTATTCGGTCCAATAATTACTTCAAGATTGTTCAACTAAAAAATAAATAATATGCCGCTACTGAGGTGGGGATAACCGCAAGACCTCATGGGCTTTTGGTATTGTGTACGTGTATATAAATAAAAATAAATAAATCGCAAATAAAAATTCCACACACCACCACGGGGTTTCGAAATCTGGACCCCTCGTCACTTATAGTGAACGATATTCCGCGAAACCACTCGGGTATTGGCGTTTAGTTATAAAACTTTTAAAATATACTTTTATAATATATATTTTTAAATTAATCACAATTAATATATGATTAGTATAAATTAAATATTAAATTACCGTACCTCGACTAAACTCGTACGAGATCTTCGACGGATGTTGATCTTGACGACGGAGAGCGGTCGTGCTGATAACGTGTTATAAAAATATTAATTGTGATTAATATTATATTAAGATTATTTTATTATAATTATACTTATATTAAGATTATAATGATAATATAGCTTATAATAATAAAGAGAGAGAGATTAAGTATTTCAATACTTGGTGTGTTTTACAATGATCTCTAATCACATATTTATACTACTAATAATTCACTATTACAACTAATCACATTAATTACAATTATACACCTCACACTAAAATACAAACTTTTCAATTAAACACCTCATCTTATCATCTTATCATTCCATCAACATTTAATACAATACTTCCAAATCATCAATCATTTAACTAATATTATTATTTAAAACATCCACATTATTAATTATTTCATAATAGTTCTTACATATTTGCAACTCTTCCTATGGGGTATGATATTTTTTTTTCCATATGGTCAAATAAATAAAGTTTCCATATTCTTAATTCAAAAGATCATGACTAAACATTCCATTTATAGCATAAAATAAAAAGGAATTCATTTTGATTTCTTAATCTATATATGGCCATTAATTGGATATTTATCACATAATAATCCATGTTTATCAACACGTTGACCTCCCCAACTTTTGACTTCAATACTACCATATTTTCAAAATCAAAACGATCCTTTTAACGTATGTTATATATCATTATATTTTGTAGATAAGTATTCAGAAATGTATGTATATGCATAAATGATAAGTAAAATAATTGGACACAAATAAAGAATAATTAATTTCGTGTATATAAAATATTAAAATATACGCACAACATACGCTACGCAACAAATACGCGCTTGATTAAGTACGGCTTAATTACGTACACATGGTAATTAATACAAAGTAAATTAAACTTACAAAGTATTATCAATGTAATATATAAATAATTACAAATTTTTTATATAACTCTCAGAAGCCGAAAATGCATTTGTGCTCTGAATCTAACCATTTAATTGTACGGTGAATTACTCATGTACTTTCCTTAATTACATTCACACCGTATATTGTAATAAGAGTTATACGTACACGTATATTATACATAATATATATATATAATATATTATATGAAGCATATCATACGGTAAATCGTATGGCTTTGCTTTTTTGCAAAGTGAATGACGGCGTATCTCTTTTTTTCTTGCTTCTATAATATATTCAATCATAAATAAGTCGGCCATCTCTCTCTCTCTCTCTCTCTGTCTGAAGTGTCTTAGGAGGAAAGGGGCTGGAACAAGATATCAGGAACTAAAAGGTGGAGAAAAGTTGCAAAATATTGTGAGAGAAAAAAAAATCCCATTTTTATCTGAGATTTACGTTTGTTTGACGACTTAAAATTGGTTCTTTGTAAGTGATTTGCCTTTTGTTTTCTCATTTTGAGCTGGGCTTAAGAATTTCTATAGTTTTTATGGATCTTTTAGCTCGGTATTCAAAGGGTTTTCAGAATTTCTCGTCGATTATTTGGTTTTTAAAGTTTTAATCTTTTTTACTTTTTCTTTGTTCTTTTGGTTTAAAAGATTTGGGCTTCACTCTGTTTTCAGTAATAGCTTGTTGATCTAGTTATGAAGATGTTTTGTGCTATGTATGAAGTATCTTTGATAACTCTGTAATATTTCAGATCTGGCGTGTCTTTTCATTACAGCTTTATCTGACTCACAAGTGGTGAGAAAAAAATGGTTATTTTCAGCCTAAGCTTTTGGATTAGGTTAGGTTCACGGGCTTTCTATGGCTTTGATACCTTTTGAGTTGTCTTTAATTATTTTCTTCTCCCATCTGTTTATAACAAAGATCACCTGATGAAACTTTTGTTTTCCTTCTTTGGATTGACTTTTTCTTTTGATATAAATGTTAAGCAAACCATTTTCTTGATTCTCATTTCTTCTCTTCTTTTGCAGCTTATAGTGCATAGATATGGAGTTTGAGTGATTTCAGATCCTTTCAGTTTTGCTAAGTCTCTCAGCTTTTGGATTAGACGAACAACTTCAGACCAAGATTCTGATTTCTAGCTTTGCTGTCATAAAAAGGGAAGATGATGATGTTTGATGACTTAGGGTTTTCTGGCGATCTTGACTTCTTCTCCTCTGTTCCTATGAAGGGGCTCGACATATGCCCCCCACAGCCCACTGAAACCGAGCCAGCGTCCGAACCACTCGTGGACGATGACTACACCGACGATGAGATCGACGTGGACGAGCTCGAACGACGCATGTGGAGGGACAAGCTACGTCTCAAGAGGCTCAAAGAAATGAACAAAGGGAAGGAGCCCGTCGATGCGGCTAAGCAGCGCCATTCTCAGGAGCAGGCTCGGAGGAAAAAGATGTCTCGGGCCCAAGATGGGATCCTAAAGTACATGCTGAAGATGATGGAAGTGTGCAAAGCTCAGGGCTTTGTGTACGGTATCATACCCGAGAAGGGCAAGCCCGTGAGCGGAGCTTCAGACAACCTCCGAGAATGGTGGAAGGACAAGGTTAGGTTCGACCGAAACGGGCCCGCCGCCATCGCAAAGTACCAGGTCGATAATGGGATCCCCGGGAAAAATGAGGCCAACGCCCCTATTGGCCCGACCCCTCATACTTTGCAGGAGCTTCAAGACACGACGCTCGGCTCGTTGTTGTCGGCCCTGATGCAGCACTGTGACCCACCTCAGCGACGGTTTCCCTTAGAGAAAGGCGTTGCCCCGCCGTGGTGGCCCAGCGGCGAGGAAGAATGGTGGCCTCAGTTGGGCTTGCAGAAAGACCAAGGCCCGCCTCCTTACAAGAAGCCCCACGATCTAAAGAAGGCGTGGAAAGTTGGCGTTTTGACCGCTGTAATAAAGCACATGTCCCCCGATATTGCCAAGATCCGTAAGCTCGTGAGGCAGTCCAAGTGTTTGCAGGATAAGATGACTGCCAAAGAGAGCGCGACGTGGCTGGCGATCATTAATCAAGAGGAAGCTATCGCAAGGGAGCTTTATCCCGACAAGTGCCTGCCTTTCCCCACTTCTGGCGGCAGTGGTTCCTTCGCTGTTAACGATGCTAGCGAGTACGACGTCGAAGGGGTCGACGAGGAGTCTAACTTCGATGTGCATGAGCAGAAACCTAACCCTCTTAATCTGCTGAACCTCGGGATCAAGGATGAGATGGTGAATAACTTCGACTTTTCGAGGAAGAGGAAGTCGGTCAACGAAGTCAGCCCGACCGTCGAGAACAAGGCGTACACTTGTGAGTTTCTACGATGTCCTCACAGCGAGCCTCGCAATTGCTTCAAAGATCGAAACTTGAGGGACAACCATCAACTTTCGTGCCCTTTTAGGACAAGTCCCGAGTATGTGGCCTCGAGCTTTAACGCAAACGAAGTCAAGCCTGCCTTGTTTGCTCAATCGTTCGTTCAGACAAAGCAGCAGCAGCAATCTTTGCAAATGAATCCCACGCCACATACGTTCGATCTCTCTGGGCTTGGAGTTCCTGAAGATGGCGAAAGAATGATCAACGAGCTTATGTCGTTTTATGACAACAACGTCCAAGGTGCTAAAAGCTTAAATACTGGGAATCCTACCGAGCCTGCATCCCTTCAGCAGAATGGCTACATTCAGAACAACCAAGGGATGCTGTTCGAAGATAGCATGTTCGAAAACGGTAACCACATGCCTCATGGTAATAATCACTCGTCAATGTTCCATGCGCCGTTTAATTCCAACCCTTCTGAGAATTACCAGACAATGTTTAGTTCTCCCTTCAACATATCAGCAATGGACTACAGCGAAGGGTTTTCTGGCATCCCGAGGGAAAATCTGCCTAAACAAGACGCCAACATTTGGTACTAAGAAGTCGTAGTGATACCCCCGTCCGTCCGGGCTGGTGCAACATATCGTCCTCGCAAGTCAGCCCGATTAAGGTCCCAGTTAACTTGTGGTTAATCTCTTTCTTACCTTAGTAAGTTAGTGTGGTCGTTCTACAATAGCCAAAAGCGTGGTTTGTAATAAATAAATAAATGCATGGGGTTACCCCATAGACATGTTCTTACTACATATTCTGTGTTTGGTCTGAACAGTTTGTGTAGATAACCTTATTATAAGATATGCTGAAGTTTGCTGAAACCTATCATTATTGTCTCATCTTTTTTTCTTCTTTCTTTCTAATCATTCAACCACAAAGGGTGAGGTCTATGCTTCCATCTATAATGGTAAGAGTTTGGTCGATGTTCAAAAACTGGGCTGTATTTTGTTGACCAAAGAGACAGACCACTAATTCCATGTCTTATCTCATTTCTCCTTTATTACAAAGATTCATCAGTTGGAATGGATGGTTCTTAATCGCTGCATGTGACTTTGTCTCGTCTTTCCCCTCCAGACACTTTGTCGTCTTCTTAATTTTTTCTTTTCTTTTCTTTTTTAATTTTAATTCATAAATTGGTTTGATCATAAAAGATCAAACATGGGAGCTCGTCTATTTTACAAGACATTGCACCAAAAATAATTAAATAAAAAGAATGCACGTAAATCTAACTCCAATAATTGACCTCATCAAAAGGTGGAGCCACCCCATGTGCGATTTTATACATTCTTTTGTTGGCGGTTAACTGTTTGAAGCCATTAAGAGCATTTGGGAAGGGATATGATATGCTAGTGCTTCTTTGGGCAACTATAGGTTCATGTATCTTGATATTAACATGGCTTTAATTAATATTTAATTTTTTTTAAAGAACGAGTTTAATTAATATTCGATTATCATAATGATAGAACTGTTCCATATTTAGTAGACAACATCTTTGAAAGACTAAACGACGACTACTATACTATACTATACCATACTATACTATACTATACAATGCAATGCACCCTCATGAACGTGCATGCGTATGAGATTTTAATTATCTATTATTGAGTATTGACATCTATTATGATAGAATTTATATTGGGAAAAAAAATAAAATAATAAGACCGTATTTCAAAATTGAAAAAGAAAAAAAGAAAAAGAAAATATGTACGAATGTGATTGGGCCTTCGAGTTGTCCATTTCGCAATAGAGTTGGGCCTATAAATGGGCCAAAACGACAGTTTGATATAAGGCCCAAAATCTCCCGACAATTTCCCATTTTGCACACTTGTAAATTAGTTATTATTATTACCAGGTCAAAATTAGAAATCCAAGCTGTTGCACTCCCAAATCCCAATTGCTAAGATTAGGTTTTCGTCATCTCACTGTCAGTCGCCTTCCGATGGCAGAAGAAGCAACTACCGCCGTGGAGCCTCCACCCAGCAATCAGGAAGCGGAGAAGTCATCCGCCTCGCCACCTCCCTCTCCACCTCCGCCGCCGCGCCGTGGCCGTGAAAGGGGAAGCGACCGTGACAGGGATTACCAGCGCCCGCCTCGTCGCGGTGGCGGAGATCACTACGACCGCAACAGATCTCCGCCTCCACCTCCGCCAAGAGGATACAACAAACGCGGCCGGCCTAGCCTCAGCCCTCCGCCGCCTCCGCCGTTTCGTGACCGAAGAGGAGGTGCAAGATCGCCTCCGGGTAGAAGATCACCACCGCCCTATAAGCGGAGACGGGATGATGGGTTTGACGGTAGGCGAGGGAGCCCTAGGGGAGGATATGGTCTGCCTGGTGACAGGAGGTGAGATTTCTAATCTTTTATTCCATTAAATTGATGTGTGTTTCCGCTCTGCAGATTATGATTGGTTTGTATTTGTAGTTTGTGAATGATTAGTAAACTTTTGTCTTGATTGCGGGAGTATTGATGTTTGGAGGATGGTTTGATGGAAATTTTAACTGGTTTTCAGTTTCTTATATACCTCTAGAAAATTTAGTGTCTCCAAGGGCTCACCATGTAGAGTAATTAGATATCACATTTTATCCGATGTTAGTTGAATGTACAAAGTGCATATCGTCAGGAAGTTCACCTAAGTGTGGTGTAATGCTAAATGGGAATGTTTGTAATCTAGCGCATGGATGAATGCATTCTTTGAAATTTTAGTATACCTCTAGAAAATTTATTGTTTGCAAGGGCTCACCATGTAGAGTAATTAGATATCACATTTTATCCGATGTTCGTTGAATGTACAAAGTGAATATCTTCAGGAAGTTCACCTAGTGTGGTGTAATGCTAAATGGGAATGTTTGTAATCTAGCTCATGGATGAATGCATTCTTTGAAATTTTAGTACACTTCTAGAAAATTTAGTGTTTGCAAGGGCTCACCATGTAGAGTAATTAGATATCACATTTTATCCGATGTTAATTGAATGTACAAAGTGCATATCTTCAGGAAGTTCACCTAAATGTGGTGTAATGCTAAATGGGAATGTTTGTAATCTAGAGCATGGATGAATGCATTCTTTGAAATTTTAGTACACCTCTAGAAAATTTAGTGTTTGCAAGGGCTCACCATGTAGAGTAATTAGATATCACATTTTATCCGATGTTCGTTGAATGTACAAAGTGCATATCTTCAGGAAGTTCACCTAAGTGTGGTGTAATGCTAAATGGGAATGTTTGTAATCTAGCGCATGGATGAATGCATTCTTTGAAATTTTAGTATATCTCGTACAGACTTCAGTTATGGAATTTGAGCATTAGATTCTTATTATGGTTCTTCGGGATTTGATGCAGCTCTGCAATATATCGTTGTATCTCCTTGTAGTCTGATGTGCGTTGTTTTCTGATTCAGGTTTGGATTTGATTATACCGGTGGGTATGAACGTGATGTGGGTGGTAGGCCTGGTTATCCTGATGAAAGACCTTACGGTCGACACATGGGCCGATCTTCTGGTGGTTATCAAGGTGATCTGTCGATAGTAATGCAGATCATGCTTTAACTCTGTGATTTTTCTTATTAATTCGCATTGTTTCCAAGTATCTATGTTGTTCATTTGGTAAGTAATTTAATATTATATACCATGGATCTTGCCATATTGATTGGATTACTTGTGCTTTTGTAAATCTTTAACGGTCATTCGGTCTACGAGAGGAATTCTGTTTATTTTTTCATTACTTTTATCGTCAAATGTTTCGCTAGTATTCGTTCATGTTAGCATTATCTGGTGTACAATTTTGCTATATTCTTTGCATCACTAATATCTAGATGGACAAATCTCTGTTTGAAGCCTTTTAGGACTTCACTCTGATGGACAACATGCGTCTAAATAATTATTTTAGCTATAATAGTTCTAAATATTGTATTGTATGAAGACTTGTATTCACAGTGTGGGACGTCTGTTGCCAAATATTTGTGTTAGCTTTATTTAGGCTTTGCATGTATATGATTTGTATTTATAATCTCGTATTTTGTTCAACTGTGATCTTTCTCTCTGCAGAATGGGACTCTGCAAATCGTGGAGTTTTTGCTGATGGTTTAGGTGGTGTTGGTACCCAAAGGTACGCTGGGCTGTCTTCAGGAGTTTCACATTTGCTGAATCCTGTCATGATCTCGTTTAGCCTCTTTCGACCTTCTTCCTTCACTTCTCATTGGGTTCTCATCTTTAATATATATCATATTTATTTAAATGGATTGGATTCTTGGTTTCTTGGCATTTTTTGTGAAGCACATCCTTACTCTTTAGATAGAATAGTTCTATCTAAAACAATTCGTGCACTGTTTGTTACACATGAAAAATTTCCAGGATGTTTACTGTCGTTTTCCCAATGTCATATGTAAGCCTGAGTTTCATGATGTACTTTGTTGGATTTCTCAGGGAAGGAATGATGACTTATAAGCAGTTCATACAGGAGCTTGAAGATGATATTCTACCATCTGAAGCAGAGCGCAGGTCAGATGGGGAGTGTTTCAAGTTTTTTCTGTTACTTTTTAATTGATTGCCTCCTTGTGATAGACATATTAACCCAACCTCTTTTGTTGATCATATTGTTTGGCATGGACTGATAATCTACTATGTGAGCACATTAGGTATCAAGAATACAGGACGGAGTATATAAGTACCCAGAAGAGATCTTTCTTCACTGCCCATAAGGATGAAGAATGGTAGGTTGTGTTTTGGTCTATGGTTATATGCCTAATCCTGTGTGCTTTACTGGTTCGTTAATATGCTCAGGTTGAAAGATAAATATCATCCAACAAACTTGCTTTCAGTCATTGATAGGTGAGTTTTCAAGTACTAGGTTGGATTTTGCGCTTATTGGCTGCCTAATGGATTTCGAATTCTAATGGTTGCTGGATGTCCTTTATTTATTGAATGATCTCATTTGTGGTTTGTCTAGGAGGAATGAACTTGCTAGGAAGTTGGCAAAAGATTTTCAACTTGATCTGCAAAGCGGCACTCTGGACTTGTATGACCGTATATCCTTTTGGTTTTGACCTTTTACCTTTTTTTTTTCAATGTTACATTTGTTAAGTGGAGGTGTGTTTGTAAACAGAGGTCCCGAGTTCAATCCTTCTTCGTCAAACAAAGCAGAACAATCTAGTGAGCCTAATCCCGATGATGATGCAGACATCAATGGAACAAGGTCTCAGGTTCGGAGTGGTGCCAAAGGGTCTGATCTCTCCTCTGCTCCGAAGGCTCACCCAGTAAGTTCTGAGCCTGGTAGAATCCTGGATGATGTTAAACTGGCACTAGCTCTTGTGCGGAAACTTGACTCTGAAAAGGGAATCGAGGAAAATGTCTTATGTCATGCTGATAACGAGAGAACTAGCAGAGATAAGGCTCATGGAAGTTTGAGCGGTCCGGTTGTCATTATCAGGGGTTTGAACACAGTCAAAGGTCTTGAGGGTGTCGAGCTTCTTGACACACTTCTTACTTACCTCTGGCGGATTCACGGAGTCGATTATTATGGTTTGGTCGAAACAAATGAGGCCAAAGGTCTGCGGCATGTCAGAGGTGATGGCAAGAATTCCAAAGCTAATGTTGATGGGACTGAGTGGGAGAAAAAGATAAATTCCCATTGGCAGGAGAGGCTCGAGGGTTCAGACCCTCTTGACGTAATGACTGCAAAGGACAAAATAGATGCTGCTGCTGCTGAAGCATTGGATCCATACGTCCGTAAGATCAGGGACGAAAAATATGGATGGAAGTATGGATGTGGAGCAAAAGGATGTACGAAGCTATTTCATGCTGCAGAATTTGTTCAGAAACATTTAAAGTTGAAACACACGGAATTAGTGATGGAGCTCACATCAAAAGTGCGAGAAGAGCTGTATTTCCAAAATTATATGAAGTAAATACTATCCTTCATCCATTAATTTTTTTCTCCTTGCTTGTCCGATTTCCGTAGAAGGTATATAATGGTCATTTATTGTTACAGCGATGAGAATGCTTCTGGAGGGACACCTGTCATGCAGCCATCTTTTCCGGTGAGATCAGTGGAATACTGCCTTTGAGTTATATTGTACTTACGATAGCATCATCTTGCATCATTTCATGTATCTCTTTTCGCAGAAGGAAAGGTTTCAAAGGCGTAGACCCGGCCTTGATAATAGAATGAGAGATGATAGAGGAATCAGAAGAGAACGCGATAGTCGTGCCAATGGAAATGAATCTGGAGATTTTGCTTCGAACAATGATGGTGATCGTGGGATCAATCTAGACGAAACGATGTTGGACTCTTTTGGTGGGCCAGGCATTGCTGTTGCTCCTTTTTCGTCAGAGATACCCCCTCCTGTTTTGATGCCTGTACCTGGTGCTGGGTAAGTTTCTTTTCTCCCTCCTCACAATACATAGTCTTGCTTGAATTTCTACTTTTTTTTTTTCTTTATCCAATTCATGTTTAGCTGATTATGTGGGATGTTAATTACAGTCCGATGGGGCCTTTTGTTCCCGCGCCTCCTGAAGTTGCGATGCGTATGTTCCAAGAGCAAGGTGGCCGGCCACCATTTGAAGGTGCTCCCCAGCTCGGTGGGCCTAACCCGATATTTTTTCCTCCATTTCAACAGGATCCTCGTCGACTGAGAAGGTCTCTCTCTCTCTCTCTCTCTCTCTCTCTCCATCAAATTAGGTTTTATCTTGGGTTCATGACCTAGAAGTGCAGTGATTACTAAGCAGAATAAGGTTTCTCAGACCAGACAGTGCTTTATGCATTCGTTCAGACGAAAGAAAATCACTGCTTTAGCATTTCAATAAATAAGTTTCTTCTGAACTGCCCATGGATCTCAAATCTGATTGAACATTTTGCAGCTACAATGATCTGGATGCTCCCGACGACGAAGTCACGGTCATAGACTATAGAAGTTTGTAGTCGGACAGGAGGATGCTCTCCGCAAAATTTGGACCACTCCAAGTGATTTCATTTGCTCACCGTGCCATTTCATCTATTATTCATATCGCATCCGAAAAACTTTTTCGCTGTTAATGATGCAAATCTTATGTATTGTTCTTGTGCTTTTTTCGGGAGGATAGAGACAATGTGGGATAATGTATCAAAGCATTCAATGTTTTCTTCAACTTTAGCGACGATAAATCTAATTGTGTGCCATGCCATGTCCTGCCATGCATTCACTCAAGTTTAGTTCCAACGTTTTTGTACAGTGTGGTGCAGTTAAGCTTTCGTTAGTCAGGTCTATGTAGCGCAAGTCCACCTCGATATTTAGGAGCTAAAAATTTGCCATGCAAAAGGCATCTTGCTTAGCATTAATAACGGGCCAGATACGTAATGCTATAAAAGGCCCCATTACTGTCGGGAAAAGACAACAAACGCATGCGTAAGAAATAAGCGATACGGCGCCAAAAACAGAAAAATGAAAAGAATACTAACGGCGCTTGTTATAAAGGCGCGACTTTACTACAGATACTGAATTTACATTTTGATCCCTCTATTTCCCCCCCAATTTTCGATTTTCCCCGACGAACACCAATTTCCCCCCAAATCACAAGTCAATTTGACAAAATAAACGAAGAATAGAGATCAAATCATGCAGCGGTCGAAGAACGACGCCCCCTTCAATTCTTCAGACATCCCTTTCTCTGGAGATTACCACAGTTTCTCCGGGGGAGTCTCTGGAGAGATCGATGAGGGCATTGTCGTGAAAACACCTCAGGTGAGGCCTTGTTAAATGAAATTTCCTCGTTTTGCTGATTGAGAGAAGTAGTTCTGTGTGTGAGTTGAGCGTTCAGGTGTACAGTTAAGGTTTATGAGGTACTTTGTTTTTGTTTTAGTGACCTATTGGGTTGACGTAAGGTTTTTTGGGTGCATTTTGATTTGATGGGTCTGGCTTGGATTGAATTAAGCTTTAGTTTTATGATTCTTTTAAATTTTTTACTGGGATTATTTGAGGAAGAACGTCGTGATTTGGTGATACAGCTAGGATAGAAGTCTGCTCATAAGTGGTAAAGCAGTAGATATCCCCTACTTTAGTTTTGACTTTGATTAGTAAATGATGGTCAGATTGTTTTGTGCACTGTTAGAGTGGTGTTGGATCTTGTATTTGCATTTTGTAAAGTTAATGGTTTCTAATGTTAGCGACAAAGATGTTGTACTTTTGGGTTTTCGGATCAGTGCAGTTTATATGGCTCTTTTTTTTTTTTTTTTTTTAGTTTTGAATCAGCCTAGATTACATCAAATAATTTCTGGTTTGTTTTGGTCATTTTTTTATGATTATCAACGCAATGTTGATATTAATATTTTTTATATTATTTATTAATTCTTCCGTATTATATTTTCGCCACCCAAAGCCATTAAAGGGACAGAGTGGTGCAGCTGATTATGAAGGGGAATCAGCTGAGCATAGTGCAGGTCCCAGTAAAGGTACCCTTCGAACACCGGCATCTGGAAAAATAGGAAAATCCCAGAAGGTCCCTAGGGTAAGAAAGGCAAATAAATCTCAGATACCCATAGGAATTGTCGGTAAGCACTAATAACAATTTTTATTGTGATGTTCTTTTGGTATTTATGATACCAACTTGCAAGATGGATGCCAGACTCCACTCTATGGCTCCAATTAACCGTGATTTTTTATTATGCTTGTTTCTTTAAGTTTTCCTTGTTCTTCTTGGTTGAACAAGTGGAGCAGGGATGAATAGGTTAATCATTTTAAGATTCACCATCTTCATACAGGTTCCCCTGAAGCCAATAATCTCACTCCAGCTGGTCCATGTCGTTATGATAGCTCGTTAGGTAATTCGGATTGTGTTCTTAATAAACTTCACCCTTTGTCTAAAGATAGACTCACGAGTTCCCATTTTCTCACTTAGGTCTCTTAACAAAGAAGTTCATTAATCTGATTAAGCATGCGGAAGATGGTATGCTTGATTTGAATAAAGCTGCGGATACTTTAGAGGTAAGTATGGCTATGGCTAAATCTCCCTTTTCTTTTAATCAAAGAAATTGCTGATTCTTTTTGTGCAACAGGTGCAGAAAAGGCGTATATATGATATAACAAATGTTCTTGAAGGCATTGGTCTTATAGAGAAGAAACTTAAAAACAGAATCCAGTGGAAGTATGTAATCATTAGATCATCTAATTAAGTTATGTTGAAGTATCTCATATTTTAACGTATATCCTTCTTTGGACAACGCATAAGTTACTAAACTGTACTGTTTATAAAAGGGGAGTAGATGTCTCGGAACCTGGGGAATTGGAAGGAAGTCTTTCTGGCTTGCAGGTGAGAACATTAAAAGATTCTCAAACTGAATTGGCATTTACCATATGGCACCAAAATTCATAATTATTTTCTAGTTTATTTGGAAACTTCTCTTTTAGACGAGGCTTCGATACAGGAAAAGCATATTTAAGTTCGGATGAATTGTGTTATTAACTAAACACTTCTGAATTCTTGCTTCTCTTTAGGAAGACGTGGAGAATCGGAATATGGAGGAGAGAAAATTAGATGACCGCATTAGGTGATAACCTTATGCTTCTAAAATGAAAGTCATATTTTCCCAACAATTCATTTCAAACCTTTGTTCAGAGAAATGCAGGAAAAACTTACGAGCCTGAGTGAAGATGAGAACAATCAAAGGTAATGACAAGATTAAAAAGTTGGTTGTTGCCTCACCATTTATATATCATTTCTGTAACCACTTGGAATTCTTTTCACCAGGTGGCTTTTTGTCACAGAAGAAGACATAAAAAGCTTGCCATGTTTCCAGGTACGTAAATGGCTTCTACCATGACCTTGAAATATTTTCTTTAAACTGATTATAGGCAATTATAATATTTTCTCCAGAATGAAACTCTAATAGCGATTAAAGCTCCCCATGGCACTACTTTAGAAGTTCCAGATCCTGATGAGGTACTTCCTTATCCGCGCTAATTAAGTTATTCAGTGTCAATGTGATTATCCCAGTAAAAATTGGTTTCACTTTGCTACATATTCAACTTAGATGCAGTTTATTTATACCTTGATACGTTAAAATATAAATTTGGTTTGATATGGTTAGGTTTTGTTTCAACTATGCTAGTTGTCTCTTCTATTGGTAGACGGAGGATTTTTTAAGGAGAGTGGTTTGTTGTTCACTATGGAATTTGAGTATGGAATAAAAGAATGGGCCAGAGTTTCACCTCTTGCAGAGCTATTAAAATTGTGCACTCTTTGTTGTTATTATTCAGCAATTTTTTTCTGCTCATCGGTAACTTAAAGGTCAGGAAACTTTTGATTTTCTCTGAAATTTATACATCTTAACACTGTTAGTCTCCTACAGGCAGTAGATTACACACAAAGGCGGTATAGAGTAGTTCTTAGAAGTACGATGGGACCAATAGATGTATACCTTGTAGGGTAAGTTCTTCATTTCAACCCACTGGTTTTGCTTCCTTATAAAAAACATGGTTAATTAATGGTTCTCTTAGGCTTATCATTCATATGTCCTTATTTTTGCAGTCAATTCGAGGAAAACTTTGAAGGAATGGATGCTGTTGGAGCAGAAGCACAACCATGCATTCCCGAAACCACAACTGCTAATGAGAACACATCTCCGCCATTGGAGATTGGGGAGATCAGAGGAAACGAAGTCGATGTTCAGGCGATAGACGATCAAAGAATGTGCTCTGATGCAAGCACATCACACGAGCTTGTGGGTGGAATCATGAAGATAGTGCCAGAAGTTGATGTAAGTTGTTGTGAGAGTTGCTCTTTAAATAGTTATTATCTGAAAGTTCTTCAACTACTGACTCGACTTTGGTGTTTGAAACTGCAGAATGATGCCGATTATTGGCTCTTGTCAGATGCCCCAGACATAAGCATCACCGACATGTGGACAGACAACAACAGCATCTTCACTAATTTCAACTGGAATTGTTTGGACATGATAAACGAAGACTGTGCCCTGCGTAACATTGGTTCGCCACCACGGCCACAAACTCCACCACCAAGCTCGGGCGGTTTCACACAAGACCATACCCCACCGATGCCTCCTGGTACAAACGAGAGCTAAACAAACATATGCATATCCACGTTTTGTTGTACATTAGAATCCAAATATGATTGTGATTGTGAGTTGTCTATGTAAATTTGCTTATTACATAGTATGTAAAGCGACGAATAAATGTGTCGTGCTCGAAATAAAGCTGTCTTGTGTATATCGGCTGCGTAGTGCTAGATATGGTGTCGTTGTGTATCGGTATATTAATACGATGTAACTTTATGGGAAGTGTCTTGAGCTTTAGAGCAATCAGCCAGTGATGTATGTATTATTTCTTAGTTAAGCATTGTACCAACGACATTTACTTCATAATCATTATCGTTAATTATTGTATTGTAGTAATGTAATACAATTCACAATCTTGGGAACATGGCCAGCTGAGGCTTATGATCAACGTAATGATTCAAATTTCAAATCGTTCAAAAACAAGCCCCATATTTCATTTCAACTACCATATGCTCCATAACTATTTTGATTATTATTTTGTTCCATTTGCATCAACTTAGTTACTACCACTTCAAATTTTGTCACACCTAATCTGGAAAATCAAGGATTAATTTATCAAAAAATTAAAGAAATTAAATGTGTTTGACCATTATCAAAGAAAAAGAGAAGAAAGCAAAGAAAACCATTTATAAGTAGGATCCATCTTTTTTCGGTCTTGCATTTAAAATCAAAGCATCCAAGGAAATAAGATAAATCTCATTCTAATATCAATTCTCTAGCTTTAAGATATATTCGAGAGACAATGATTAAAATATAATCAAAGATTGAATATAAATACTAATTATTCCTCAAGAGCCCACCATTTCTTCAAACTCCCTCAAGCATAAATACTCAATCAAGAAATCATTTTCTTTTCCCCTTCTTCAACGCAAAAACACATTCGTTTTCTGTCTTCAAATGTTCTCCAACAAGAAATGGAGATTCAAAAAGTTCTTCAGAACGAAAAGAGCCTGCGGATGCGGTCCAAAAGCCGTTGATGATGTCATCGAACCACTGCCTAAACCCTCAGAAAACTCTCTGCTCAATCGACCAACCATCAAAGATTCTGATGTTAACGACGGCGACTCTCCAAAACCTTATTCGCACGATCCTATAAAACTCTTCGAAGCAGCTCGCCTCTGTCCGAAAGACAGCTGCGCGGTGTTCAAACGTTCTTCGGACCCTTACGTTGACTTTCACAGCTCGATGCTTCAGATGATACATGAGAATGAAATATATTCAAGAGATGATCTTCAGCAGCTTCTCAAGTGCTTTCTGAGCCTAAACGCCCCGCACCACCATGGCTTCATTGTTCGAGCTTATATGGATATAATGGAATGCTTGTTTTAGTCGAATGTAAGAATTCCAGGCAGGAATAATTTGTTATGAATCAAACATTATCTTTAATATACATTGGTGTAATCTTGTGGAAGGAATGTTTGTGATATATCAAATGAATCAAAAGACTGCTGTGATTATTTTATTTTTTTAACCATAAATTAATATTAGTAGTAAATAATAATAATAATAATAATAATAATAATAATAATTATTTCTAGCAAAAAGATTTAGGACCGCGAAGTTTGAGACCGAGCCGAGCTTCAGCACTTCCATTCACGCGCCATTAAAAAAGAAAAAAGGAAAAGAAAATAATCTAATTTCAGCTCTGATTTTTCGACCTAAGAGGGATATGATTTGCTCTTGATTTTCTTGGAGAGTGAATCGGCAAGCAATTGGAAGACTCTGTAATGGCGTGGAGAGCCTTGGCTAAGAAGGTGTGTACTTCCGCAATTATTTTGGATTATATCCCTAATTTTTTTATGGTATATCGTTGTTTGGAGCTGTAAGGAACATTGAACTCAGAGACTGTAGTGTTTGATGATAGTTACGAAGTTAAGTTCGCCATGACTCTTATTCCCTGGTGTTCCGAAATATGGACTCTTCTTGTTTCATTAACGGAGCAATTTATTTGGGTATAATTTGGAGATCCATTGATTGTTCTGTGGAGAAATGGTGATATGGTATCTTTATTTGTCTTGATTTTTGCTGCAGGGTATTTGTGTGAGTGCAAGTAAAGCATGGGCAGTAACTTCTATGGGTTCCATTGCATCCATTTCTAAATGTGGAATTGAAGATGCTTCTAAAGCTTTGTCTTTTTCATCCAGAAACTTGCACGGTAAAGGGGTGTAACACGCTGTAATTTTGATTTAGTATGTGCGTTAGTGTTTTTTTTATGTATCAAGGGGATTATCCATGAGAGTGTTTCGTCGTGCTTTTTGATAAACTTATGTGACTTTTATTGAGTGTAATGTATTATTTGTTAGAATTTTACATAGATTTCCTCAGTTGTTCGTTGTACTGCAGGATTTGGAGGCGCTGATGGAGATTTCATATATTCAGCCGAGAGAAGGTTGATTAGGTACCTCGTAATGGGTCTTTCTGATTTAATTGAACTTTTTTTTTAACTCTATAATCATCAGTTGTGATATAGCTATATTGCAAAAAAGAAGGGAAATTACCTTAAGCTGTTGATATGATGGCATATATATATTGTCAGCCATGTCTAGTCACTTGCTTACCGCTTACGTTATGTTGTTAATGTGATGGCATACATCATTTTGGGATTCTCCCCGACGCCCCCTTTGTCTGTAGATGTTTCCATGCAAGTCCAGAGCTTCTATTCCGTAGAAGAGAGGGAGGCTCTTCAGGTCTAAAGAGCTCGAGGCGAGGGAAGTCTGATAATAAGGGGAAGTTCTCAAAAAGAAAGAAAGATACTGGGCCACCAGTTGAGACCCCTTATGTGCCTCCTAAAATGAGAAGGGCTGCAAAATCTTTACCAGAAAAAACTATTGAAATATTTGAAGGCATGACCATTGTGGAGCTTGCCAAGCGTTGTGGAGAATCCATAGCTACTATTCAGCAAATTATCGTAAATGTTGGTGAAAAAGCTGCTTCAGAATTTGATGGTCTCAGCATCGACATAGCAGAACTCGTTGCAATGGTAAGTCCATCTTTTAATGTCACAGCCAGTATTTATGATTTATATCTGTATGTTTACATTTCTTTTTTCAGGAAGTAGGAGTTAACGTTCGTCGTTTGCACTCAGAGGAAGGTGCTCAAACTTTACCGCGCTCTCCAGTTGTCACAGTTATGGGCCACGTGGACCATGGTAAGACATCTCTATTGGATGCTCTTCGCCAAACATCATTAGCTGCTAGAGAAGCTGGAGGGATAACCCAGCATCTAGGTGCCTTCGTCGTTGGCATGCAAAGTGGAGCATCAATCACTTTCCTTGACACTCCGGGCCATGCCGCCTTTAGTGCAATGCGAGCTCGAGGAGCTGCTGTTACAGATATAGTAGTCCTTGTGGTGGCAGCAGATGATGGAGTGATGCCTCAAACTTTAGAAGCTTTATCTCATGCTAAAGCTGCTAATGTCCCGATTGTTGTCGCTATTAACAAGTGTGATAAACCAGATGCTAACCCTGAAAGAGTTAAAGTTCAGCTGGCTTCTGAAGGTTTGCCTTTGGAAGAAATGGGTGGAGATGTTCAAGTTGTTGAAGTTTCTGCAGTAAACAAAATGGGACTGGATAGATTAGAGGAGGCTTTACTCCTTCAAGCCGAGTTAATGGATCTTAAAGCTCGTGTTGATGGACCTGCCCAAGCCTATGTGGTTGAGGCAAGGCTTGATAAGGGACGTGGGCCTCTGGCTACTGCAATAGTTAAGGCCGGAACCTTAACTTGCGGGCATCATATCGTTGTAGGTGCTGAGTGGGGAAGAATCAGGTCGATTAGGGATATGGGTAGAAAAATGATCACACAGGCCACTCCAGCCATGCCTGTTGAGATTGAAGGGTTAAAGGGGCTACCAATGGCCGGTGATGACATTGTCGTCGTTGAATCCGAGGAAAGAGCGAGGATGCTTAGCGAAGGAAGGAAAAAGAAGATCGATAAGGATAGATTACTAAAACTGGAGGCTGAGAGGCAAAAAATCGAGGAAGAGAGACAAAATGCTGCTTCTGAGGAAGTGAACGAGGAAGAGGAGAGATCTAAGAGGGTTGAAGTTCCCATTATTGTGAAAGCAGATGTGCAAGGCACCGTCCAAGCCGTTTGTGATTCATTGAAATGTTTGGACAGTCCACAGGTCGATATTTTTACCACCTCTCTTTCTTTCTCTCACACACCCATCTTTTTTGCTCATAGGTTTTGTTTATGGCAGGTCTTTGTTAAGGTAATCCACTCAGGAGTGGGCCCAGTTTCTCAGTCTGATGTTGATATGGCATTAGCCTGCGATGCATGTATCGTCGGATTCAATATTCGAGAACCCTCTGCTGCTATTGGTCTCTCGGCTACTCAAGCCAAAGTACAGGTACATCATCATTCTGGCGCTCTACAAGGATTTGGACTTTTTTTTTCTTGAAAATATCCGATAATTACCACATGAAGTCAATTTTTATTCTCCCTATCTATAGGATTTGCTACTATTTGCCGCTAGCTACCAAAATATAGCTTCTCTCACTTAAATAGCTAACTTTCGTAGATAAAATCACACCGAGTAATCTATCATCTGCTAGAAGATGTGGGCAACTTCATTGTCGAAAAGGCTCCAGGAACTCTTGAGACTAAAGTCTCCGGCGAAGCTCAGATCCTAAACATATTCGAGCTAAAAGGCAGGAGCAAAGCTAAAGGCGATGATGTTAAAATCGCGGGCTGTCGAGTAATAGACGGTCGGGTCACAAAGTCAGCCACTCTGAGGGTTCTTAGGAGCGGAGAAGTGGTATTCGAAGGCTGCTGCGCCTCATTGAAGCGCGAACAGCAAGACGTTGAAGCCGTGGGCAAAGGAAGCGAATGTGGGCTCGTTATCAAAGATTGCTGCGATTTTCAAATCGGAGATGTCATTCAGTGCCTTGTGAAGGTGAATCGGAAGCCGAAGTTTATATCTTCGGAGAGCGGAGCTGTCCGAATTGAATGTTGAGATTTTGTTGACCTTTTTGGTCCTATGCTTATGAGAGTTTTGATTATTCCAAGTAATTATGTAAAATGGGGGGTACAACTTAGAAAACTCGTTATGTATGATTTATGATGTTTAAGTATGTATGAATATTCGACTAAGTGCTTAAATGTGAATAAATTGTTAGATAGTCGAATATATGCGATCTTGTGCATTACTGGAATATTATAGTGATCACCTGGATATGAATGTTTCGTATGAATGGAATATCATCATGTGCTAAATATGGAAAGATGTTATGCTCTACATGGAATATATGATATTCTAGGAATAAAGTATTCATTGATATCTCACATGTCACACTGTGCTTATATGGAAATTCCGTGTGCTATATATGGAATTATTCTGTGACATGAATGGAATCACACTGTGTGCTATATATGGAAAATATATTCTGTCAAATGTGATATATGAGCTGTATACGAGATCAATCTATTTTAGGAAAGAATTTCATGAGATATCCGTTTGAATGCATCTTGATTGACTTAAGAATCAGAAGATCAATTACATATCTTTCCTTGTGCGTATTGGTTTTCATATTATGGAAAGTAGTTAATTGATTGGTCTTATTATGGTAAGATGCTGACTGGAACTATATATGGAATGTGTTATGAATCGGATGAGATCACCATGCGTGGTAAGTAGTTCCTGTAAATATGGTAAGAGATCATGCATGACCGTTGTGCTTTATTGGTTTATTCTTGGCATGATCTTATGAAGTTAATGCACGTTATTCTTGAGCATATCCTTGCATATTTTATGTGCTTAACTTTCTATGTGGAGTGACGAAGCTATAATCGGCTATAAGAAGAGGATCACTTCACGTCAAGGGGAGAGACAAGACGATTGAGCTGAAGAACGAATTCCTTTGAGTGTTGAGCGTTAACTTGCGAATTATTCGTTGTTCTGCTAGTGCTTAAATTTGCGAAATCCATACCCTTGAGCGATTACCTTTAGAAACCTTCTGAAAATCTGTCTTCTGACTTGTTGATCGCACAAGGAGGCACGAGTGGAGTCTTCTGCACGCGAAGGAAAGAATCGGTGGATTCGGGGGTCCTTCGGTAGCGAGCTGTGTCCAGTCGGGGAGTGGTGATTCCCAGGGAAACGACGTGGAACGAAACTCGGCGTGTAGCAGCCTAGGTGGTCTAGTGTTCATCGTGCTTCGGTTGTGTAAGGGTGTCAATCATTTTGTAACCATAAACGGTAATATCTTAGTGATTGACTTGAAATCTTGAGGGACAAACCTCAAGGACTGGAGTAAACCCCGGTTGGGGATATAACCAGTATAAAAATCCTGTCTCACTTTACTTTCTGTCATTTACTTTCTGTGAGACAAACCCGAAACGTTTTTCAAAAACCCACGTGATATCTTTGGAACGTTTTAAAAGAAAAAGGAGATAACATTGATACTGCTCTGTTTTTCAAGTGATAACCATTTTTACAGTCTTATTGATATCTTTTTTAAGAAAGGTATTTTCAAAGGAGAAAAAACCATAAGTTTTATAAGCCTAATTCACCCCCCCCTCTTAGGCATATTTTGTACTTCAATTGGTATCAGAGCCAGGTTACTCAAACGACAGGCCTAACACGCCTGAGTAAAAGATCTAATGGCTTCTTCGAGTTTTGATATATTTGCAGAAGGTCAATCCCACTCTAGGCCACCGCTCTTCGATGGAACGAACTACGATGTGTGGAAGAATCGTATGACGGAGTTTCTTATTGCTGTCGATATGAACTTTGGGAAACAATTATCAATGGACCGTATGCGGCTGTGAAACCAGATGGAACTCCAAAGGCTGGCCGGGAATTAACTGCTGATGATAAGAAGGGAATCACGCGAAACGCAAAGGCAAAAAACATGCTTGCATGTGCACTAACAAGAGAAGAATACAACCGTGTAAGCTCCTGCTCATCAGCTAAGGATATGTGGGACATGCTTCAAGTTACTCATGAAGGAACCCAACGAGTTGTGCAAGAAAGACTAGCTTTGCTCACGCATCAGTACGAACTGTTTGCAATGGAATCTGACGAGACCATAAGCCAGATGTATGCCAGATTCATGGGAATCATCAACCAAATGTTTTCTCTTGGAAAGAGAGTTCCCGACAGTGAGCAAGTCAGAAAAATACTAAGATCACTTCCACGAGAATGGAATGCCAAGGTTACTGCTATTTATGAAGCAAAGGATCTGGAAGTACTAAGCATCTCTGAGTTGATTGGATCTCTTACTTCATATGAAATGATTCAAGCGTCGATGAACGAGAAATCGCAGAACAAAAATCAGAAGTCCATTGCCTTCAAATCCAACCAAGAAGAATCTGACTCAGACGACGATGAAGAGGACATGATGAATCAACTAGCCATGCTAACAAAGAGATTTGAGAAGTTTCAACAGAAAAGGAGATTCAAAGGGAACTTCAATAAATTCCAGAATAAAAATAAGGGAATATCCACGTCAGGAAAGAATGGTCAAAAATGTTTCCGATGCAACAAACCAGGCCACTTTGCGCAGAACTGCCCATTCAACAATGATGAGAAGCCAAGGAAACAGAAGGCCATGGTGATGGAGACAAACGACTCTGAAGTTGAACAAAGTGAGGACGAGGATCATGCTTACATGGCTGACGAGGATCAGGTATCATTTTCTTCCTCCATTGAGAAAATACATATTCTAAACAACTTGCATAATGATTGCGAAAGTGCTTCATCTGTTTTTGATATAGAAGAAAGTAAGGAAGAATTATGTGAGTTACTACAAAATGCAGAGAGGAAGATCAAGTCGCTTAATTCCTTAACTAAAAAATTGATGAAGCAGCGAGATGATTTAGCCAGGGAAAAACATGAAGCTGATCTAGAGATTTGACATTTGAAAGGAGAGTTAGATACTGCTAAGAAAGAGGAAGTTCCATGTAACTGCAAGGAATTAGAAAAGAAAAACAGGGACTTATCTAGAGATATCGTCGAACTTAGGAATTCTCTAGATGTAGAAAAATATAAGTTTGATAGATTCTTTGAGGGAAAGCAGAACCTAGATATGTTGTTAAACACTCCTAGGAACATTGGTAGATCAGGAATAGGTTATTGCACTGAAGAAAAGCATGCTGAAAAATCTGTACCGAAGTTTAAGTGTTTTCATGTGGTAGAAATGGTCATTATTCGTATAATTGTCCTTTAAAGAAAGCAGATAGAGCTAAATATGTTTGGAGACCAAAGAAATCCCCTGGGAATGCCACTGTCATATCTGATCATAACAGGAGATCACTTTCCATGCAGAATGATATCTCACATGTAAATAGAAGTTATTTCTCCACTAACATGTTAGGACCCAACAGAAATTGGGTACCTCAGAAAAGTACTCTTACCTACAGGTACAAAGGAAGAATTCCAGCAAGAAAAACAGGTGGTATCTCGACAGCGGGTGTTCTCGCCATATGACAGGTGATATCTCTAAGTTCGTATCGTTGAAAGCATGCGACGGAGGATATGTATCATACGCTGACAACACTAAAGCCAAGATCATTGGTGTCGGCACTGTTGGTAACCCATTAAATGCCACTATTGATGATGTTTGGTTGGTAAGAAATCTTGAGCATAATTTGATAAGCATTAGTCAGTTATGTGATAAAGGTTACTCAGTTACTTTTGAAAATAATAAATGTTTAGTTAAGGAAGATAACAAGGTCATCTTAAGTGCATCTCGATATGGTAACATTTATTGCATTACTCTTGATGATATCACTAACCAGAAAGTCAAGTGCCTAGCAGTCACACAGGATATCACATGGTTATGGCACAGACGCTTGAGACATGCAAACATGGAATTAATATCTCACATATCTTCTAATGAGTTGGTGAGAGGTGTCCCCGATATGAGATTTACCAAGGACAGAACTTGCAAAGCATGCCAAATGGGGAAACAAACCAAGACGTCATTCAAACCAAAGAATGTAATATCCACCACCAGACCACTGGAACTGCTGCACCTTGACCTTTTTGGTCCTGTTCAGGTTATGTCACTGCGAGGTAAACGATGTGCCTTTGTTATTGTTGATGATTATACAAGGTACACATAGGTATTATTTCTTGCGCACAAGAATGAGGCATTAGTTAACTTTGCACCGTTAATTAAGAGATTAGAAAATGAGAAAGAGATGAGTGTATGCAAGATAAGAAGTGATAATGGTCTTGAGTTTGATAGTAAATCATTTGCATTTTTTTGTAATGAAAATGGATATAGCCATAATTTTTCAGCCCCCATAACGCCTCAGCAAAACGGAGTAGTTGAGAGGAAAAACAGAGTGCTACAGGAAATGGCTAGATCTATGCTAAGTGAATATAATCTTCCAAAACACTTTTGGGCAGAAGCTGTTAGCACGGCATGTTATGTTTCAAATCGTATTTTTCTTAGACCTATCATTAAGAAAACTCCTTATGAGCTGTGGAATGATAAAACTCCAAATATAGGATATTTTCATGTGTTCGGTTGCAAATGTTTTATCTTGAAAGATAGGGACAAAAGAGGGAAATTTGATTCCAAGGTAGATGAAGGGATATTCCTCGGTTATAGTCTTCATTCCAAAGCCTTTCGAGTGTTTAATAATAGAAAGAAGACTGTTCAGGAATCAGTGCATGTGACTTTTGATGAATTCCCTGCCACAGATGCTACTGAGGAAGGTATAGTTGTGTCTCCTGCAGGTATACAGGTTACTGACAAGGAACTAAAAGCAATTCCAATGGAAGATGATACTAAGTCAGAGGAACCTGAGACTTCAGAAGAACAACAGCGCAGAAAATTCAAACATGCTTCCAGCCATCCCACGGATCAAGTCATAGGGAATATCACCTCTGGAATCAAAACGAGAGCAGCTGCACGCAACCAAGTTACAGAGGAATCACCTAATGCACTGCTATCCATGGTGGAACCACGGACTATCAATGAAGCTCTCAATGACAAATCATGGGTGATTGCCATGGAAGAAGAGTTGTCACAATTCAAAAGGAGCCAAGTATGGACACTCGTGGAAAGACCAAATGGAAAGTCCATCATCGGCACAAAATGGGTGTTCCGCAACAAGCTTGATGAAAATGGTAAGGTGACCAGAAACAAGGCCAGGTTAGTTGCGAAAGGTTACTCTCAGAGAAGGTATTGATTTCGAAGAAACTTTTGCACCCGTAGCTAGACTTGAATCAATACGCATTTTGCTTGCATATGCATGTTTAAAGGGTTTAAACTTTTTCAAATGGACGTAAAAGTGCATTTTTAAATGGTTTTATAAATGAGGAAGTTTATGTTGAACAACCTCCCGGTTTTAAAAGAAGAGTTTTCAAATCATGTTTTTAAATTGAATAAAGCTTTATATGGTTTGAAACAGGCTCCTAGGGCATGGTATGATAGACTTAGTAAGTTTTTATAGACATGGGATTTACGACTGGAACTATTGATAACACGCTGTTTATCAGATATCAAGGAGATCACATGCTGTTAGTACAAATTTATGTTGATGATATAATCTTTGGAAGTACTAACAATCTTTTGTGAGGATTTTTCTAAGTATATGCAGCAAGAATTCGAAATGAGCCTAATGGGAGAGCTTAACTACTTTTTGGGATTGCAAATTAAGCAGCTGGATACGGGAACTTCATATCCCAGACAAAGTACACCAAGGAATTGCTGGTGAAATTCGGAATGGCTGATTCCAAGGTACTTTCCACTCCGATGCATCAGACCACAAAAATCATAGCGATGAATCAGGTATATGCGTTGATCAAACAAAATATCGAGGTATGATTGGAAGCCTACTTTACTTAACCGCGAGTAGACCTGATATTATGTTTGTGTTGGTTTGTGCTCTCGTTACCAATCGAATCCTAAGGAATCTCATTTGACTGCTGTCAAAAGGATACTTAGATATTTGAAAGGTACCGTTAATCTAGGACTTTGGTATCCAAATACTAAGGAATTCCCATTAATGGGTTATTCAGATGCTGATTTTGCCGGATCTAGGGAAGATAGGAAAAGTACAAGTGGAACTTGCCAATTACTTGGGAATTCCCTTGTGACTTGGTCTAGTAGAAAACAAAATGCTGTCGCCCTGTCCACAACCGAAGCTGAATACATGGCCTTAGGAAGTTGTTGTCAACAGTTACTATGGATGAAACAAACCCTAAGTGATTACGGGTTAGGTTATGACAAAATTCCTACTTCTGTGATAGTACTAGTGCCATTAGTATTACTAAGAATCCTGTCCATCATTCTCGAACTAAGCATATAGAGGTCAAACACCATTTTATTCGAGATCATGTTCAGAAAGGGGATATCACCGTGGAATTCGTAGGAACTAATGATCAGCTGGCTGATATCTTCACGAAACCTCTCATTGAAAGTAGATTCTGTGCTATTCGTGATCGATTAGGAATTGTCGAGCTTAAATAGGAAAGATGACTTATTAGTTATCACATTCATATCTTCGATCATGATTTTCTTGGAAATCCTTTCCGAAAATTCATTTTGATTCTCCCTTCCTTATTTGGTGATTTCCTTCTCATTCATAATATTTTCGAACCTTTATTTGAATTTTTCCAAAAATTGTGCCCTCTTTCAGCGAAAAACCATTCCTATTTGAATCCCTGATTTTACTCATATTCCATCTTTATCTCCGCGAAATATCTTCAAAATCTCCATTTGATTCCCTAAAGGACAGATTCTTTCTTCCAAGGATTTTTGAATTTCAAATCTTTTCAAAATCTGTCAAAAGTCAGATCGATATCTTTATGAGATAACCGTTTTTTTTTATCCTTATCCAGCAAGTTTCTTGCTCCTTATAACCCCATTCATCTTCTTCTAAAATCATTCAAGCTCTTCCCTTCGAAAATTCTCCCCTAAACTTCCATCTGCAAAAATGGTGAAAACAAAAGGTGTTGGTTCCAAACGCAAAGCCCCAGTCACAGAGGAATCTCCTATTTCTCCTGCTGTGAAAGCCACTCGCTCAAAGACGAGCAGTTCTTCCAAAACTATCTCTAAGAAAACTACGCCGAAGTCAAAGAAGAAAGCGAAGGTTGCCCCACCATCTCCTATTCTGCTTCAACTTCTCGAAAAATCAGCTTCTCCACCACCTAAAACTCCTACACCTGTTCCTTCTCCATCGCATGACAAAGCTGAACACGAAGACGTACATCAAGAGGTCAGCGACGAGACTGAGACACTTCTGAAAGAAACGTATGGCAGAGAAGTAAGTTTCTACATGAAGGATGGGAAGAAAGTGTTGTTCAATACTGATAATCTCGAGGAGATCACTGACGAGGTGAAGTTTCTGAGCGAAGAAACTAAAGAACGACATGAGAAGCTCAAAAAGAGAGAAGTCGCTCGAGGTAGATGCATCAACTTTGAAGAACTGGCTGAAAGCAAGGTCGTAACGTGGCTGAATGAGTATGGGTGGGAGAACTTCTTGAGAATCGACAAATCGCTGTACGTAGAAGCAGTGAAGCTGTTCTACGCCAATCTCGATTTTGTAGAAGACGAATCGGAGATCACCGTGACATCATATGTGCTAGGTAAGAGGATCCAGTGGAATCGCCGCAAGATAAATGAAATGCTGGGTGTCGAAGATGAAGGACTATGCTACTTCAATTTCACTGATTGGTGCAGTTCCCATGTGAAACTGCGAGATTGTGTTAAAGCTCTGTGGAATTCCCCTTACAAACCAAAATTTTCAGAAGGCGAAGCCTTGAACAAGCTGCCTGTCGACATGTTCTTTCTTTACAAAGTGATGCATATGACTTTGTGGAGCGCGCGAGTAGGAAGTGGAGGCCACTCCACGACGATGAACAACATGAGCATGCTCACGCTTTACCTGGTGTCTCAAAATCAGCCTCTCAACTTAGGATACTTCATTCTGAAGTACATGGTCACAGCCTTTCAAAGCTCTGATAGGGTCCTTCCCTACGGAATGCTGCTTACGCACCTTTTTGAATCCGAAGGGATCTCACTGCCCAAAGCATGGGAAGATAGCACTAAGCACGCCGTAGATTTGAGCACGTTGAAGCGAGTTGGTATTCGCTATGATGACCGCAAGGGTTGGTATTCGAGAAAGGTTTGAGGGAAGCGATGACGAGCAAGGAACGATAGCTGATCTACAACGGAACATAAAGGGAATTAAGGAGGACAATAGGAAGAAGTTTAGGCATATCTCCCAGCACTTCAAGAAGATTAAGAAATTCATGAAGGAGATCTCCACGGCTATGAATCTCTCTGAATCATCATCTTCTGACTCATCTGATAGTGATTCCAGCCGTTAGCACTTCCATCTTAGAAATCCCTTAAGCCTTAGTCTATCTAGTTCCTTACTTTTGGGTTGTTAGTGTGTGTTGGTCGCAGTTGGTCCCTCCTTTTTTATGCTGAAGGGGGAGAATAATCTAGGGATTAATGCCCTGTTTGGTGTTTTTGGGTTGTTTGCTGTTTTGGTCGCTTGCTGTTATCTTTTGGGGTCTTTGTGCCCATATGCTATGAATTTGTTATCAGCTTGCTATGATTTGCTTATGTCCTAATCCTTCTGTGCTTGAGTTTGTGATTTGCTAAGGATTAAGGAAATTCCGCACATAGGCAGGGGGAGCATACTGATATGATCTGGTAACTTGCGACATTTTAATGATATGCCCTGGTAATTGCTAAACTTTGCTGATACGTGATATATAGGGATATTAGCACTTAGACAGGGGGAGCATGCGTACTTCAATATGAGAATTTTTTTTATGCTCTGATCATATCCATGATATACTTAAACATGTTATGTGCATCAAAATGGTTTCATATCGAGTGTACTCATATGCTTAAGCTAGGCATTAATTACTTGTCATCATCAAAAAGGGGGAGATTGTTGACCTTTTTGGTCCTATGCTTATGAGAGTTTTGATTATTCCAAGTAATTATGTAAAATGGGGGGTACAACTTAGAAAACTCGTTATGTATGATTTATGATGTTTAAGTATGTATGAATATTCGACTAAGTGCTTAAATGTGAATAAATTGTTAGATAGTCGAATATATGTGATCTTGTGCATTACTGGAATATTATAGTGATCACCTGGATATGAATGTTTCGTATGAATGGAATATCATCATGTGCTAAATATGGAAAACTGTTATGCTCTATATGGAATATATGACATTCTAGGAATAAAGTATTCATCGATATCTCACATGTCACACTGTGCTTATATGGAAATTCCGTGTGCTATATATGGAATCATTCTGTGACATGAATGGAATCACACTGTGTGCTATATATGGAAAATATATTCTGTCAAATGTGATATATGAGCTGTATACGAGATCAATCTATTTTAGGAAAGAATTTCATGAGATATCCGTTTGAATGTATCTTGATTGACTTAAGAATCAGAAGATCAATTACATATCTTTCCTTATGCGTATTGGTTTTCATATTATGGAAAGTAGTTAATTGATTGGGCTTATTATGGTAAGATGCTGACTGGAACTATATATGGAATGTGTTATGAATCGGATGAGATCACCATGCGTGGTAAGTAGTTCCTGTAAATATGGTAAGAGATCATGCATGACCGTTGTGCTTTATTGGTTTATTCTTGGCATGATCTTATGAAGTTAATGCACGTTATTCTTGAGCATATCTTTGCATATTTTATGTGCTTAACTTTCTATGTGGAGTGACGAAGCTATAATCGGCTATAAGAAGAGGATCACTTCACGTCAAGGGGAGAGACAAGACGATTGAGCTGAAGAACGAATTCCTTTGAGTGTTGAGCGTTAACTTGCGAATTATTCGTTGTTCTGCTAGTGCTTAAATTTGCGAAATCCATACCCTTGAGCGATTACCTTTAGAAACCTTCTGAAAATCTGTCTTCGGACTTGTTGATCGCACAAGGAGGCACGAGTGGAGTCTTCTGCACGCGAAGGAAAGAATCGGTGGATTCGGGGGTCCTTCGGTAGCGAGCTGTGTCCAGTCGGGGAGTGGTGATTCCCAGGGAACGACGTGGAACGAAACTCGGCGTGTAGCAGCCTAGGTGGTCTAGTGTTCATCGTGCTTCGGTTGTGTAAGGGTGTCAATCATTTTGTAACCATAAACGGTAATATCTTAGTGATTGACTTGAAATCTTGAGGGACAAACCTGAAGGACTGGAGTAAACCCCGGTTGGGGATATAACCAGTATAAAAATCCTGTCTCACTTTACTTTATGTCATTTACTTTCTGTGAGACAAACCCGAAACGTTTTTCAAAAACCCACGTGATATCTTTGGAACGTTTTAAAAGAAAAAAGGAGATAACATTGATACTGCTCTGTTTTTCAAGTGATAACCATTTTTACAGTCTTATTGATATCTTCTTTAAGAAATGTATTTTCAAAGGAGAAAAAGCCATAAATTTTATAAGCCTAATTCACCCCCCTCTTAGGCATATTTTGTACTTCAGATTTAGTTTCAGATGATATATTATTTTTGGACACAGAAAGTGCAGAAGATGTGATTTTTGGCAGAATTTTTGTTGATAAAACTATGGAATTTTGTTGGGAAAAGACTAAATAGTTAATACTAATCATATGGTGAATAAATAATATATACATTAGTCTTTTTATGAGGTTTGGGCTAACTAACGTATTGTGGATAATTCATATCTAATATACACATGTAAGAATGTTACATCAACGCATTGTCTTAATAGTTTGTGTATGTATGCATTGAATTCTTGGAACTTAATGTTAGTAGTGTACCTCGTGAGCCAACTTCCAAGAACTTCATTAATTCTCTATTAAATTGCAGAGCGGAGGAGTTGGGTGCTCTGTCAATTGCATGCATTTATTTCATGAATTTAATTAAGAATTGAATGATATGATATAATAAGCATATCCATTATGATTATTAATTCCTAACAACGAATAATCACAAAATATCCATTGTGGTTGTAATACATAAATGCCTTTTAATTTGATGGCCATTGGTTACCTTCAACAAGGATGTTCAAGAACTGTTGATTTTATTACATAGCTTTATGTGTCATAAAAAGTTATGTTATAGTTCATGAAGTTGATGGATGGAGTGTTCTTGCCATGCATTAAGCTATATGTTAAAAGTCCATGTAACTCCATAGGAATATAAAGCCAAATAAACCAAATAGATTAAGGGAAAGAAAAAACACACAAATCAAGATTTCAAACGAAACACAACATTAGAAAAAACCAGCTTAGTCATATGATCATATCATTACTTCGATTCACTTCATCGTCATCATCGTCGTCATCATCTTGTTCCTGTCATCGTGCATGAAATCAAGCAACACAGTGCTCTTACACTGTGGGCACTTTGGATCATCTGCAGACAGCATGACATACATCAAACACCTCGGACATCCCGCCAACATCATGCTAGGACTTGTCTGATCTGGGCTGCTAGAAAACCCTATGTAGTCATCATCAGGGCTCAGTTCGCCCGAAACGCACGAGCTTCGCGGCGATATTTCAGTCGAAGAAACGTGTCCTTGCGGAGGAGACACGACGCCAGCTTGTTGTCGGCGATGTTTTCTTGGCGGTGATAAGTTGAGTTTCAGATCGAGTTTTGGGCTCTCGACGACGTTGTAGTTCATTGTGTTGCTTTCGAAAATGGTACCTGATTTTATGACATGACAATCCATGGTTATAACATGGTATTAAAGTTCTAACGATAGAACAGTGTATATATTACATAAACGAGGAAAGTATATATGCAGATTTTGAACACAATATATTATACTTCACCTTTGTCTGCAGACAAGTGGAGATTACTACGAGCAAGAAAAGCTTGAGACTTACTTATGGAGATTTTTCATTTCATGGTTATGAAGAGAAGGGCTACTTATATAAGAAGATATGGAGACGTAAAAGGGACTTGAAAGCTTCTTCTTTAATTCTGGTAGTTAATGTAATGAATACACTATTGGGGTACAGAGATGTAAATACGTTACTACGAGAAAATAGATAGCAAGAAAACAAGAAGTTGAATTGAATTCAATTCAATCTGTGTATTAAAGGAGAGGGTTGTAGTTGAAGATAAGCATGCATATCATCTTGCGAAGGCCGGAAAATAACATATATATTTAATTTTATGGAAAGATTCACAAGAAGTTTGCTGACAGACTGAAATTATATATATATCTATATGTGTGTGTGTGTGTGTGTGTGTATTGTAGATACAATGTGCTTATCATCATCAGCTAATGTCATTCATTGCTGACATGGTTGGTTCAACATATTACATGCAATAAGCCATTAAAATCCCCCATTAATGTCCTAACTGCCATCAGAATTGAAATTAAAGCAAGGCAACTTTCCTAGCGATTAACAATAGGGAACCAAACAAGATCAAATATATTGCAAAAACAACATATGAAGTAAGAATAACAATATTTGTTTGAGAGACTCATGATACCAAGAAATGTGATTCCTAATTTTCACAGTATATATTAAAAAAAAATTAATTATGGGATGGGATGGGATGAACATAAATAGGAGGCTTATAATACATAGGCCAACCAACTTTGATGTGTCAGTTTCAAAGCATTTATAAATCAAGAACATAGTTTGCCTTCTTGGGTTATTAATAATTAACCAACGATGGCAAGTGATTATATTTAATTTTTGAGGTACTCAGTTCAACTAACATCATCAATGCATGATCACAAGTCATTCCTAGATTGTGCCATCTTTCTTCATTACATCACATCAAAGGCCTGCTGCAGAAAAAAGAAGTAAAGGGTGCGGTGCGTACACTTATTACCACATTTAAGTTCTAAGAATTCTCCACCTAAGCCACCTTGTATTTGAAAGAGAGAAAAAAAAATATATATATATATACAAAGGGACCATAGCAGTATTGAACATTGTACCTTATTACACATGAAAATGATCATCATCATTAGTAATAAACTGCTTGTTCCTCATTCATGGAGTGAGCCCTTAGCTTGGTCCCCATGTAAGAGATCATCACAGGTATATAATGAATGTTACAGAAGTTGGTTGCAGAGTTCTAACAACGTATGATTTAAGTCCTACAACACCTACCACATCTAATAGGGTCCTAATGCTAACTTAAGCTGGTAGAATGTATGTGCATTTCAATGGAAAATAACCATTTAACCATTTAAATTAGAAATAAAAAATAAAAAAGCAAGGTGGATATGCCCTATTAGTTAAGGAAATCTCTGAAGTTGAATACAAATCAAAGCCAAGATTCTTAACTTAAGTGCTCAGTAGGTAGAAAGATGATTTAATGACCAGAAATAAGTTTGTGATCTACTTGAACTGCATAGGCAGGTGTAGTGATAACAGTGCATTATTACAATTCATTGCAACCCATTTAGGCAGTATTTCATTACACACATAGAAACAAAAGGCCTATGCAGAAGATAGTTCAGGGCAATTCTTACTGCATCACAAAATATGAGTAGCAATGTATACATAAACAGCAGAGATATGTTTGTTGATCCACACCAAAAACCAAGCACGTCGGTATTCTTGTTCTAACACCATCTAGCGTGTATATGATTCTCAAAAGGCTAAGAGTACGATGGTTTAAAGAATCTGCGCTAATTTCGACATCTTTCAGAACCGACTTGCGCTACCTTAATTTAAGTTCATCGTGCGCTACCTAGCTCCAACACCCAATCTCGCTATGCCCAAACTGTAGATGATATTCAGAAATAAGACATAAAGCTCACAAATGCCTGCAGTTTAAGAGGCTTCAACGGTCTCTTTTGAAGTAGCGCCGTCATTGCAATCGGGAATCTCTTGTGGATGAGGCTCTACTTTTTGTTTCTTTCTACTTCTAGAGTCTTTTGGATTCTTAGGCTCTTCGCCAGACTGCCGAGAAAAAATAAAGGAAGATTATTTACCAAAAAAAAAAACATTTATTTCATTTAATCGTTACTGAAAATGAATTCCTGGGACCTCAGAAATGGAATAGCTTTCACATACCCCTGAACCAGTATTAGCGCTTGATGCAGCTTGGGTTGCCAAAAAGCGCATCACCTCATTCTTCGATCGCATTTTCTTCCCCGTCGGTGTGAAGTAATACTGCAAAAATTTGGGATTTTTTGGGCATTAAACATATATAAACCTGTTGAACGATGAGTGGCCATTAAAACAGATAAACCGTAACATGGATAAAGGATTCACAACAATTATATTGACAGACATTCGTCTTTTAGACGCGCTAAATAAAACAAAATGACAGTAATTTCATCGACAATACATACAAGAAAGAAAAAATGAAGAACATTAGGAAAAATAATACCATGATCATGCGCAAACTCAAACGAAGCCACATTTATAAAATGATACAAACCGAGAGGCTGAACTGGGGGTTTGTGGAACTTGAAATTGACCCGGCCGAGGAGGTACCAAATCCCGAGACTCGGGTACCACATTAAGGAATCATTAATCACAAAGATCCCACCTTTAGCCTGACGGGCCGAATTGCGCCACATGCGTAATTCATCCACAAATACGCAAAAACAACTGACGTTAAAACAGAAATGGACAAGAAGAGACTCAATCAAGTATGAATTAACAATCAATAGCCATTCAAATTCCACAAAAGCAGCTCTGTATATGCACGCACGAATTCGAAAAACAACTGAATACAAGAAAAAGGAACTAGAGCAAAAGAGAAATCCCTACGCGGTCGAATTCACCAGCTGTCTTGCCAGAATTGCGCCTTCTTGTCTCCATCCTCCAGTCGTACGGAAGCCATTCCGGTCTCTTGGACATGTCCTCCATGCTGCTGCGGCGGCGCTGCGACCCCGTCAGCTGCGTTACCTCGGAGTCACCGGGCTTATACATCGCCACCGGCGTCGCCGAAATCACCTGGGCCAGGTCAATTTTCGGCTCCACATCGTCCCGTTCGGCTTTGGCATTCGTCGGGCCGGCCAATTGTTCCGGTTGGACAGATGGGTCGTCTCCGGCGGCGGTCTCAGCCTCAATCTGGGGTTTTGCTGCCATTGTTGTTTTCCCCTTTTTCAGCTGTCTTCGTGTGTGTTTGACTGTGCTCCAAACTAGAGGAGATGCAGCAGCACAAATCTCTGTCTGATTATATAATGCGCGAAATCTTAGCGCAGAGGTAAATTATCAAACTTGTTTTTCTCATCTTGTTTTGACTTAATCTGGACTCGACTGTTTATATATAAATAAATAAATAAATAAATAAATAATAATTAATCTAGCCATGATTTTACTTTACTTTGGTATCACAAACAAAACTGTAGTATAGTATGTGAATAATTAGTTTTGTTTTGTATGTAATAGTTCTGGTCTATGTATGTTTTTTTAGGCATTGATTGTCTGGTCTTTATATTTTGTATGTATTTCAGCACTATTAATAAGTTTGGGTTTGAGTTCAGGCTCTATTATAGTTTAATTTAGTGTTAAGGACCTATTTTTTAAAAATATTAGAGAAAAATACCCAAATTATGTGAGAAGACATATTTACCTTTCATAATATATCAAATTTACACTTAAATGCCATCTCTTCAACGTAAGATTGAAGCTCAAATCTCCTCCAACCGTAGAATAACTTTTGATGCTAAGGATTGAATAACGATAATCGATCTTGATTTGTATATGGGTCTTAAAAACTGAGGAAAACCACGACATTAAAGACCGGGTAAAATCTCGATAATGAGTTAAACCTAATTTGGAAATCTCGTTGAAAACGGGTGAAATCTCGATAAAGACCGAATAAGGTGAAATCGACTCAATTTGATCACGGGTTTTAATAATCAACAAAAATTATTGACGTTAATCATGGAATAATGCGGAATTTTGGTGCGTTCGAGACAGAAACGTTTGCTAATAAAATGTTAAATGGGTAATACTTATTGCATTCTGGGTAACACTTATTGCATTCTGGATAACATTTCCTACAACAAACATATATCTTATACAACTAGCGTTGACGCAAAATAACACATAATTAAAAAAAAAATAACAGCTCGTTTCATGTTAATAACACATGTTATAGACAAGCAAGGGGCTAAGATGAATATATTGAAAACCATCGACGATAACCAAAAATCGCTGAAACCATTAGGTTGAGTGCGGCTCATGGGACCTGCCCTCAACCGCTGGGGACCCGCACTCAATCTCATGGGACCTGTCCTCAACCGCAGGGGACCCGCGCTTGTATCTCCTTATACGCGCGCGGTACCATGAGGTTGAGTGCGGGTACCATGTGTTTGCGTGCGGGTACCATGCGAGCTGTGTGGGGATCGTGCGTTTGTGTGCGGGTACCATGCGCACACAGGTTACCGCACGCTTGTGTGCGGGTACCGTGCGCCCCTGTGGAATCATTCTTCAAACTCAATTCGAAAATCTCGTTGAAAAACGGATAAAATCCCGACCATAATGGACGAATAAGGTGAATTCGCACTCAATTTGATCATGCGTCTTAGTAATCGAATTCGTCCAAAGTATGTGTACCTCGAATTTTAACGCGGCCTAAGATTGAATTATTTTATGAATTAACATGCTTGTAGGGTAACACTTTCTGCTGAAAATATGACGCATGTCTTGTAGAATATAACAAATCAAAACAAAAGAGTAACAATTCATTTCTTATCAATACCACATCATGTACACAAGCAAGAGATGACGGATATTTTGGAAAACCGCGAATGACAACCAAAAATACTGAAAATCGTTCAATTCTCGACGTTAGTAGCAACTGGTAAACGTCCAAACCATGGGTGCCTCGAATTTATACCGATTAGCTGCAATTTATGTCGAAATCTAGCTTTGATTTACCATTATATCCTCGAATTTTCATCATAATTAGGCAAGCAAATCCTACATCGTGCGTCGTCAATATCATAATAAATCCAACAAGACACGTCGAAATCAGTTGGTTGATGGGGCAGTTGAATTTTTTGTGCTCGATTCAGTGTAAAAAAAATGAGTTCGATCATTAAAAAAAAAAGATTTTCTGTTGATAACATTTTACAATATCGAAGTAACACAATATCATTGAAAAATAACGTGTCTATTTTCTAAATTAACAATATAATGTAACTGAGTAACATAAACCTGAAGTATAAGTACATCTTCATATAAGACTCATACACAACGCATTCTCTATCTCTCTATATAGACTTTCGCTAAAAAAAAGTAAAAAAAAAAAGCATTTTAGTAAGGGTATTTTCGTCAAATCATATTTCTAGGTCCTTTACTCTAAGATTTATAAAAACTGGGTCCTTTAAACTAATATCTTTTCTGACAGGGCCTGAACAATAAGTTAAAACTTTAAAAGGGCATGACATAAAATTGTCCCATAATTCAAAGAGCAACCACTCACAGCAGAAGTGAGCTAGCTTCTCCAGCTTTTTCTCTGAAGTGATAATTAACCCGCCTATGGTCACAAGTAGGCACAGATTTAAGGCATAGCATAGATATGGTTCTCATTATTGCAAGAATTTGCAAAAATTCTGGCTTCTTGCAAAACCCGCTTGCGCTGTTTCTCGACTCGGCATGAGGTGATTTAGAAACTGAGAATCGATACGCAGCTCAGCCAAGTGCCCAGGCAGCTTGGCCATATGCCTCAGCAGCTAGGCCAGACCGCCCAGGCAGCTCAGCCAGGCGCTTAGGCACCTCGGCCCAACGCGCAAAATCAACATGTATATAGATATCCTAAAAAAGTCATTCTTTTCCATGAATCCCATGAAAAAAGAAAGCAATCTTTCTTTTCAGAAAGTCAGTCTTCAGTACGATATAACTTAATAAGTAAAGAAGTCCAACTATAGAATCCACACTATCTCTAACATTGCATATGTCCTCCCGCCTTTTAAGAGACTTCAGTGGTCTCCTTGGAAGCGGCATCGTCATCACCACCAGGAATCTCCTGCAGAGGAGACTCGACTTTCTGTTTCTTCCTGCTTTCTGATTCTTCTGTATCATCGGCAGGTGGTTCTTCCCCAGACTGCAGAAGGGGAAAAAAACAATAATTTAAAATGTTGTTGAAAATGAATTTTTGATACTTCAGAAATGATAGCTTCCACATACCCCTGAAGCGGTAGCAGCGCTCTGTGATTTTTCAGCTGCGACAAAACGCATCACTTCGTTCTTTGATCGGAATTTAATCCCCGCTGGTGAGAAGAAGTACTGCAAAATTTTGTGAGCGTTGGCGTTAAAGCTCGCACAAGATATATATGTGTACAATGTGGCGCGGCCTAAAACACTTGAGATGTTTATGATTCAAGGTGTTATGAGACTGAAAGAGCCAATAATGAAGATACATATGCAGCATGAGGCATTTTCCAGAAAGTCATCATATAGAGCAAAAATAAACAAGAAGACGGCAAGTTCACGAGCAATTTATGAGCAAAACCATTGCAGAACAGTTGGATTGGTAGACAAAGAAAAAACTGATGAACAATTAGGAAAAGGATATCACCATCATTAACAAAAAAAAAAAAGATAAATGAAACCACGCGGTAAACATTTAAAGTATATTTTCAATTAGTTTTTAGACCGTAACGGAAAGACAATCACAATCCGTATTCACCAAATCTAAGTAGGTATAATGAACTTCTAGTGCTCTCTAGATAGGAAACTATCAGCTTCGTCAACATTCGAGTAATTCTTCATGTTCTTTCCACAGAAAACCGATTGCACTAGTTTCTCCGAATCAAACATCAATTAACTACCTCCTAAGCCATTCAAAAAGGATACCCAAGTACCAAAAACCCGTTAAAGGTATCATCTTGATAACAAATCCCCCCATCCGTAGCTAGATTTGACGAGCATCAGACAAAAACCCGTGCACCTTTTCCTTTTCTGAGCTACAGTTAATAAAACAAACAAGATACGTAAAAGCTATTGTAATCTCAAATTCAAAAATCTTTTTTTTTCTTCCATATAGCTTGATGAATTGATATGCAAGAGATAATCGAATACAGCCAGATTCATCAGAGGCATTATCACTAATCAAGATCCTCCTTTATCCTAATACATCGACAAGCATCAAATGCATAATTCATCCACATCGGCTTTACCGTTATATGCATCACACAGATTACCAAATTCAATTATTTCTACAAACAAAAACAACATAGCTACTCCAACAGAAATAAAATGATTACCAAATCCACAACAACATCCAACAGCAAGCCAAGGCTTCAAAGGGAAAAACGAAATGAGCAAGCAGAGACTTAAACCACACAACAGTCAACCACCACTCAAATTCAATAAAGCAATGCATGTTATTGAATTAAATTAAACCAAAAACAAAAAAGAAACAGAAAAAGAAAACCATACGCGATCGAATGTGCCAGCCGTCTTGCCGGAATTGCGTTTCCTAGTCTCCATCCTCCAATCAGCCGGAAGCCAATCCGGCCTCTTGCTCATCTCCTCAAGGCTTCGGCGGCGGTTAGACCCCGTCAAGGGCGTTATTTTCGCGTCGCCCGGCTTGCACATCGAAATAGGAGTCGCAGATACGACCTCGGCGGGGTCGATTTCCGCCTCCTCAACAGCCATTTCACCTTCGGCGTTCGTCGGGTCGACCACCGGCTCAGGTTGCACAGATCCGTCCTCTACGGCGGCGGGCTCAACATCGGATTTGTCTGCCACCTCCGACAGGTCACTTTCCAGCTCCCCAACAGCTGGTTCGACCTCAGCTTTGGTCGAGTCGACCAATGGTTCTTCTTGGACCGATGGGTCCTCACCGTTGATGGTCTGAGGCTCAGGAATCGGAACCTCCTCGGCCGTGTCCTGGGGTTTGGCAGCCATTTCCTTTTTGCTGTGGTTTTTCTTCTCAGCTGTTTCAATGTGTTTTGAGTTCACTGTACCGAGCCGTAAATGTACTGAATGAAGCCCAACTCTATTTTTATACACACATGTAAGTCCGCGCGGGTCGGGTCGGGGGAAACTTATCGGATATTCCTAGCTGTAATATGATTTACATAATTATAAGATAATAAAGAACTGTATTTGTAATTTTCTTTTCACTAATGACGACAAAAAGAAGTAAATGAGGGGACAGCGTTGAAAACCAACATAGTAGAAAATCTTCTAGAAAGGTTGATTGAGAAAGAAAATGATAGAGATTATGTGGGGCCCAAGTAATTTTGAATGTGATATTAAAGATGGTATAAAGAAACTATAATCCAAAATCTCGATTATCCTAAGGAAAGGTGGTATAAATTATAATCCACAATCTCGATTATACAAAGGAAAAAAACAAAGATGATTATCAAGTGAGGGACGATTATTACTTATAAGTATGAATGAAGATCTACTCATTAAATTTATACAATACAGCCACACCGTATAAATAGCAAAATACATATATATTTATGAAAAACTATACAACACAAAGTCAGCTAGCAGGGAAGGGAGAAACTCAGACAGCATCCATTAACTTCTTCAATATTGGTGTGCATTTTGCAGTGCTTGGTACACCATGTCGATGAACTGATTGTCCTATCAAAGGTCAAGTTTTTTCAGGCAAGGTAAGCACGGAGGGACCAAACGTATATTGATTGCCACGGAAAAGTAAAGACGAAAAAAAAAGGAAACAGAAATCAGAACCTGGACGAGGATTTGAAGTGCTTCTCCGACCTTTTCTCTGCTTATGACCAGCCCATAGTCCGATGGTGCAGGGGCAGAGGCCGGCGTGAGAGATGGTGGTGGTGTTGGTGGTGGAAATGGTTGAAGCAGAGGTGCACCGTGATCGTGGGCTGGTATATTGGCTGAAGGATACAAAGGCGGGGCAGTAGGCGTAGACGAGGCGATGATAGGCATCGTAAGTGGAGGAGATGATGAATGGGGTTGGCCAAAAAAGGAAGAAGGTTTGACCAAATCATTTGGAATCTTCGTCGAAATATTGGATGGCTCGGGGTTTGACCGAGGGAGGATAAATGGGGTTTGAGCGAATTCTGAACTGGGAGAGGCTGAAACCTGTGGATGAGTAGTAATACCACCAGACATTGTTGTGCTTGAAGAACTTCTTCCGCTATGCATGGGAGTCTGCAGAGAATTTGATTTTTCAAAAAAAGTGGTGTCATTAGAGACTGAGATTCAGTAGTATCGGCAGACGAGTTACGATGAACATCTGAATGCAAGAATGGGACTTTGGAAGAAAAAGAAATGACATTCTCAGTGACATGCAAAAAGTATCTGTTGTCTACCAAAATAAGACAAGTGAGATGAAATGTGCGGAAATCACATACGTTGAAAAAGTTCACAAAAGATCTATCGTCTGGTATATCTCTGATGCTGGCGATGGTAGAAGGGGGCGACTCTACTGGGCCATCTATAACAGCTGATGCTGATACTGCCTCTATCTCCTCAATTTCACTGCAACAAAGAGATAGAGATGTTTATTGTAACAAAGCATCAAATCTGCTTGAAAGGGCAAAATATTAAAAAAAAAACAAAAAAGAAAAGAAAAGATACGATAAGCATAAGATTGCAACCGAGAAATCCAATTCAAATAGAAAGAATCAAATCCTCCTTCCCAACAACCTCCCTTTTTCCATTGACAGTCCATTAGTAAAATGAGATGAGCAGCAGAGTCCCAATAAGGAATAAGCGGATTAAGTTGAAATAGTAAGGCCATTATCCCAAGAATGTACAAGAATGAAGTAGTTACTTAAGGCTCAATTCTCAGTGAGTCAAAAAGTATCCAGAAACCCAAAAGATATCTGCAACCCAATATGTTATAGTTTCACTATATTCACAGGAGATACAAAATGTAGTTCAGAAGTATAAGCTTCAGCCTTGGGACTAGCAACACTAACCTTTTTGAAGAAGATACCTTTGTCTTGGAAGGCACTTTGGAATAAGCGTTAAGAATCCTAGTAACAAATAAACCAGGATGAACTAATAAGATAATGGATAAAACAGGATAATTATACAGATAAAAAAACATAACCAATATATATCAATGAAACACGAATATATGCTTGATTTTCAACAATGGGTAATGGATATTATAGTACATCAATGATAATACACCAACCTGCCAAACAGATTTGCAACCTCTTCACACTCACGAGCATTGTAGAACCATATTCCACTTACCTCTTGGGTTGCAGTTCGATATAGCAAATAAGGAATCTGCACTTCATACTCAAAATCTCCCAAAAGATCCTCCACAAGATTATCTGCTTACAGCAATAATGGCCTCTTTAGTACTAACATACTTATTATATGATTATGATACTAATCCTTCAAACGGTCCATTAGGCATCATCACTTGAATTGTTGGAAAATCAAGACTAAAATGGAATCATCAGACTAACCAGTGTTCCGCCGATTCATCACTATGAACTGAAATCTCGGTTGAGTATTCCTGAATCAACAGAACATCATCAGACAAGATAATTACCTTACTATCTACAATCCATACAAAATAAAAAAGCTTTCCAAAAATCCATAAAAGCTCACCTTTTCACAACAAACAGTGAGCCTTCAACATCCTTCCTACTCTGCAGAACCCAAAAAAACGTCATCAACCATCATCTCAAGCCAGTGCAAAAAAATGGCTGATACAAAACTAGAGAAAGAAAGAAAAAAAAAACAATGAAGCAATAGATCTTCCATATATTATGGCGCTGACAGACTACCAGCTAAAGTTCAGAATTTTATCCATAAATCAGAACTAAAACATACAGATTAACTCAGCTAAAGTTCAGAATTTTATCTATAAATCAGTACTAAAACATACAGCTTAATTCAGCTCAAGTTCAGAACTTTATCTATAAATCACTATTAAACATACATCTTAATTAATCATCAACTACATCCCCTTAATCGCATTTGATTTACGTCTAACAAAACCTAAATATCCCAATCCAAGTCTAGATTTGTAATACCCTTACACATATGTTAGATGAGGTCCTCTCCATTCCGCTATAGTAATAAAAAACGCTTATTCATGAAGATGCGTAAAAAATAGGTACAAACACCACATACCCACTGGCTGGAGTCGATGTCGAATCCATACAAGGTGACGTGCGCAGCTGTAATTAAAATCTCTCCAACGAAAGGATCAATCCTCTGAAGCACAGTAAGATTGAGCTGCTTTGTGCTTTTCTCGTCTATGTTTGGCATCAATTTACTGCTCTGAGACGACATCGTTTCATACAATATCGAGTCTCAATTTACTTTTATGCTGTCGAGACGAAGACACATAGCTAAGTAGGAAGACTAGACTGGGAGCGAGCTAAGTGCGCATTCCCTATATTACCCTTGACATTCAGCTAAAGTTGGAAGGGTATATGCGTCATTTCGTTTTAAGAACACTAATAATGTTAAAAAAAAAAAAAACTTGCTAATACGGATTTTTTTCATTACACAGATCAACACAAAGTACAGACAACGCAGATGCATGAAGTATGAGCAAAAGCAAATCAAATCCCACATGATAATATGCAAATCGATTCGACGGTACAAAAACTTTCGGCGAGTCGAGCGATCAATGCCTTCGAATGGCCACGGCAGAGAGCACGACCAAGAATACGAAGAGCACCGCCGCTATGAAGGAAGCGACGACCGCTCCGCCAACTCGCTGGCAGAAGTCGTCGAACTGCTGGCAGATGGCCAACCAGTTGGTGTTCGAGTTTCCGTTCTGGGCCAAGTACACGATCGATGCTGCCGAAGCCGCTGCTGCGGTGGTGAAGGCCAGAAGAATCTGTGTAGTTACGTAAGAACATCAAGAATATATTGGATGGTTTGTTTTATGTAAGAAAATAATAACTATTTTCTTTTGTGTTGTCTTACAGTGTCAAGGATGAGGAGGAGAAGCTTTATTCCGGCCAAGTGCGGGCGAACGATGCCGATGATGGAGAAAGGAAGGGACAGGACTAGGTAGCCACTGGCTATGGCGTTGGCCACGACAAAAAATCTAGCAAAAACACGGAAGATCGATCAATGGCCCTTTATCTTACAAAACGATTCGATCATCTAGCAAAGCAAAACGAACAAATAATATAATACGTAAAAGTTGGCAGATCGTCGTAGCTAGCTTGGAACTGGAAGAACTGAGTGAAGAAAGGGAGCGTTTGGTCGGTGGTTCCCATAGTAGCGGTGGCGGCTAGAGCAGCCACCAACGCGCATATCCTAAGTATAAAGTCGAAGATGGACAGCCCTCTTTTGAGCCCTGCCCGAGGGTGAGGTAGGGCTTTCGTGGTGGCCACGGGCTTGGCTTTTGTGGTGGACGAGTCATGGATTTTGATAGCCGTTTCACCGCCGCCGCCGGCGGTCTTAGTTGAGTGGCTCGAATCCATTTGAGCGTGCGTCTATAATACATAGGTCGGTGAAATTGAGGTATATTTATAGAGTATTGGAGTAATTTTATATTTTGTGGGGAGTGGTTTATGTTAAAAGTGTAGATGGAGGAGTTGCGAAACTTACTCCACATTAGCTAAAGAAAATTGTTTTCAATCAATAAATAAAATTATATTCAAGTGAAAATCATATTCCCTCTCAACTCAATGTAAGCAGTGAAACCGATCGCACTTATTGTACATCAAGACAAAGCACTCAGTTCAGGAAAGAATTGCGAACGCCGTAGAAGCTAAACGAGAATACTTAACTACGGTTGTTTCCTACAGCATAATAATGATTTGAACACAAAATTGTGTATAACCATAACAGTTATGAGAATGGTTCAAGGGCGTAATCTCCATCCACGTTTTGCAAGTTCTTTACGAACCCGACTTGCTGCTTCTGCAGTGTCGTTTAAAGGAGGATAACTCCAGCTTTCTGACATCTGGGATGAAATTAAAATACATGATGATGTTAGATATATTCATATGACCTTGTCAAACTGTGTATTTATATTACTTTGCAAGAACCATCTAACAAGGAAAAGTTAGAGGTCACTTACATCCTCAAGGCCTGTAAATGGTCGAATAAGGCCTCTTTCCCTTAATTTCTTGTGGAAATCAACAAATTTCCAAGTACACCGTTCGGATCCAATAACATAAACAGGTTTCCTGCAATGACCAAAGAATCGCCGTCAGTACCATCTAAGCTTTGGTGTCTCTTAACTCGCCAGCAATGCATACCCAGTGCTGCAAACTTCACTCAACATACTGACTGAATCGGCAGTGACTATGAAAGAATCAGCCCATGCAAGATGGCCCATATGCGGATTAGGCTCTGATAACGACAACAAATCCATTAGTAGAACGCCAAATTTAAAGATGATTATTGACAAGAGAAGTGAATAAGACCTTCACCGTCCCATATGTATACTTGCGGGTGGGAACCTAGTTCTTTACATATTAATTTAGAAATCTGTCAAACCAAGATAAGCCAACAATAGTTTCGCAGGTTATAAAAGGAAATAAGTGGGAATATAAATTGAGTTCAAAAAAATTTCAAGAGTTTTAGAACCTTCTCAGGCGTCCTCCTTGAGAAAGAGATCCTCACACTTCCACAGCTAGAGAACACGTTGTGCAGAGAAGTAATCAGCTGCTTTGCCAGGTCTGTGCTATATTTGCAGTATCCTGCAAACATATAGAGCCTGAATTATATCACAAGCTACCTATACCATAGATGCCTCACCATTTGCAGCTGATTAAACAGCTCTTAGTGCCGAATACATGACGTCGAATTCCATGTAAAATTCCAATTCCAAGCAAATTAAATCAAGCACATACCAATGGAGTGGTAATCAAACATTCCAGTAACTATTTTAAACGTTTAAGTTAACAGAAATATTTTTCTATGCCGTAACACAAATCTAGTAAATTGGTCTATTTAATAAATGAAAAAAAATATGAACACGTAGCATAACATTTTCTAATAACTAAATGAAACATTTTAAATCAATCAACCAGTGTTTTATTTGAAACGACATTATCTTTCCACCAAACTAAGGATGCAATAAAAAAGACTGAAACAGAAGTTACTTGTAGGTCCTCCAATGTTCACCACAACTAATGGCTTTGGCAAGGGTGCAAACTCATCGTGCCATTCATTAGCGGTAGCACGAAGTGCAGCAGAATCTACTTGATGAAGAGCTCCTACAGTGAGGACCTGTGTAGTAATAATGAGTGCCCACAAAATCAAATCTGGATGAAACAATTCTGAGTAGGACAGGCATACTAACAAGGACTCATTTTGTAAGGGATACGTACAACACGGTCATTAGGAGGGTCACGCGGCGTGATCCATTTTCTGAGAAAGCGGGGTACTTGCTCCTGCGCCTGAGGGGTCAATGGATAATAATCATGTTGTGGGGTTATCACAAGGTCAAACTTATCCAACTGACATCTCGGGTGCTGAATCTGAAAAGGAAAGGCATAAAGGATAAGATATGGAATGCCAGATAGGAAACACCTCACGGAAGTAACAACCCTGACTTGAAAGGAAGAAGGTGAAACGTCCGGGCGTTCGAATCAGTGTTTCAGAAATGCACAGATCTTGGTAAGAAAAATAAGCTTTTACGAATTAGAAGTGGGTGGTAAAGTAAAACCTGAACTACAAACACTTTTTCAGACGCCAGTCTTTTAATAGAGCTCGCAATTGAAATGGTATCTCGTCCAGATGCAACTACAAGAAGTGGACCATCCCTGTAAGATAGCAAAATGTAATTTCATATAAATATACTGACAGATGGTCATTTTACCAAATAAACAAGCAGCTGGAAGTAAATAAAGACGATAGGGTGGTGATGTGCATCTGTGTACACACATGCTAGTGTGAATGTGTGTGAACTGTGAGAGCGAGATTGGGGAACTTACGTCTCAAAAGTTTCATTAGCCATTTTAACAATATGCTTTGCATCAGCTTCCAAGACTGATGCCAAGCCCAAACCACTACCGTTCTCCATTAAATGAGGCATACGTTTATTCCCTCTTCCAGATATTAAGATCCGTGAACAGCGATACAACCGACTAAGGATGAAGTATATCTTCTTATGGACAGAAACTGGAAGCCAGTGTAGCCATTCATTGATTCCTCCCGTGGGTCTCGTTACTCTCTGAAAAACAGAAGCAGCACACAATTGACAATCAAGTCATAAACTATTCATGCATATCTGGAGAATCAGAGCTTTAGCAAGGATGTCGAGTGAAAACAAAATAATATCTATAATCCTCTCATGTTAAAAAAAAAAAAAAACAAAAGATTCCATAACTAATGCCATGACTATCCCACTATTAGCATGAATTGGGAAAAGAAAGAAAAAAAGACGTTGAAACAAAGCAAAAACCAGCTACCACACATAACTAATTACACTTCACAACAGCACATCACAATTCGATACACACAAACACAAGTTACTTTGAGCATGAAAACAAAGGCAATAGTTACTCAACCTCCACAATTATACACATATACAGACGTGATCCTATCGGGCTATATAAAACCTTATGATATGATACGGTGATCAAATAGAGCTGCATGTATTAATGTGAACAGAGATTACATAGATTTGTTGCTTTTGGGACAAGCCTAGGGCGCGAACCAATCCGACGCTCTGATTCTCCGAAGCTGAAAATCCGTTTCCGATCACGACGGCGCGGCGGACGACTCCATGAACGCCTCCTTCGAAGATATCGGGTACTCCTCCGGTGGATCGAGGACTACTCGGTGGCTCTGGAAGCTTAATAGGCTTCATCTTTTCAGCATAAACGCAGTAGATGATTGGATTTCAATTCGCGGACACAAAATCCTATTCAGAGACTTTATATTCAGAGCTGAAGAATAGAAATTGAAACTTTTGGTGCTGAAAGGTAAGCTTCCTTGTTCGGAACCTCAAACTGCACGGCGTGAAATTATTGGATTGAGTCCCTAATTTTGCCAATTGCCATCTTTATCTTTAATATTTACTAATCATATTTAATTAAAATGACATTGGTTAGTAGCTTTTTAATTAATTGATTTTATTTTTATTTTTGTAAATTTTTACTTGATAAATTTAGATATTATTTTAATGTAAAGAGCAATTAATTATTATTAGAGCTCTAGTCGTTCTAACTTCTAGAGGTTAAAAATCAAACCTTTTGAGTTCTTTGGCTTTGCTTGATGCTTTATTAAGCTATACTTCCAATATAATAAAAATAAAATCATAATCAATCCACCGATTCAATTACCAAAAATATAACAAAAATATAGAAAAAGGCATATTATTATGATCATGGTTAGCCACAAAAATCCAATTTTGCAAAAAAAAAAAAAAGCATCATATGCCACAATAATGGCTTCCAAGAACATCTACAGCAGAAACATGTTAAGCCTGGCCTGAAAAACAAGTTATGAAACAAACACGAGCACAAGACAAGACCCTCCATTTGCTTACTTCTTTGTTTTAGATAAGCAAAAATCTCATGCGGACCACACATATCTCACTTGAATCAAAGAATGTAAGGCTTTACCTCACTCCTATCTTAGCTAAAGAACTACATAACAAAACAATCAAGAATCCGAAAAGCAAATGAAGGTCGGACAGACAAACTATATATGAGTCTTAAATTGGATGATCATTAACATGTGTGCAAAAAAAACGAGGGCTCGAAGTGATTTTCTCTTACGCTTCTGCACACATGCCATTCATCTGATGATTCGGGTGCTAATCCTTCAGATATGCAAGAACACCCAATAATACATGGCAGACTTACCAAGAAACAAGCAACACAACCATATACACAACGCAATATTCTCAGCCTTCTATGGAAAGAACACAGTAACAGCCCTAAAACACGAGCCATACGAGCATCTGCATATTGAATCAACTCATGTCGATGCATATGTAGAAGAGCTAATGATCCCTACGAAGAAGTTAATATGACACAAAGAAGAATCCAATCGCCCAATAAACAAGATTTTCCTGCATTAGAATTGACACAATTGATAAACATCAGCAGCACACAAGCTAAGATTCCTCTGAAACCGAATCGAGTTACCATTTATGGTCTACATATCCACAACAATTCCCAAATGCAATGATCCTAAAACAATAGACAAATTCAAGAAAGGCATATGTCCAACATACTATTGAGTAAATCAATCGATAAACCCTGTCCTCATCCAGACGGCATTGCGAACCTGCCTCATATCCCTCCCCTTCAGCGTCCTCCCCGCGCCTTTCAGCACCGAGCAAGGGGTGACAAGCGAGTACCTCCGCTCCAAAACCTCGTGGGGCGGCCTCATTGCGTCCTCGTCGGCGTCCTCCACACCCTCCTCGTCATCCTCCAGTAAAGCGTCGTCGAGGATGGGTCTCCTCCTGGGCAATAAGGGGACGTTGACCGGAGCCGACTGCGGGTGGCGCGGGACGTACCTCGAGCGCGGAGGGGGGCGTTTGTTGATGGCGACAGGCGACGTGGGCGACGCGGACGAGCTGGATGTCGCGGCGGCGCTGGGATTGGCCTTGTGGTTGAAGATTATGGGTCGGTTTGGGGAGGAGCTTCCGGAGGCAGATTGGGTTTCGTTGAGGGCGGCGAGGACTCCGTGGGGATTGGTGGTGGTGAGCTTCGGGGCGGGGGGTTCGGTTCGAGGAGGCTCGACGGAGAAGATGTCGTGTTCGGACAGCTCGAGGGGTGGGGATGCGGCGGATTTGGGTTGGGTTTGAGATATTCCGAGGAATCTTTCGCTGCGCCCACGGTGGTCCATTTTGATTTTGAGGGAAAGAAACGAAGTGCGTGAAAAGTGTGTGCGCGCGAATTAAACGTGGACTCGCGCGCGTGTGGTTCAGACGCTGGGCGGGGGAGTTTGGGTGGGTGTGGTTGGCCTACGGCCTATGCGTGCGTATCTAAACCTGGCCAAATGGGCCGCGGGCCGGTTTCCGGGCCGGTTCCGGCGGTTCCAGCGGTTCCATGGTTCCAATTCTGGCCGTGGAACCGCAAATATTTTGGGGAACCGGCCCAGAACCGGCTCACGAACCGTTGGACCTTAACGGTTCGCGGGCCGGTTCCAAGCCGGTTCGCCCATTTTTTTTTTTATTTTTTTATACTTTTTAATATTTATACTTTATTATACTTTATAGTTTATTAAAATATATAATATTGAAAAATAAATTCCGAAATTTTTATTGAAAGGTGACAAAAAAAAAGTAAAAAAATTACACAAAAAAAAAATAAAAAAAAACAAGTAAAAAATTACAAAAAAAAAATCAAGTAAAAAATTATAATAAAAAAAGTACATAAAAAAAAAAATAAGTAAAAAATTACAATACTAAACTACTCTTGATCCTTATTTATTAATACTATTCGAGACGCCTCTTCATCGGAATCGGAGCTAGAAGCTTGAAATTCGTCAATAGCGTTCTCCCTCCGATTCTTCGATTCGGCCGAAAACCAATCCTTTAATAACGTTAGCATGGCAAGCGACGTCGGGCTAAGGCTCGTTCGCCGATCTCCGATAATGCGACCCGAGGTGGAGAATGCCGACTCCGAAGCGACACTCGACGCTTGCACGGCTAGAAGATCTCGTGCCATGGCCGCTAGCGTCGGGTATAGCCTACCGTTCGTATTCCACCAATCGAGAACATCAAAGTCTTCGGCCACGTCGAAGTTGTTGCTCAAATAGAGTTGAATCTCATTTGAGTTAGCCCGAGAAGTTGCGACCGATTTTCCCTTCTTTTGCTTCCTTAAGGCTCGCAAGATGCTATCCGTACCGCCACGTGAGCTATCACTCGATGGAACGTCGTGCGCCTCAGTCGTCGCGTCGTTTCCTGTACCCTGCTGAGATGCATAAAAAGAAAAAAGCTCGTGGAGAGAACGGTTAATTGACGCATTTTGGTCGTCAACGTTCCTTCCAAGAAAGTTACTGTAATGCTCGAAAAAAATATCAAAAATATCAGTACCACAGCTTGGGTCGAGCAACGCCGTTAAGCCGTGGACAATTGGGATATTTTCCCAATATTTCTTGAATTTCGCTTCCATACTTTCGATGAAAGTGCCTAAGTATGGGTTCGTTCGATATTCAAGAAACTTATAGCACATACCAAATAACCTTGGAATAAATTTCGAGGACGTGGGATAATGAACTCCGGAAAATTGTACCGTAGCGAACTTGAACTCTTCAAGTAAGGACATGGTTACTTCCAAAATATCCCAATCAAGCTCTTCTAACTGAATAGAAGAGTCGCCACCGAGACCGATTGCGGTGTTGTTCCAAAACGGCGTCAATAAATCCTTATAGCGCATAAACACTTTAAGGAGATCATACAAAGAGTTTCACCTAGTCGGACACGGTAAGGGAAACTTCTTAAATGTAAGACCGTTTGTTTGGACCGTTTGCTTCCACGATCTAGCCAACCGTCGATCTCGCATTTGTCTTCCTATCATTTTAAATTTTTCTACTACCGGCCCTAATACATCATCGAAAGCGCACTTGACACATAAGTTAATTACGTGACAAGCGCACCTCACATGAAGTAACCGACCGTTTAAGGGTAACCTTATAAGAGTTCGGAGGATCTCAATCGCCACATTGTTGGCGCTTGCGTTGTCTAATGTGATAGACATAATCTTATCTTGCAAATCATATTTGTTCACGATATTCAAGACGTACATCGCTATACTGTGTCCCGTATGTCGCGAATCAAGCACATCTAGGGCTAGACTGCGCTTTTGCATGGTCCACGTATCATCTATCCAATGACCGGTAACCACTAAATAAGATACTGACGTGATGTTTGTCCAAATATCGGTAGTCAAACTTAGTCTACACGATATGTTGGATAAATACGCAATTAAGTTCTTTTGATATTCATCAAAAGTTGCCGTCATATACCTCTTAAGAGTTTTACGGCTTATGTTGTGGAATCCGAGTTGTATCGTACTAGTGAATTCGATAAACCCTCCACTTTCCGCAATGCAAAATGGTTCTTCACAATTTACTACAAATTTAACTATCGCCATCTTAGAAATTTCCCTAGTTATAACAAAGTTTCTATCGGTGCTCACACTAATTTGTTGTTGCCTAAGTTTCGTGCAAAGTTAGTGACCTACTTTTGCAATTATCAAACATAGTGACCCAAAAACGAAAACAAGCATACTTAGTGACCTAAAATTATAATTTTGTCAAAATTCAAAGTCAACAATCTTTACCATGTCCAAATCAAATTATAACAAAAAGAGGGGAATAATGTCTAGAATATAAGATACTTTTGGACCCATACAACTTTATCATGAGGAACTAATACAAGAGAAAATTCGACTCTTTAGAAAATACGTTGCGGTTTGCCCATAGTGCTCTTCAAGTACAAACACCTCACCTGTATTTGAAGATGAATAATGAATTAGAGATGTTTAAATTAATGGACTGAAAGCAAATGGAAAGATGAGACGAGTCACATTTTGCCAGTTTTTCTTCAAAAGGGAGACCAAAAAGTTGACACTCATTTGCACGTTTTGGAAGATTTGCTTCTCTTCCATGTCCAAGTTCCCAACGGCGACTCCCATGCAAAGCACCTTCTTCAGCTGGAACTTGATGGTGGCTTTGGTCTCGATTACCTTCGACTCGAGGGATTCTTGGTGGGTCACGAGCGTCGGAAACTTGCCTGAAATTCAAGAATGCGAGAGAACATGACAAAGTTAGAAGAACAAAGAAAACCCATAACTGACAGTATATCCTATCAACACTAGATAGTATGAATTTTCTTACCTGCTTTGTTGAGACCAGGTCCCAGCAGACGTGGAATCTGCTTGATAACAGCTTCCGATGCCAAGAAAGCATGGTACTTCTTCGCAAGCTTCTTCACCAACTTCTTGTTCTTGTTCAGCTTCTTCAAGGCTTCAACATCCATGGATTCCAGCCCGATTTTTTCAGCCTTCAATCATAAATATCAAACAAAAAAGAAAAAAAAAATAGAGACCCAAAATCAGAACAGAAGCTATTTAGAATGCAGCATCAATGTGCTTTGTGAGACTGTTCATAAAATGTTGAAGTATCAAGCCAGGTGAATGATCGACGAACCTCTTCCACGTGCTGGGCATCACCAAGCATGCAAATCTTCATTTTGGGTCGGGGGACGTGGGGCAGCTTAACGGAGCCACTGAAACGTTTATCCTTCTGAGGATCATAGTTTTTCAAACCAATCTGAAGTTCAACCGTCTCGGTGAAGTTACGCTTCTTCTCCTTAGAATCAGCAGCAATCACAGAGATCGCTTCCCTCAGGGCATCACTCTGAAGCTTACTGCAAAAGGCAGTTCCAATTAAATGCATAAGCATGATACACATAACAGAAGAAGGGTTTCAATTCTCAAATCTCAACATAATAAAAAAGTCATATTTCAACAATTTGAAGACAAAATTCGTCCTCAATGAGCAATTGTCGCCTAAAATCAATTAGATGAGCTCGCAAACGAGCCTTAACATGACAACATCAAGCAAAACATTTTCTAACACAGGCTAAGGTCCCATTGAGGAAATCCAATTCCAAGCAATATACTCAATCACCACAATCGTCTCTCACAAGTCTAACTATTATAAACAATCATCCCCAATGAAAATATCGATTCAGCATCCGTACCTCATGGCTCACGATGCTTCAATCTTCAGCGCTTACTTCTGTCAGCTCGATTGGGGTTTGCAGACAGCTTCAATAGAAGTAGCCAGAGGTGGCATGGGAATATACTAACCCTAGATAGGTGGGCTTCATGCAGCCCATATAATTGAGCTCGGCCCAAATAATTTTATCCGGCCCAACTAAGAGAAAAACCTTCTAGAAACGAAAATTTCAATAACTACTTTACTTATTTTACTATATTGAAGGGATGAAATATGAGTCGATTTGGCTAGTAAACTCGATGAGTCTACTATTTGAGGAGCTTATGATTGTTGAATTCGAGCTTCATCATGACCGTTCGAAAGCTCATGAGACAACTTGTGATAAAATTTTATAATGTTATAAAATTATAGATATTTATAGCTCGATTAAGCAAAATTTAAATGCTTAGAACTTCAAGTTTGAGCTCGATTAATTGAGTAAACGAGCTCACGGATCAGCTTGAGCATGGATATTTATCATCAAGTTCGAGCTCCAAAATAAATAATTTGTCGAGCTTGATCATAATATATAATTGTTTTTAGATGGAAATCCCACCCACGTTGAAATTGACTTGCTTGGTTGTGGTAAGTTAGTCGAATAAAAAAAAAAGGACCCAATTTTCTAATTTGATATTAGACGCAATCAAAAGTGTAATGATGACTATTAGGAAATTCTATGCTTAAATAACCAACTTTTGAATATATGGAGGGTCACGGTTGTAATTGCTTGGGATTATTGGGAATTTCTATTAATAGTTATTACAGCTTGAAGAAAATCGTGTTCAAACTTTGAACTCAAATTTATGGAAATTTATAGTTTATTTCTTAATAATTTTAATTCGACTTACATATATAGTTAGATATATATATATATATATATTTTCTAGAATGGTCATACAGGGACAAGTACTCGTGTGGTTTTAATTTAAGATATAAAAATAGAAACAAAAATGCAATGTGAACATCTTTTTGCCTATACCTAATGATAATGATACACCCATAAGACGATGTAATCATTAAGTCACCATGCTGCCGAAATTTTAGAAATTCATCTTGCACTAGTGAATTAGTAAGTGAAAAATTATTTCAATTTCATTTATTTTTTTAATAATTAGCATTGAAGAAACCTCGAATAGTGTAAGAAATGCCCAACCACAAAAAGTTGAAAAAAAAGGTAATAATTCCTTTTTTGTGATCTCCTTAAAATCCGGTTAAATGATAGCTTGATCTTGTCCGTTAGTTTAATTTAGATTATTGTCTCAATATATAATTAATTGTATCTAAGATACTGTTAATGAATGACCTTTCGGTGTAATGATTCTTATCAGTAAAAAGAATAGGTAATTCTACATTATATATATATATATATGATATTTTATTCAAAACATGTATTTATTTTCTATCTTCTAGATATACATTTATTTCAACCTTTTCACATGATGTATTATGCTCCAATGTAATAATTCCATCTCCTAAAGAATTTTAATAAATAAGCAGATATTAGCTTATCATGATCTAATATTTGACAAAAGAGTGTACTATCACTTTCACAATATGTGTGAGTTCATTGAATGGCTCAAGCTGATATGTATCGTATGTATATATATCTTCCTCTCCCATATGATCGATGGCCTTCTTCGTCTTCCCCCTTCTTACATAATACATATGATCATAACCAATAAAAATACAATGGATTTCTTGAAGTTTCCTTTCTATTACAACCACCATGATCATCAGACAAAGGACGATGACGATCAAGATCATCATCACTATGTCTACGAAACGATCAATTGCTTGCCTCTACTCAGTAGGTTAAAAGACAAAGTAGAACAAGCCACGAAGGAAGAAGATGATGAAGAAGAAGAAAGTGTTAAAGTGACGCTGCACATAGGTTTGCCTGGGCCGACAAGTGACGAGATAGAGAGAGATTATTATGACTGTAAGAAAGAAGAAAGAGATATTGATTATGTAATGAAGAAGAAGAAAACGAATAAGAACTCCTCCGAGGAGAACAACGACGACAGCTTATTCAGTTTTAATGGAGATGAAAGGAGGTTTTGGATCCCAACTCCATCGCAGATTATCGTCGGCCCCACGCAGTTTTCTTGCTATATATGCAGTAAGAGCTTCAGCAGATACAACAACATGCAGGTATATATTCGTCTTTTTTTGTATTGATCTTTGTTCTGAAAGAAAACACAAACATTCGTCTTAATTGGAAATTATCTGAAAAAAATACAAAATTTTATTTATGTGGGCTCATCGTTATCATATACAAACAATACAATACAATTTAATAATAAAACATATAGGCATTCGAGATTTTAGAACTTCAACATAGTCATCACAGTTCGTTTTCTATACCTTAAAACTACCAACGGCAAGAAATTATTAACTTTATGCTGTCTTTATTACATATATATATAATATATATATATATATACATGCAGATGCACATGTGGGGCCACGGCTCGGAATTTCGAAAAGGGCCGGAATCACTCAAAGGGGCACAGCCGACGGCATTGTTAAGGCTCCCATGCTACTGCTGCCACCAAGGCTGTAAGAACAACATCGACCATCCTAGGTCGAAGCCCTTGAAAGACTTCCGCACCCTTCAAACCCACTACAAGCGCAAGCACGGCTCGAAACCCTTTGCGTGTCGAAAGAAGTCTTGCGGAAAGTCCTTCGCGGTGAAGGGAGATTGGAGGACCCACGAGAAGAACTGCGGGAAGATGTGGTACTGCACCTGCGGCTCGGATTTCAAGCACAAGCGGTCCTTGAAGGACCACATTAGGTCGTTCGGGTCGGGACATGAGGAGGGTGCGAGCTCTTGAAAAAATTCGAGGAGAAGTCGAAGGAATGTTAAAGGAGTTGGCTGCATTGTTCGTCGTTGTCTTTGCGACTGAATTATAGATTTAGGGTTTTTGGGTTTTTCTTGCATAAGCTGGAAATAAGTGATTATCAGCCCTTTGAAAAATGCTGATAATCGCATATTTTTAGTTTTCTTGTATGGGTTGGTACTTTTTTTTTTAAAGAATATGTTGTCTTAATAAGAGATTTGTTAAGGATTTGAAGCAAATGTGTTATTCTCATTACATGTGTGTAATGGATAATGGGTTTTGGTCTATATTCAAGTCTTGTTTTTATATCCTCATACGTTTATCAAATTTAAAGATTAAAAACTAATTAAATAAGTCAATAGATGCCATGATGATCGTATAATATTTCGTTGAAGCATTTGATTAATTTATATTCCACACCTTAATTTCAAAAAAGTTTAATGGAAGTTGGAGTAGTTGCGAGAAAAGTTGAGTCAAAACATATGAACGCCTCCCACAAATTCACTCACGACCATTTCTACTTGCCAAAATTATAATAGTTAAATATATAACCCAAAAAAAAAAAAGCTTATCTACCACTCATAGTTGATTGTGAACTAAATTTTCAAACTTTGAAATATATGAGACATTATGTATGCCATAAGTCATCAGTAACTTTAAAAAGAAGAGCTAGGTTTTAGATATTTACTAAAATTTAGATGTGGGCCTTAAGAGGTGTAGATACGTCAAGAAAACGTTGGGCCAGGCCCAAATGATTAAATGGGTTTATTCGAAGAAAAAGTCCACTAGCCTCAAACTAGGGCAAAATGGAACTGAAAGCATGGACTTCTTCCATCAACTCTATCCGTCGGATTAGTTCATCCGACGGTTCATCTAAAACCCATACTACTCGCACTCGACTATATATATAAAGACCTCGTCCTCTACGCTATCACTCTTCCAGCTGCAAATTGTGGGCGAGAGCTTCTTAGTATTTCTCTGTAAGGTGTGCTTTTTTTTTTTCTCGATCTCTTTCTCTAATTCTGTCGTACAAATTGGTTTTCTGATACTATATGTGTTTGGTATGATTGTTGAATTCTGTAATTTTCCGGAGGTTATGTTAGATCTGTTGGTGTCAGCTACTTTTTCTCGGCTATCTGTAGTTGTTCCTTTGATTGAGCTGATGGATCTTAACTTTGGTGTCTTCTATTGTTTGCGAACCATTCGTGACTGTAGTTTGCATAGAAAATCTATTTCTATAATTTGAGCTGTTATAATAGATTGTCTTGTTAGGAGATCTACTGTTTCTGCAGTAGCTGTAGGCACTTAATTTTCCGATGCTGCTTTATCAGTTTTCCCCTTTGTTGGAGTTGCTAATTAAGAAATCGACGATTGCTTGCTGTAAATTGAACCTCCTTTGCTGCTAATAACTGTTCTTATCAGTTGTGAGAGTTACTGCTGTTAATACTATGTCTATTTTGATAAATACTTGATGTAAATTATTTGTTTAGTATATACATAATATATTGTTACTGTATATATGCTTCCTTTTAGTGCATCGATAAGTACTTTTTGCTGAAACTTTTTGATTATCTGATGCTTTCGTTGTTGTAGTTTCTGAACGCAGATACAAGATGGGTAAGGAAAAGACTCACATCAACATTGTGGTCATCGGCCATGTCGACTCTGGAAAATCGACCACCACTGGTCACTTGATCTACAAGTTGGGTGGTATTGACAAGCGTGTCATTGAGAGGTTCGAGAAGGAGGCTGCTGAGATGAACAAGAGGTCATTCAAGTATGCTTGGGTGCTTGACAAGCTCAAGGCTGAGCGTGAGCGTGGTATTACCATTGATATTGCCCTGTGGAAGTTTGAGACCACCAAATACTACTGCACTGTCATTGATGCTCCTGGACATCGTGACTTCATCAAGAACATGATTACTGGTACCTCACAGGCCGACTGTGCCGTTCTCATCATTGACTCTACCACGGGTGGTTTTGAAGCTGGTATCTCCAAGGATGGTCAGACCCGTGAACACGCTCTGCTTGCCTTCACTCTTGGTGTCAAGCAAATGATCTGCTGCTGTAACAAGGTAAGAAACTCTCCACTTGCTTCTTTCATGGTCTCTGCGGTAGTGTCTGTTTTATCAATGTTTGATGTGTGTTGTAATTTTTGTAAAATTTTGTAGATGGATGCCACCACACCAAAGTACTCCAAGGCTAGGTACGATGAAATCATTAAGGAAGTGTCCTCTTACTTGAAGAAGGTCGGATACAACCCCGACAAAATTCCATTTGTTCCCATCTCTGGGTTCGAGGGAGACAACATGATTGAGAGGTCCACCAACCTCGACTGGTACAAGGGCCCAACCCTTCTTGACGCTCTAGACCAGATCCTGGAGCCAAAGAGGCCCTCGGACAAGCCACTCCGTCTCCCACTTCAGGACGTCTACAAGATCGGTGGTATTGGTACCGTCCCTGTTGGTCGTGTGGAGACTGGTGTTGTCAAGCCCGGTATGGTGGTCACCTTTGGCCCAACCGGTCTGACCACTGAAGTTAAGTCTGTGGAGATGCATCACGAGGCCCTTCAAGAGGCTCTTCCTGGAGACAATGTTGGGTTCAACGTGAAGAACGTTGCTGTCAAGGATCTCAAGCGTGGTTTTGTGGCCTCCAACTCCAAGGATGACCCGGCCAAGGAAGCAGCAAACTTCACCTCTCAGGTCATCATCATGAACCACCCTGGACAGATTGGCAATGGATATGCACCCGTGCTCGACTGCCACACCTCCCACATTGCCGTGAAATTCGCCGAACTGCTGACCAAGATCGATAGGCGTTCTGGTAAGGAGCTCGAGAAGGAGCCCAAGTTCTTGAAGAACGGCGACGCCGGGATGGTGAAGATGATTCCCACCAAGCCCATGGTGGTCGAGACCTTCTCCGAGTACCCTCCGCTGGGTCGCTTTGCCGTGCGCGACATGAGGCAGACGGTTGCCGTCGGTGTGATCAAGAGCGTGGAGAAGAAGGACCCAAGCGGTGCCAAGGTCACCAAGGCTGCTGCAAAGAAGGGAGCCAAATGAACGTTGCCTACTACTACTACTACTACCGCAAGTGGAGTCAGTTTCAATAAATTATATCGAGTGAACTCATCGTTACTTTTCTCTATCGTCGCTACTGCATTGAGTCGTTTGCTTTGCTTGTTATGTTGTAAGTTCCTCACGTGCTTGTCCGGCAGCCATTGCCAGAATTGGGTGCTTGATCGGCGGTGGCGAAATTTGCAGCCTCGTCTTGTCTTTGTCTCGTCTTGAATTACTTACAATGTTGTCTTTTAAGGTTGTCGGATATTTATGAGTCTTTAATTTTATTTGCGGTTGCTTTTCAATACTTTATGTCGATCGATCAATGTCACCACCTAAAAAGTGTTAATTAATATCAAATTATCGCTAATGTAGATGTGATGATATGATATGAATGAAAGACCGTAAGAATAAATATATATATATATATATATATATTATATACATTTAATTACAGATATGAAACACATAAGTAAGTCTATCCGATGACACATTTATCTTCAATAAATATATTACTATTAAAGACAGATTTTGATATAGCTCGATTTGTATTTATCTATTTACAACTCAGTTAGTGTAGTGCACCTTCCTCATACGTCTCTTGGAGGCTGATAGATAATAAACTTTCTCCCAACACGCAATTGCTGCTATACATTCAATTCAATTCAGCTCGGTAGTGTAACGTGATCGAGTACTAGCTTGCTTATCATCGAACAAACCAAACTTGTTTGATTTCTGCTCACTCCTCGCAAGAAGATGCAGAGATTGTTTTCAGTGACTAATTCCTTATTCTCGAAGCATCCTCTCCGTGCTGCTGCTGCTGCTGCGTTCTCTACTTCGCTGCTTTTCGATGAAACTCAGAAACAGGTTTTCGTTTTATTTTTATTTTTATTTTTAGTTTTGTTTTTCATCAATTAAGTGTGCTTACCGATGATTAAGCTCGCCCTAAGTGGTGTTCTCGTTTGATTGATTGCATGATTATTTCATGGAGCTCTAATGAGGCAGACCTTCTGATGCTATTTATACTTGAGCATGTTTATTCATCGGGTTTGCAGTTCAAGGAAAGCGTGGCTCTGTTTGCTCAGGAAAACATAGCTCCTCATGCTTCACAAATTGACAAATCGAATTATTTCCCTAAGGTTGATATAATCCCACTGTCTTTTTTTTTCTTTCTTTCTAATATGTTCCACGCCTTTGGGGACTGTAATCGCTTTGATTTGATTCAGGAAGTTGATCTCTGGAAATTGATGGGGGATTTTAACCTCCTTGGAATAACAGCCCCAGGTACATACATGATTTGCCCCCATTTTCAGTTGAAAGAAAGAGCTTCTTAGGAATTTTTTATTTCTTCCGATGTAATCCAATCGAATTGTGATGCAAACTCTACAGAGGAATATGGAGGACTTGGTCTGGGCTATTTGTATCACTGTATTGCATTGGAAGAAATTAGCCGTGCATCTGGATCAGTTGGTCTCTCATATGGTGCACATTCTAACCTGTGTATTAATCAATTGGTAAGTAAATTACTGGCCAGATAATGTTCCAATGACTTCAATCCTTATGCCTTTGATGATATATGATATGCAGGTGAGGAATGCTAATGCTGCTCAAAAGCAAAAGTACTTGCCCAAGGTTTTACTTCTATTACACTTGCTTTCTGATTTTTGGTGGCCATTACTGTGAACGTAAACTGAGAAATGTACTAGATTTTGATAAAACATTCAGTGATGCCCTGTGATTGATACTATCTGTTTTAAACTTTTTTCTGCTGAAGCTTATAAGTGGGGAACATGTTGGAGCTCTAGCAATGAGTGAACCTAATGGTAATTCATTTGAACTTGTTCTTCTCATGGTGTCTGAAAGCCGTATTTTCGCTTTGGATTTCCTATATAAGTTGGGCTTCGAGTAATTGGATGAATATATATATATATATATATATATAGCTGGCTCGGATGTTGTGAGCATGAAATGCAAAGCTGATCGTGTTGATGGTGGCTACGTTTTGAACGGGAACAAGATGTGGTGTACAAATGGCCCAACTGCTCAGACACTGGTATTACATTTGATAATCACGATAAAAACATTCCTTAATAATGGGGTTATCTTCCTTTTGACATTTCCTCTACCCTGCCAACATTTTCACAGGTTGTCTATGCAAAAACAGATCCCGCTGCTCGTTCTAAAGGAATTACAGCATTTATCATAGAGAAGGGCATGCCTGGGTATGCATCATGTTCCACTTATGATTTGACATTGTTAAAAAGTCACTCATTGCTCCATGCTAATATTTCTTCGATTTCAACTATTAGATTCTAGATTTTATCTTAACATCCAAAATTTTATACGTAATTTCCTACATGTTAAATTCAGATTTAGCACTGCACAGAAACTAGACAAGCTGGGAATGCGTGGAAGTGACACGTAAGTCTGAGTGTTTAAGCTGTTTTAAAAACGTTCGAGGGTCATTTTACGTCTCTCCGCATGTAATTTTAGTACCAATCGAAATTGCAGATGTGAGCTGGTTTTCGAAAATTGCTTCGTTCCCAAAGAAAATGTTCTAGGCGAAGAAGGCAAAGGTACTCTAATACTAATCATGCCAGTTAGTCATCTCAAGTCATAAGAAATCGCACACCTTGAAGAACTTGAAAAAATTCTTCATAATTATTCTTCTTTTTAATTGTCTCTACATCAGGAGTTTATGTCATGATGTCCGGGTTAGATCTGGAGAGGCTAGTTTTGGCAGCAGGACCTCTCGGGATCATGCAAGCATGCCTCGATGTTGTTCTCCCCTATGTTAAACAGCGAGAACAGTTTGGACAGCCAATCGGAGAATTTCAATTTATACAGGTGCAAAGTAATTTCATCATAAGAAATATTATATATATATATATATATATATATATATTATGTATTATGTATATGTAAATACACTTCGATTCCACGTAGAAACAATTCATGAGATTGATATTTCCAATTATCGCAGGGGAAAGTTGCTGATATGTATACTTCATTACAGTCGTCAAGGTTTGATCGTTTCTGGTGTACTTGGTAACCTTCTTACATCACCACCATGTTGCCCATATGTTATAATTCTCAACATGGTACAGATCGTACGTGTACTCAGTTGCTCGGGATTGTGAGAATGGAATTATAAATCCAAAGGTATGCATAGCATCACTCGATTTTATATGTGCAGCAACATCATCTATGTCCTAACGTACAAAGAAGTTACTTCCAAGGATTGTGCATATGTAGGATTGCGCCGGCGTCATACTCTGTGCAGCCGAAAGAGCCACACAAGTTGCTCTTCAGGTAGAGGCACAATCCAACTTATCTATCTACTCATTCATTCTTTTATGTTTTTCATTAGTATATTTCTTACACAAACAGAGTTTATCAACCTAAGCTACTACTGTGCTTATTTCAGGCCATACAATGTCTTGGTGGTAATGGCTACATAAATGAATATCCGACGGGGCGGCTTCTCCGTGATGCCAAATTGTACGAAATCGGAGCTGGCACTAGCGAGATCCGAAGATTGATCATCGGTCGGGAGCTCTTCAAGGAACAGTGATTGAGAGAAAATAGCTTCTAAATCGCAATCATGTCGAAAACCATGAGGGATAGAATAATACTGCTGAACTGTTGCTTATTCTTTGCATCCTAATTTCAAAGGCTTAATTACTACAATAACAAATTCTTTTTTTCCCCCCTAAACATCTCATCTTGAGACAAAGGGTGTGTAGTAAAAGCACTCAAAATGGCTCGATTCGCATGATTAAGTAAGCCAATACAAACAAGTAGAGTATACAACAAACACCATCTCAATACAACTTGCAAAACAGTTTTAACATATTGATACAACAACAGATAAAGATCGCAACAAGCAGATAGATAATATGCGTCTTGTTCTTACTTATTACAGCAGGAAAGTAGAGAGTTCTAACGACGTCAGAAAACTCACATTCGGACCACGGTTGGTGATGAAGAATCAGGCTGGCCCACGGAAGATGACTTGGACACATCAGCGGCCGCATGTGCCGCTTCTTCCAGACAACTCTTGGCGTCGTCGCTGTTTATTCCAATTCCAACAGTAAGTTTCTCAACTTCCTCTTGAGTGTATATGTGAATCTTAGTAACCACCTCGATGAACTCGCTGCAAGAGTATATGTTTATGTTCCATGATGAGAAGACAAATGTTGCCTTAAATTCATACGTAAATATATGATAAGTGAAGCTAAGAATATTCATGCCATGTAAGTTAAAGGATGAGGGTGAAGATGAAGGAACTCACTGCCACGGATCATCACCAACTACCATCATATCGTTGTCACTGTCTGTGTATAAAACGCGCCATCCATTTTTGGGATCAGACAAGAGACCTTCCATGTTAAACAGTCTTTCGAGTTCGGTCATAAGGTCACTGTAGCTATGCAGTCTCGAGAGGTCGATGGCTCTTCCGACTAAGCTGTCTTGCTTGTGAACCTACATGTGTAAAGAATCACAGTCAAGTGTTTCGACTTCTTAATAAGCTGTAGTAGTTGGATTTCTTACGCAAGATGTACCTTTGTGCAGCTTCTTTTACCAGGGCTAAGTGCTGCAGGATTTTCAGACAAGGAAAATCCAAATATTTTGCAAGTAGGAACGTTTTCCTTTGCATTGCAGGCATCGGTTATAGCTTTGATGCTATTGATCGGAGCTGTAGGGGCTGATATCGTCTCAATCAGTCTTGGCGATTCGCTCACAAGACTCGTCATTCGATTGCCATCTACTGTCGCTCCATTAAGAATCGAACTAGGGCTTGTTGCCAACTTGTTTGCTGTTGTCTGAAAGTTGGAAAAATTAGAAAGCACCGAAGGGCGTTTCCCCGATCCAAACACGTCCTTCAGAGGAAACGACACATTTCTAGCTCCTTCTGAAGCCAGTGGATAAAAGCTAGGCACGTCGGGCTTTTGGTATCTGCTGTGAATGTCAAAACTGCGTTCGGGTGGTCTCGACCATGCGGTCAGACCCAAATCGTTATTACCCGCCAGGGTTTTCAACGAGCAAATTTCTTGACCTTGCAAGACCTTTGGAAACCAATTGGGTTCCATAAAGCCAGTGAAAGTTGTGGGAGAATGGTGGCTTCTTCCTACAAAGTCGCCATACATGACCTTTTCAGACAACATCATGGGCACGGTAGGAATAGGCTGTGTGCTAGAATCCAGAAGATGATTTACACCGTTAGTTTTACGGAGATTCGGCCATACTAAACCGACGTTTTCTTGACCTTGCAAGACCTTAGAGGATTTCAACGACTCCTCAAAGTCCAAAACTGCAGCAGATCCTGATGGAGAATATACAGACGAAAGAGGTTCATCAAAGAATTCATTTCATTTCAGCCCGCCGCTATAACAACCGACAAATATGCAGAACTCTCTCTGTATATGCGTACGTACCGATGATTGGGCTGCCATTGGAGGGTAAACGAAGGCTCGACCTCAGCTTCCTCATCTTGGGCGAGGACTGCATGTTCAGAGATGTGTAACGACCCGAGAGATCGATGTCCCATGGAGATACACGTTCTTGGATGCTAACCATTACATCTTCATCCCAACGCACCTAGGAACGAATTGCATACAAGATAATGTGATTCTTTGTTATTACATCCTTTCACAACTGTTATGGAAGATTTTGAGCAGATGCGCAATAATATTAATATACCATTAGGCATCTCCATTTAGAGTTGGGCCATTTATAGGGATCAGCATCACCAACTCCAGTCACCACTCCGCTGAACCTTAAAGAAATAGAAAAACAAAACTTTTATTGCTAAAAATTATTGCCATAATTATAACTGCATAATTATAAGTGCTTATAAAGTCGAATGAGATGAACCTTGTTTCAGGGGTATCATCTAAGTCATGTCTCATCCTAAATCTCATCCCGGCATGTATACGGCTGCTCAAACATGCCACATATGTCTTATATGGGACGATAAAATCAGAATGATTTGTCCTGCAGCAACATAAAAGCATTGTAATAACAAGTATTTTTCTTCATGAACGTTTCAACGGCGCTTGATTTTTCTTCATGAACGTTTCGACGGCGCTTGACATCACTAGCAGAAGCATTTATCAAGAAAGAGACAAATGGAATGGTGGGTGGATTATGGTACCTTGGGCTGTAATAAACGGAAAAGGTACTCTTACAAGATAGAGCTTTAGCCACAGGAGAGAGAACATTGGGATAAGAACTCTGATTTTTAACGATTGAATCAGGCAAACCATTTCTTGGTCGAGCGGCCTTTCTAGTCCCAATACGAAGCTCTCCAGATTCTCCTCTTACCATTTCGTAAACGCAATATCGATCGTTAGTTCAACGTGAAATGCCATATATTCGAATCGTAATGACCAACGTATATCTATATATATACATATATTGGATAAACTATACCTCAGGAAGAGAACAGCATCGCCCGAAACAAGATTCTTCTGGCTAACAAAGATGCTCCATCCCGTGGTAAGCAAATGGCGTCTAGGCTGACCTATATATCAACATAATGGATGGTAAAAAGAAAAGAACAATAAGATGGCATTTCTCCTACACATGGAACAATGTAAAAAAAATTCAAAACTCGTACCTCTGTAGATGTGTCTGAATTTCCACTCAACTCCGTGTATGTCTTTTGCAATGAGTTCTTGAGAGGGCCGTTGTTGTTTATAATCCTACGTTTATCATGTTAAAAAGATCCGATTAATTTCACCGAAATGAAAAAAGGGAAGCAAATAGATGCAACTTGGGAGGTGTGTGAAGCAAAAACCAGAGGAGGGAAACAATCTTCGGCAGCTCTCCGAGGAACAGAAAATCCACCATGAGTACTCGTATCAGAAGCCGTAAGAGTCTTGCAGAACATATGTGAAGTTGACTTTGTGGGAATAGCACCATTTGCATCCTCGCGAATACCGGCGATTTCGATTTCTTTGCCTTCTAATCTCGTCAGCTGGACAATATTACAGCAGATTAATGGTCATCATTTCAGACAGCTATCACCATTCATCACATAAGATTTTCACCACTGTATTACTTTCAATTCCAAGTAAATAAAATACACAGAAATTCTAAAACAAATAGCAAGCCTACCTCGGATAGAGGAAGCAGAGTCAGCTGAGTGTAAAGCTCATCGTTTTCTTTATTAGCCTGTTTATATATCATCCTCACTCAAATATGAACAAAAAAAAAAGAGAACTTTGAACAGATTTTAATAAATTCAATACAGAAAGTACCAACCAGAAGCTGAACATCAAGAACCCTAGAAAGGATTTGGGGAGGAAGATCAAAAGTGGGGACATCCATGAGTTGGAAAGGTGAGGCTGAAGCAGCTTGTTCCACATGACCCTGAGGGAAATATACCACAGCGTTTCCTTTCTTTGGTAAATCAATCAAAGGGCCAGCGCACGCATGCCAAAGCTCCATGAAAATGGGCGACTTTGATTCTTCAGTCGACGCTGCATTTGAAGGTGAATAAGATGAAATTGGCGCAAGTTAGCAAACGTTCTTCAAAGCAATTATAACTGTCACACTCACCTTCTGCCTCGCATGCATTCTTTTCCACCTCAATCGCAGCATGGTTTAGGTCAATCTCCATTAAATTATTCTAGCAGAAAAGGGCTCACTTTCTTCTTCTTCTTCTTTTTTAATCAAAAGCTTTTCTTTTTAGTAACCCACTAATGTAGCAAAGGTTGTAAGAAGGATGCAAAAAGGACAGAACATCGTCGTAAATGGGATTTTCAAGTCTAGATTTAGTGCCACTAACTGAATAAAAGATTCTGCCTTCAAGGGACTATGACAGAAATCTCAACACTGAAAAAAAAAAAGAAGAAGCTAAGAACAAATCAAGCGGTGAGAGATAGAAAGGAATCATATGATAACAAGAAATTCAAAGTATGATTCTTTTCTTCCCCATTCACAGTTTGTTGAAGGGGGTTCTTCAGAAGGAACACAAGACATAGACAATTGCTTAGGAGTGAGCTCAGAAACAAAAGGCGAAAGAAGCCAACAAGGTGAAAATGCCCATTTTGGTCTTAAAAGATCGTCTGAAGAGAGAGAGAGAGAGAGAGAGTAAAGTGGAGGGGACAAGTGAACTACAGAAACCCATATAGCAAAAGCCTAACCCCACTCCTTTTTTTCTGTTTGCTATTGCTTTACATCAATAGTTTTTTTTTTTTCTTTTCTTTTTACAGGAAATTTATTTACAAGAATATTTGAGTATTTTTATTATTTCATTGAATGCAAAACGAACTTTCACTTGGCCTTTTTTAGATGGAACAGATGTGATAACGCTATGCACATGCGTATGCATGGAACTCTTTTACTTTTCCCACGTTCTTGCAATTTCATCAGGTAATAAATGCAGTTAATTCAGTTAGATCGTTAAGTTATACTTAGATTTTCTTTTCCCCCCTCAAAATTGATTTAAAAAAAAAAAAGCTAGTTAGCTTTATCTATACTATAGCCTCTATTATGCCTCTACTTAGCTGTTTAAATGCCCAAGATGACTTAAACACAAATGGAGATCATGGAATTAAGTATAACACAGTTAAAACGAGACTATTGATCCTATTCTTGAATAGTTTAAGTAAAACAGCAATAATAATAATAAACAGAAAAAAAAAGTGTACTAAATTTAGAACTTGTTGGGAGAAGAGAATTGCCCTGCGCCTTTGACGCTGCTCCCTGGGCCCCACCCCACCACCATACATACGCGCGTGACATGCACGCATCGGTCCTTCAACGTTCACACAGCGATGGTGGTTTGACTGCAACTGTCGTCCCTCATAAGCTGTAATAATATATCAGCGCACGACCACTCTCGAAAGCTTTGTCTTAAAAGTTCAGATTTTCAAGTTATTTCTTTTATTTATAATAAAATCGATTAATATCTCTAATCTAAACATATATAGATAGATAGATAGATAGATAGATATAATCGATTGACGAAAGCAGCATCGTAACATGCAGTGCTGAATCCGAATGATACGTCACGACCCATTGCTTTACTTTGCCCCTCCTTGCCCATAAATAGACAGTGCACCGCAGCGCAGTGACTTTCATTAAAGATGTGATGTCTCATTGTATGTATATACCCTTTTCCTATTATTTACACAGCAAGTATATTTATTTGCATGTGTTTCTGTCACGTGTGTGCATAAGTACAGAGAATGATATATATATATATATATATATATGAAATGAAAAGAAGAAATAAAAATATATAAATTAGAGAAGGGAAGGGAAGGGGAAGGCCCTCGATAGCCATGCCGGTAAGAAAAGGACTGATCATATCTGAGTAGTAGTAGTAAGTAAAACTTAATGACTCAACGAGCCTCTGTTTTATCATTATCTGCTTTAATCGAAGCCATGTTTGTCGGGGGGGGAGGAGGAGAGTGGTGGGCCCCACTTTAAGGTGTTTTGGCTTTGTTTCATTTCATCTCCGACTGATTAAACGGTAAAACTAAGAGCTGGTTGATCAGCCAAAGGTTGGTTAAACGGTAATAAAATCGCTTGAGTGGGTCCCACCTGATGGTTCGTTCCTAAGTTGTCATCAATCAAGAGTTGGGTCTCAATTTTTGGTCCCCGCCGTTATCTATTTCTAGCATTAACATATAATTAAACTCATAATTAAATAAACTAATGTAAACTATGTAAGTACGTCATTGGCGACATACCTTGTGTGGATATATTAATTTAAACGTTTTGTACTCACATTCTTCACGACCAAATCATATAATATTTTTCTTTCTATATATATATAAACAAATTACAATATGCTACCAACAAGGTTTTATCAAGAAAGATAAAACTGAAAAATAAACTTTAAATCTGGTCAGACAACGTCTTCCACAATCTCGTGATTGGAAGCAAATTCTGCAAACGTTGGGACACGATGATGATGGGATGACAATATTGAGCTATCAGCTATGGAATTGTCATTATTATTATTATTCCTCAATGGCGCTGATGAAATTGAATTTTCTTGAATATCATTATTATTATTTTTATTATAGTCTTCTGAATGTGCCTTATTATTATTATTACTATCATCGTCATCATCGTGATGATCTTTATTATTGTTGTGCTTCTGCTTCACATCTTCATGCCATTGTCTTATTGCATGGACTGTGTGGTCTTCCAGGATAGTACTTCTGAACTGACTTCCCATCTGAGATTAATTATTGCAAATAAATACTTACATATATATATATATATATTCGAGTAATATATAAATCGACTAGCTAGGAATGATGTAAGAGTATATATAATAAGCTTTGAACCTGAGTAATGAGGGCATAAAGCGGAAGAGTGATGTAACTGCAAATGATCTGAACCATTAACCTGAAATTAATTCAAATAATTACCCATTTAATTATTAACCACTATATTACATACTCCAATTAATTCAATATAACATATATATATATATATATATATTGGTAACAAAATACTTACGCTAAAACTATCCTGACCACGAGGACCGCAACATTTTCGTGGTAGCAAGATGTGATCCCATATTGCCACTATTGGAAAAAATAATAAAATACAGCATATATAAAATGATAATTATATCATGGAATCTAATTATGGATAATTAATCATATGATGTACCGTGACCCAGATGAAGAAAGACAGCTCGAATGCGTTCTGCGATAAACAGAAAAATGAAATAAGGGTATATAGTTGTTTTATTTTATGATAATATATGCATAAATTTAATTTAATATGATGATTTATTTACCATGAAAAGGGACAGATGAAGGAGGGTTAAGACGAGGTGTGGCCTTTTAAACCAAAAGTGGTTGTTGTCGGGTTGAACCAACGGGGCTCCTTTTATTACACTGGTCCGATCCGTTAGTTGAATTGCCATTCTTGCCACTATTACTTCCAACTTTGTACCAATCGACAGAACTATCTGCAAGGGTATATTAGTCATTTGCATTGAGACGTTAACCAGCCAATGATGACTATTATTAAGTAACTAATCAAAGATTAATTATTATTGCAACTCACAATTAGTGGTACGAATGAGACCCAAAGGTAGACGTTCCAACCTATACATACCATTGGCACAAAAATATATCAAAAGTTATATGCATTAATATATGTATGTGTATATATATATTATTCGCCTCGACTTACCATGTACGTCGACCAATAAGAATATTACAACTAAGAACCACATTGATGGGCTGTCGATGAAAAAATATATACATGAGATTAAACTATATTATGAAATCATCAAATTCATGCATTAACTTCATTGTAGTTGTATATATATATATAAATATTATTGCAAAGTACCTAATGCCAACGACCACTTTGAAGTCATCTTCTAACGATCGTTGTATGTACTTTCGAAAATTGAATGTACTATTAGTTGATGATAAATGAGCCTGGAAATCCAAAAATAACCACACTATTAATTTACAAAACCGTAAAAATTAATAAATATATAATTGTGCAATTGTAAAGAACGTAGTTTTACCAACCGAAATAAAACCATGCCGCAACGTCAAATAGTCAATTTTCGCCACGGAGTTGAAGAATTGCCGGAAGAAACATTTCTACGCTCAAATAAAAATTTTCATTCAATAATATATGTATTTATATATATATATATAATAAAAGATATTTTAATTGTGTTTATAATAGAGCAGAGATTGCATGCATGAGCATGAATGCTACTCACAATCCACAGCTGAGTCGAATTAGTAGCAAAAGTGCCGACGTGTCTCCTCCAAAACGTTGTTTGTCTCGTGAATCGAAATCTTTGGGGATCTTTAGAAAATTAATTAGTTAATATTTTACAATACAAAAAAACTGTTATTACCACTAACTAACTAACTAATTAACTAACTAAATCTATTACTAACCGTTTGCCGCGAGATACTCTACGCTTTGAGTTTCCATCTCCCACATTTTCCACTTCTTCATCTGCAAATTTTCATCTCTACATATAATTGGGTTGACTATGTGACAATAAAAGAAGCTCTTTCAAGCTATATTTATTAGTTGGTACCTTTGCTTGTCCAAGTCCCATTGTAATGACGCTATAAAGAATCTGCATCGCTGCTAACACAAAGATGAAGATGTTCAGTTGATTCAGTCCCTGCTCCGACATTAACGAAGTCATTCCCTGCGCGGCATATAACACTTACACATCATTACAGCTGATGATTCCTCGTCGTTTGTAATAATATAGTTATAATCTGAAGAATCATTACCTTTGAACTACAGTGATCGAGCGAAACAGAAGCATCAGCAGCAGCAGAAGAAGAAGAAGCTAGAATTCTTTCGTGTTTGGGCAGCCACAAATGTTCTAATAAGGCTTTGACTGTTTTGCTTTGTACCCTTTGTCTTCGACATGGAAGCATGTAATCAGCTACGTTGTTATGAACACATATTTTTGATATCTCTCTTTGAGTAACAGTTAGTATCAGGGACATAAATCCCAACTGCATCAACACTAAGAGCCCAAGAAAAAAGAGAACAAAAAAAAAAAAAAAAGAATTAATGTTTCTTCAAAAAAGATTCCAAGAAGTGTATCGAATCGTTTAAGGTCGTCATGATGGATGGTTCACCTGACTTTAGCTTCTCTATTGCTTCGTGAAGAGAAACCTTCTTACGTTTCTTGAGCCACTTTAAACAGACAAAAGATCGATACAACTAATTAACTTAAGAAAAAAAAACCCTCGTTTTATGTCTGATCATCATCGTAAGTTTTGTAAGCACTTACATGGCCAGAGAGAATGATCAAGTGTTCGATTAAGATCCCTAAGAAAATGAACACAAAGCAAACTGTTGCAAGAGCCCATGTCGGAGTTTCTTGCAGAGATCGATTAGCGTTTGATCCTCCTGAAGACGCCATTGTATTGTATCTTTATCTGCTTGAAAGCATGTAGAGACAAATATACAAAATATATATACCTTTTTTTTTATATTTTATTTTAAACAATGAATGACAAAGTATATATTCAAAAGGGAGACTGGTAAAATTAATTGAATGTTGGAAAGATTCAATTTTTTCTGGAAGTCTGTGGCTGTCATTCATTAAATGATTAATTTAAGTATGGAAACTGATTGGTCCAGTGGAGGTCTTATCTAAGCTAACTGTTTCGATTGACTTGGTAATAACTGTTCATACTTTTTAGGGCAGGTTTTACTTAAGAACTGAATTTTCTCAAGGCAAATAAAGATGGGATGATCAATCTATGTATGTATATGTTTATGTAGTAAAAATTGTTAAAAAACTATTTGCATTGTCCATACGTTGTTATATGGGGGGGGGGGGGGGGGGGGGGGGGGGGTCATGATTGTCTTTTTACGAAAGTATTGGGGAGACTAATTCAATAAAAATGTTTTTTTTTTTATCTCAATGTTTTGTATTATAGATTTTTATGATACCCAAAGAATTATTATTGTTATTTTTTAAAGTAAGAAGTCGTTAGTATTGATTTCTTTTTGTCCAACTCCCGCAAGTGAAGAGAATTGACTAGGTTAAGGTCAACAAAAAACAATGAGATGCGGACAAGAAGCTACAATACTGTACTTGAGTTTCCATAATATATATAAGTCGTACACTTATGCAATTATTGTAGTTTAATAAAAGTGGGTATGGACTATTGAATGAATGATAGCCAAGTTGAACGACCTAAGCAACGATTTTATAACTTGATTTCAATGGCCACATATACATATACATTATATATATATATATATATATATATATATTACCCTTAAGATCATGACGGAAAGTATCAATGAGATGAGACAAGGACTTGATACGAGAATGAGTCTTGCTTTGATTTAAAATCTTTATTTTATTTTTTCAATTTTCTATGAATTTTTTTTAGAAGCAATTTTATAAGAAGGATGCCCTTTTATCATTGGAAACGAATTAGGCACATAAATTTTCCTTTATAATATAGTGATACATACAACATTATATTAAGCAAGATTTTAATAATATAGTTTTTTATGGAAGTGTACATTACACACACTTATCCTATCTATTCATCCAATAATTTAATAAACGAGTCATGTACTTGCCTAGTAATTATAATTAATTGAATTATAAATTATGATATGCATACCACGAGTCCACGTTATATTTATGTGTATATTATAAGGCAGTTGAGGTGTCTCCTATTTCAGTGGTGGTACCATGTCTCCTATTTCAATTAACAATTAATTGAATTGTAAAGTATGAGAGAAGAATATAAATCGCACATAATAAGTGAGAGTTAATTCAATATATATTTATATATAAATAAAAAAATAAATCACAAGACCAATAAATCATAACAAGCAACCTTTGTCAAACACAATATTATTTATCCGACATACGAAGTCTGATTGTCATTGCTATGATGCTCGAGTTAGTCAAAAAGTATTTCTTGATATATATGTGGGGAAGTACTCATCCTTTTTCTTAATTATTATTAAATGCCTTCTTGATTCAAAAAGTAATATAATGATAGAATTAGTTAATAAGCTAATAAGCCGTGAGACTGTATTAACCGCAAAAGTTGACTAAATAACCAACATGATACGTCTGTGTTCGACCGTTACTATGTGTGCACTTCGTCAAAATTAAGGAAAAAAAAAGGGGATGAAAAATCGACGCAAACATGCTATTATCTTTTTCCTTGAAACAGTCTTCTATTTGTAGCATGTAATATATATTGGTAATAAATAAGCATTTTCTAAATAAATCGTATGAAAGAAAGGTTCCCATGCTTCAAGACATCGTCGAGGCCAAACGCATATTCATGTTGTACACTTGTACGAATGCTGTATAGCTCGATGTAAGAATTATAGTTCAAATGATTTGAACTAAATACGTCATTAAGTGATAGTACTAAGTCAAATTATTATATATAATTGAATAATAAAATATAGATGTATGAATCATTCCGTGAAAATGGAATTATCTATATTAAAAATGAGATTTATCTGAGCAGTGAAATCTATAAACCTCCAATGATTTGACTATCAAACAAACTCCGTGAATGTTGTAAGAACTAAATATAAATAAAACACGACAAACATAATAATAGTCAAATATTTCGAATAATTTGATCAAGTCAAACTTTGACACAATTGTATCCTTTATTCACGCGTATGTACGGTCAAAGTCATCCACTTCATCTTTCACTTTCCCATTCTACCCTTGTTTACTTGCACAAGTCCTCTCTCTCTCTCTCTCTCACATATGTATTATATATATACATATATACATACTTATATATATATATACACGTAGTAGTCGCAACCTTCTCATCCAAGGAAGCCTCGAAACATTCTCCTACTTCCTCCATATTTCTATCTTAGCCAAATATTTATAAAAAAAATCCAATATAGCTAAATCGATTTAATTGCGATCAATATAAATTATTAATTTAATTGGGGTATAGTTTCAAGAGGTTTCCTAGGAATTGAGAAAAAAAAAAGAAGAGAAAAATAGAAGATGGCTGGAGGTGGTGGAGCAAGAACGCTGGAGCAGACGCCGACTTGGGCGGTGGCCGTTGTTTGCTTCGTCTTGGTTGCTATTTCTATAGTCATCGAACATATCATCCATTTGATAGCAGAGGTTGATGAGATGATTATACGACTATATATATATGTGTGTGTAAATTATGTTTTTTTATTCTGATGATCAAACGTTCATTTCAGTGGCTGAAGTCTAAAAACAAGAGGGCTCTCTACGAAGCACTTGAGAAGGTCAAATCAGGTAATAATTGATAATTTCTTGATTGTATTAAGTTCTTCATTATCATCAGTTAATATAGTTTAAATCACTGAAATCCTTTTTTTTTTTGGGATGAATGTATAGAGTTGATGCTGCTGGGATTCATATCATTGCTGCTGACAGTAGGGCAAAACACAATCTCCGACATATGCATACCCAAGAGCGTAGGCGCCACGTGGCACCCATGCGGCAAGAAGCAAGAAACGAAGAAATATTCAGGGAAGTACGAAGTGGATATTCAGAGCCGCCGGAGACTTCTCATGGACGATGATGACGATGACGGCGGAGCAAGTCTCCGACGGATGCTGGCTGCTGGGTCAACGGATAAATGCGCAGCAAAGGCATGATTATTCTGTCGTTTATTGAGACATTATATAATATGCCCCACATATTGAATGATATTTTAAATTTATCTATATTTAGTTTATTTTTTGAAATATTTTACAGGGTAAAGTCCCATTTGTGTCTACTGATGGGATTCATCAGCTTCATATTTTCATCTTTGTGCTGGCCATTTCTCATGTCCTATACTGTATTCTCACCTTGGTATTGGGAAGATTAAAGGTATCGATTCATATATTATATACGTGCACATATTTATATATAATATTTTCATTATTATTTATATATTGGGGGTTCATTTTAGATGAGAAGCTGGAAACGTTGGGAAACAGAAACTAGAACTGCCGAATATCAATTCTCACATGGTGATCAATTGCATCATATTATGTCACAAAATATAAAGTCATTTATTATTATTATTATTATTATTATTTGATTGATTAACTTTGGCTAATTATTTATTCGGACAATCAGATCCTGAAAGGTTTAGATTTGCAAGAGAGACATCGTTTGGAAGGAGGCACTTGAGCTTTTGGAGCAACACTCCTATATTGCTTTGGATTGTAAGTTCAAATTCATCTCTCATTATTAATTTTTTTTGAATATTTTCTAATATTGTGCAAGATTTGGACCATTTCTTTCTTTCTTTTATTATTTTTAATTATTATTATGGAGACTTTTCGTGGTCGAATTTCAAAAGATGGGAACTAAGAACTATCTATCATATTAAGATTAGTTTGCTTGCATTTATTATGGTGGCGACAATTGATTCAATTTGCCATTTATTCTTATAATTAAAATAAAAAATTGAAGAATGCGTATGAACATATGTTTTTCAATATTGAATTATTTATATATTATTATTTTTTTGTTAGGTTTGTTTCTTTAGACAATTTGTAAGATCAGTACCCAAAGTCGATTATTTGACTCTTCGCCATGGGTTTATCACGGTAAAATTCTATAATTCCATTTTTTTTAAAATATATTTATATTTATTAATATTATAATACATATGATTTCATGCAATTTAAGCAACGTAAAATGCTACTACGCAGGCTCACCTTGCACCCCAAAGCCATGCAAAGTTCGATTTCCAGAAGTATATTAATAGATCCCTCGAAGAGGACTTCAAAGTAGTTGTTGGAATTAGGTGAGCTTTTATGTAATTTTCCATAACTTCTTACTCTAAACTTAATTTTATTACATATAAAACCCCTAATATTATTTCTTCCCTTAATTACTCACTTTTTTGGCCTTGTCTATTTTTACAGTCCCCCAATCTGGTTTTTCGCCGTGCTCTTCCTACTCTTCAACACCCATGGTGAGTGATATTTATTTACCAAAATTAAAATAAATAAATGTTGAATTGACTTAGCATCCTAAAAGTCAGATTTTTCTCAGTAATGAAAAATATCTGAATTTCATTTTCTTGTGGGGTACATCAGGCTGGTATTCCTATCTTTGGCTTCCATTCATCCCCTTAATTGTAAGTAGTCCCACCAGTTGATTTTTTTTTTCTTTCTAAAATGATCAAAGACCCATCAATCATCGTTACATAAATTAATATTAATAATTAATTTTAAATAAAAATGGTGGGCACAGATCATATTGCTAGTAGGGACGAAGCTTCAAGTGATAATAACGAAAATGGGTCTGAGAATTCAAGAACGTGGCGAGGTGGTCAAAGGCGTCCCAGTGGTTCAGCCTGGGGATGACCTCTTTTGGTTCAATCGTCCGAGGCTCATCCTTTTCCTTATTAATTTCGTTCTTTTTCAGGTAATTTAATTTAATTTATTTTAAATTAAAGGTCCCTTTTTTTTATTCAATTAACACCCCCCCTTTTTTTTTTTTTTCGTTTCAGAATGCTTTTCAACTAGCCTTCTTTGCATGGACTTGGGTACGTTCTTACATTACGTTAAGACTCATTACATCTTACGTTTGATTATTTATTACATTAATCTTGAAACTAAATTGTGTGTCGATTTTCTGACAACAGTATGAGTTTGGGTTGACATCTTGTTTCCATGAACATGTGGAGGATATCATAATCAGAATCACAATGGGGTTAGGCTTCCCATCAATTATGAATTTAATTATTTATGATAATAATATATTTATGAGCCAATCGCATGCTGACAAGTGGCTGTTTTTTTTTCTTGATCATCAGCGTTCTCATTCAAATACTCTGCAGCTACGTAACCCTCCCACTATATGCTCTTGTCACACAGGTAATAATAATAATAATAATAATAATAATAATAATAATAATACATATTATCATCATATAGACAAATATCTTGAGATTTCATCAATATTCATAGGTTTTTACAAATTTATTTAATTGATATTATAAATCAGATGGGATCCACCATGAAGCCGACTATATTCAACGAGCGAGTCGCCATGGCCCTACGCAACTGGCACCACACGGCCAAGAAGCACATCAAACAAAGCAAGCAGTCCACGCCAGCCACGCCCATGTCGAGCCGACTAGGCACGCCCATGCACAGCACCATGTCCCCGGTCCACTTACTACGGCACTACCGGTCGGAAATGGACAGCCAGCACAGCCCCCAAACGTCTCCGACGAACTCAGCGTTCGATAAAGTCGATCAATGGGACGCAAATAACGACGAGTCGCCCTCGCCGTCTTCTGGGCTTAGGGGTCGACATGGAGGTGCTGACGTGGGTTTTAGCCGCCACCACGAACATGAGCTGGTTGAGCTGAGTTACGTCGAGCATGGCGATGACGACGATGTGGATATTCGTCGGGAGATGGGTTTGACGACGACTCGGGTCGGGCCTGTGATGGGTCAGCAGAGTCAGAGTGATGAAATCGTTATTGACGTGCCCAAGGCTTTCTCCTTTGTTAGAAGAGGCTAGGCGAGGTGAAGCAAAAAGGAGATGTATAGGAAGAATCAATCTGATTTTTTTTTCTTTTTTCTGTATTTCTTTTACAGCATCGTTCGTTATGGTCTGTAAAGACGATGCCTTAATGCTTCAAGAGTAGACCCAATGGTCGTCTACTAGTTGGTCTTAACAAAACCATCTCATCTTTCATGTCTGGCCATTTTGGCCCAAGATTCTGGCATTCGAGCTGGGCCTTATATAGATAGAAAGATAAACTGAATTAGGGTATTTCGGTGTACGTAAGATCATAATCCATTCGAAAATATCACTCTAGAAAAGTTTCCACGGCCACTTAGATGCTCCTCTAGGGTTTTTGAAAACGGCTCGTATAATCGGTCATTGAAACCACCCCAGGTATTGAGGAATAGCGTCTGAAGGTAGTTTATATGATACAGCCAGCCTACATAACCTCGCCTCCACTGTTGATCAATCATGACTTTGCGACCTCCAACTCTCCCCTTTCCATTCGCTTCAACATCACACTTGATAGTAACTTGACGACGATCACCCATGTAGTCTCGCTGCAAGACAAGTATTTTAAAAAAAACATTATTACTTTCACTACCCGAACCCGAACCGATCCACGACGGGTACCCGATTTGCAAGCTCTTCATAAACAAACAGGCATGTGATCGGTTTGTAGCTGTTTGAAGCAAGCTGGTATTTTAATAACAAGCAGCAAGCTGATTTAATAAATGTCTTAGCGGATTATTTAAGTAAATGACCTTTGACTGGGTCAACTTTAAAAAAATAGCCTACAAGTATAAAATGTCTATTATACCTTTACTAATTGGACCCCACAAAGAAATAGATATGTTAAAAGCAAAACGTGTAAGGGTGGGTGGGTGGGTGGGATGTAGTGCAGGGTGGGTGGGGTGTAGTGCAGTGGGTGGGTAGTCAGACAGCTAAATAATAGGTCTCGGGTTCAATTCTGCGCACTGAATTTGCGTTCATATCTATGATCACTTAGGTGGGTCGCTAAGTTCCTAATCATACGGAGGAGGCTTCTGTTAATCTCAAGTGCTTCATCAGCCGAAAGTCTAGGTTTTGCTCCTTTTCCGTCACGGTAGATAGTCCGAAGTCCTGTGATAAATTTTGGTCCTCCAAGCCCTTCTGCCCATGCGGATGATCTAGCCTGCTCATCTTCAATACTGACCCAAAGACAGTCCAAGATGGGATAAAAGATACTCCCGTCCAGCTCATCGACCCATCCACTCCAGTTACCAATAGATCTAATGGCTGCTTCAACAACAATAATATCTTGTTTTTCCAAGAGATTAGCCATGTTGGTCACATTTTGCATGAAACCAAGCCGTTCATTGTCCGACAGCAATGCGAGGTGATTAGCCAAGAAACTATCGTCACCGTCTTCATACTCCTCCATCCCCCTGAAGGGGTCTTCAAAAAGCTGCAGGACACCTACCCATTCCCTTCCTCGACGTCAAATGCCGGCCCCAATCATAGCAGCAAGAAGTTTGTAATCGTTCCTTCTGTCCGGGACACGACAATTAGAGGAGAAATCCAGCTTCCAGAATTTCGATTCGCCTCCAGCAACCCCGACATTTTTGTCAAAAGAGAGTTCTTGATTTCTATCGAGGGTCACCCCCGTAGAGTGAATATAGGCAACAAATCCCACCAACGACTTATAAACCTTTCTGTAGTCTTGGGAGATTTCGGTGTACGTTAGATCACAATCTGTTCGAAAATGCCACACTCTAGAAAAGTTTCCACGGCTACTTAAATGCTCCTATAGGGTTTTTGAAAACGGCTCGTATAATCGGTCATTGAAACCACCACATGTATTGATGAATAGCGTCTGGAGGTAGTTTCTATGACACAGCCAGCCTATATAACCTCGCCTCCACTGTTGGTCAATCATGACTTTGCGACCTCCAACTCTCCCCTTTCCATCCGCTTCAACATCATACTTGATAGTAACTTGACGACGATCACCCATGTAGTCTCGCTGCAAGACAATTGTTTTTTTAAAAAAAAAACATTATTATTTTCACTACCCGAACCCGACCCGATCCACGACGGGTACCCGATTTGCAAGTTGCTTCATAAACAAACAGGCATGTGATCGGTTTGTAGCTGTTTGAAGCAAGCTGGTATTTTAATAACAAGCAGCAAGCTGGTTTAATTAATGTCTGAAGGGATTATTTAAGTAAATGACCTTTGACTGGGTCAACTTTAAAAAAATAGCCTTCAAGTATAAAATATCTATTATACCCTTACTAATTGGATCCCACAAAGAAATAGATATGTTAAAAGCAAAACTTGTAAGGGTGGGTGGGTGGGTGGGGTGTAGTGCAGTGGTTGGGTAGTCAGACAGCTAAGTAATAGGTTTCGAGTTCAATTCTGCGCACTGAACTTGCGTCCATATCTATGATCACTTAGGTGGGTCGCTAAGTTCCTAATCATGCGGAGGAGGCTTCTGTTAATCTCAACTGCTTCATCAGCTGAAAGTCTAGGTTTTGCTCCTTTTCCGTCACGGTAGATAGCCCGAAGTGCGGTGATAAATTTTGGTCCTCCAAGCCCTTCTGCCCACGCGGATGATCTAGCCTGCTCATCTTCAATACTGACCCAAAGACAGTCCAAGATGGGATAAAATATACTCCCGTCCAGCTCATCGATCCATCCACTCCAGTTATCAATAGATCTAATGACTGCTTCAACAACAATAACATCTTGTTTTTCAAATAGATTAGCCTTGTTGGTCACATTTTGCATGAAACCAAGCCGTTCATTGTCCGACAGCAATGCGAGGTGGTTAGTCAAGAAACTATCGTCACCGTCTTCATACTCCTCCATCCCCCTGAAGAGGTCTTCAAAAAGCTGCAGGACACCTACCCATTCTGTAGGATCGTGTACCGAGACTTGTGGGATTGGTCCCACCGCATACAGACTGATAGTCTATCCTCACTATACCACCACTAGCCTTCCCAGTGTGCTTTGTTCTCACTCGCACACACCTGAGCAAACTTCCCAAGGGGTCACCCATCCCAGTGCTACTTCAAGTCAAGCACGCTTAACTTTGAAGTTCTTATGGATGGGCTCCCGAAAAGGAAGGTGCACATTGGTGGTATGAGTAGCACTTATCAAGTCTCTTATACCATTCCTTTAACCACTCTCATTCGGGTATGGAACCGATTCATTCATGTACCCCTCCACCTAGAAGCCTGCCAGGAGCCGCTCATTGTCCATGCACCTTGGCACCGGCGATCACTCCCCGCCCTCATCGGCCCCGACCTAGAAGCCTGCCAGGAGCCGCTCATTGTCCGTGCACCTTTGCACCGGCGATCACTCCCCGCCCTCATCGGTCCCGGGTGTCACGTGCGCCCACCAGTTTTCGCCTGGTTCGTCCTCAGACCACACCGTACTGTGAGTGGATTCAGGAATGGTTTTTCATGCCTCACCGGTGTGGGATTCCTCAGCATTGTTACTGAAGAGGTGGGTTCAAGAGTCGCGGATTTGACCGGCTCGAGGGAACATTAGTCCCATACCTAACATTCCCCCCCCCCCCACACACCGGTGCGGTCCTCTAGCTATGATACCAATTGTAGGATCGTGTACCGGGACCTGTGGGATTGGTCCCACCGCATACAGACTGATAGTCTATCCTCACTATACCACCACTAGCCTTCCCAGTGTGCTTTGTCCTCACTCGCACACAACTGAGCAAACATCACAGGGGGTCACCCATCCCAGTGCTACTTCAAGTCAAGCACGCTTAACTTTGAAGTTCTTATGGATGGGCTCTCGAAAAGGAAGGTGCACCTTGGTGGTATGAGTAACACTTATCAAGTCTCTTATACCATTCCTTTAACCACTCTCATTCGGGTATGGAACCGATTCATTCATGTACCCCTCCACCTAGAAGCCTGCCAGGAGCCGCTCATTGCCCGTGCACCTTGGCACCGGCGATCACTCCCCGCCCTCATCGGCCCCGACCTAGAAGCCTGCCAGGAGCCGCTCATTGTCCGTGCACCTTTGCACCGGCGATCACTCCCCGCCCTCATCGGTCCCGGGTGTCACGTGCCCACCAGCTTCCGCATGGTTCGTCCTCGGATCCCACCGTACTGTGAGTGGATTCAGGAATGGTTTTTCATGCCTCACCGGTGTGGGATTCCTCAGCATTGCTACTGAAGAGGTGGGTTTAAGAGTCGCGGATTTGGCCGGCTCGAGGGAACATTAGTCCCATACCTAACACATTCCCTTCCTCGACGTCGAAAGCCGGTCTCAATCATAGCAGCAAGACGTTTGTAATCGTTCCTTCTGTCCGGGACACTACAACTAGAGGAGAAATCCAGCTTCCAGAACTGCAATTCGCCTCCAGCAACCCCGACATTTTTGTCAAAAGAGAGTTCTTGATTTCTATCGAAGGTCACCCCCGCAGGCCGCAGAGTGAATATAGACAACGAATCCCACCAAGGACTTATAAACCTTTTTGTAGTCTAAGGAGATTTCGGTGTACGTAAGATCACAATCCGTTCGAAAATGTCACACTGTAGAAAAGTTTCCACGACCACTTAGATGCTCCTCTAGGATTTGGAAAACGGCTCGTATAATCGGGCATTGAAACCACCACAGGTATTGAGGAATAGCGTCTGAAGGTAGTTTATATGATACAACCAACCTACATAACCTCGCCTCCACCATTGATCAATCATGACTTTGCGACCTCCAACTCTCCCCTTTCCATCCGCTTCAACATCATACGTGATAGTAACTTGACGACGATCACCCATGTAGTCTCGCTGCAAGAAAATTGTTTTTTAAACAAACATTATTATTTTCACTACCCGAACCCAACCCGATCCACGACGGGTACCCGATTTGCAAGCTGCTTCATAGACAAACAGGCATGTGATCGGTTTGTAGCTATTTGAAGCAAGCTGGTATTTTAATAACAAGCAGCAAGCTGGTTTAATAAATGTCTTAACGGATTATTTAAGTATATGACCTTTGATTGGGTCAACTTTAAAAAAATAGACTTCAAGTATAAAATGTCTATTATACCCTTACTAATTGGACCTCATAAAGAAATAGATATGTTAAAAGCAAAACGTATAAGGTTGGGTGGGTGGGGTGTAGTGCAGTGGTTGGGTAGTCAGAGAGCTAAGTAATAGGTCTCGGGTTCAATTCTGCGCACTAAAATTGCGTCCGTATCTATGATCACTTAGGTCGTTAAGTTCCTAATCATGCGGAGGAGGCTTCTGTTAATCTCAAGTGCTTCATCAGCCGAAAGTCTAGGTTTTGCTCCTTTTCCGTCACGGTAGATAGCCCGAAGTGCTGTGATAAATTTTGGTCCTCCAAGCCCTTCTTCCCATGCGGATGATCTAGCCTGCTTATCTTTAATACTGACCCAAAGACAGTCCAAGATGGGATAAAAGACACTCTCGTCCAGCTCATCCATCCATCCACTCCAGTTACCAATAGATCTAACGGCTACTTCAACAACAATAACATCTTGCTTTTCCAAGAGATTAGCCTTGTTGGTCACATTTTGCATGAAACCAAGCCGTTCATTGTCCGATAGCAATGCGAGGTGATTCGCCAAGAAACTATCGTCATCGTCTTCATACTCCTCCATCCCCCTGAAGAGGTCTTCAAAAAGCTGCAGGACACCTACACATTCCCTTCCTCGACGTGGAATGTCGGCCCCAATCATAGCAGCAAGAAGTTTGTAATCGTTCCTTCTGTTCGGGACACGACAATTAGAGGAGAAATCCAGCTTCCAGAACTTCAATTCACCTCCAGCAACCCCGACATTTTTGTCAAAAGAGAGTTCTTGATTTCTATCGAGGGTCACCTCCGTAGAGTGAATATAGGCAGCGAATCCCACCAAGGACTTATAAACCTTTCTGTAGTCTTGGGAGATTTCGGTGTACGTAAGATCACAATCCTTTCGAAAATGCCACACTCTAGAAAAGTTTCCACGGCCACTTAGATGCTCCTCTAGGGTTTTTGAAAACGGCTCGTATAATCGGCCATCGAAACCACCACATGTATTGATGAATAGCGTCTGGAGGTAGTTTTTATGACACAACCAGCCTACATCACCTCGCCTCCACTGTTGGTCAATCATGACTTTGCGACCTCCAACTCTCCCCTTTCCATCCGCTTCAACATCATACGTGATAGTAACTTGACGGCGATCACCCATGTAGTCTCGCTGCAAGACAATTGTTTTTAAAAAAAACATTATTATTTTCACTACCCGAACCCGACCCGATCCACGGCGGGTACCCGATTTGCAAGCTGCTTCATAAACAGACAGGCATGTGATCGATTTGTAGATGTTTGAAGCAAGCCGGTATTTTAATAACAAGCAGCAATCTGGTTTTAATAAATGTCTTAACGGATTATTTAAGTAAATGACCTTTGACTGGGTCAACTTTAAAAAAATAGCTTTCAAGTATAAAAAATCTATTATACTATACCCTTACTAATTGGACCCCACAAAGAAATAGATATGTTACAAGCAAAACATGTAAGGGTGGGTGGGTGGAGTGTAGTGCAGTGGATGGGTGGGTTGTAGTGTAGTGGTTGGGTAGTCATACAACTAAGTAATAGGTCTCGGGTTCAATTCTGCGCACTGAATTTGTGTCCATATCTATGATCACTTAGGTGGGTCGCTAAGTTCCTAATCATGCGGAGGAGGCTTATGTTAATCTCAAGTGCTTCATCAGCCGAAAGTCTAGGTTTTGCTCCTTTTCCGTCACGGTAGATAGCCCGAAGTGCGGTGATAAATTTTGGTCATCCAAGCCCTTCTGCCCACGCGGATGATCTAGCCTGCTCATCTTCAATACTGACCCAAAGACAGTCCAAGATGGGATAAAGGATACTCCCGTCCAGCTCATCGATCCATCCACTCCAGTTACCAATAGATCTAATGGCTGCTTCAACAACAATAACATCTTGATTTTCCAAGAGATTAGCCCTGTTGGTCACATTTTACATGAAACCAAGTCGTTCATTGTCCGACAACAATGCGAGGTGGTTAGTCAAGAAACTATCGTCACCGTCTTCATACTCCTCCATCCCCCTGAAGAGGTCTTCAAAAAGCTACGGGACACCTACCCATTCCCTTCCTCGACGTCGAATGTTGGCCCCAATCATAGCAGCAAGACGTTTGTAATCGTTCCTTCTGTCCGGGACACGACAATTAGAGGAGAAATTCAGCTTCCAGAACTTCAATTCGCCTCCAGCAACCCCGACATTTTTGTCAAAAGAGAGTTCTCGAGGGTCACCCCCGTAGAGTGAATATAGGCAACGAATTCCACCAAGGACTTATAAACCTTTCTGTAGTCTTGAGAGATTTCGGTGTACGTAAGATCACAATCCGTTCGAAAATGCCACACTCTAGAAAAGTTTCCATGGCCACTAGATGCTCCTCTAGGGTTTTTGAAAACGGCTCGTATAATCGTTTATTGAAACCACCACAGGTATTGAGGAATAGCGTCTGAAAGTAGTTTCTATGATACAACCAGCCTACATAACCTCGCCTCCACTGTTGATCAATCATGACTTTGCGACCTCCAACTATCCCCTTTCCATCCGCTTCAACATCATACGTGAACCCGACCCGATCCACGGCGGGTACCCGATTTGCAATCTGCTTCATAAACAAACAGGCACGTGATCGATTTGTAGCTGTTTGAAGCAAGTTGATATTTTAATAACAAGCAACAAGCTGATTTTAATAAATGTCTTAACGGATTATTTAAGTAAATGACCTTTGACTGGGACAACTTTAAAAAAAAAGCCTTTAAGTATAAAAAGTTTATTATACCCTTACTAATTGGACCCACAAAGAAATAGATAAGCAAAACGTGTAAGGATAGGCCCAATGATTGTCTACTAGTTGGTCTTAACCAAACCATCTCATCTTTCATGTCTGGCCATTTTGGCCCAAGATTCTGACATTCGAGCTAGGCCTTATATAGAATACACTGAATTAGGGTAACAAAATCTAGACAAAAAGTCAAACTCTGTCTCTAAGTACTACAGTGTACGGCGAATCAGAATTCTTGATGCTTCATGCTGCTAGTTCACATACTCGAAACATGGTGTTGAAATTAATCGTTTCCCCGAAGTTTGCGACTCAAGCGCAAACTCTGCCACCATTCTTGACCTCTTTCTATGATGACTCCAAAGGTGAGGTTTTTTTCTTTGATCGTACACGAGGCATATTATGATATGCGTTCCAAGTGTTTGGTAAAATGTTTTAACTAAAAGGGCCTGGAAGGTTGCGACTTGCTAGCACCTCACGGAGATGGAGCGATGTTAGGGTGGTGCGTGTGGGGAGTACGGCCTGGAGCTTGAAGGAATGCGATGTGAGAATTGCGAGTAAGATGGGCTCCTCGATTAGACCAGCGACGGAGGACTATGTAGCGGAAGCTATCGAAGCTTTGAAAGCTGGGAAAGTAATTGCTGTGCCTACTGATACGCTGTATGGATTTGCTTGCGATGCTTGGTAATGTACTTCAGTTATCTGTCAGTTCTACAATTCAAGATTGTATGGAGTTGTGACAGTATGAATCATGAATGATATTGTATCAAATCGTCTGGCTTGGAAATTTGATGAGAATGTTATATGTTTTGATCTGTGAATTGTTACCTCAGACCATATTTTTATCATGAGTGGTTGCATAAGGTACATTAACGCCTCAACTTGTCGAAATTTGAGGCTTGTTCTGAGTTTTCTTAGCCTAAATATACAGCTCAACAGAAGCAGTCAGCCGAATATACGAGATCAAAGGGCGTAAATCCACCAAACCCCTCGCAATATGCGTTGGAGACGTCGAAGACATCCAACGGTTTGCCACTACTTCCCATTTGCCTCACGGGTTGCTCGATGCTCTTCTCCCTGGACCCGTAACTGTAGTCTTAACAAGAGGTTCCCATTACATAATTCTTGATAGTTCTATACATGATTACTCTTGCAATCTTCTTGCTAACCTCAGATCTGAAGTTAATTGCTTTCGCTCTTACTTACAAGGTAAATTCTTGACATTATTCTTAAATTTGATGATGTTTCAGGTGAATCAAGCATGCTGGATAAATCTTTGAACCTGGGCCACGACAGCATAGGAGTGTGAGTGCCCGACGCAGATTTCATTCGAGCGGTCTCTCGCGGTTGTAAAAGCGCCCTTGCTCTTACAAGTGTCAACCTTAGCGGGAAACCTAGTAGTGTACGAATCAATGATTTTGAGACCCTTTGGCCACAATGTGCGTATGTCTACGACGGTGGGGTGATTCCTTCTGGACGAGCTGGATCGACCGTGGTGGATCTTACCAAGTCGGGATATTACGCGATTATAAGGCCCGGAAGGCAAACAACTAATGGACTGCGCTTCTTCTTCTTCTTCTTTTTTCCATTTATTATTATGGTTGTTTATTATTTTATTTTTCTTGGCAGTGCCTTGGCGGAGACGGTCGAAATCCTCGAGGGACATGGCCTAAGCAACACCCTTTGAAGGTCGGTATTCCTCCGAGCACATACTTATTGATCGTCTGTCCTGCCGACGTTCTTCTTTTGCTCTGTAAAATTCGAGATAGTTTGATATTTCCATGGATCCACTATGTCTTTGTTTTTTGGTATATGTTTAGAGTGTTTTTTGGTATATGTTTAGAGTTGACAGTTAAGATTGTAACGATCTCATTACACTAATGAATGGAGATTCAATACAATACAGCCCACATATTTGGGAAGGATTTAGTAAAATAAATATTTGGGGAGGATTTCTTAAAATAATTTAAATTTGTACTTAATCCCATTTAGCCACTAGGAGTTTATAATATACTAGATTACAGTCGCCGCACGTCGTGCCGCTAGGAAAAACTTCGACCCGGAAAAATATCATACAAAGTGGATGGAATAATGTAAGGTAATGAAAACAAATAAATCACATAATTTGAATTCTGAATGCCCAATATATATTATTACACAATTATTTACAGGAATACAAAAACCTAATGAATTATATGTAAACCACTTACTACTACAGCGTGTGCACAAAATATTTCCCCCTCAAACATAGCCGTGATGGAGAGAGTGGCCAGGCCAGGCCCACCGTAGGTGAAGGCCAACTTCCCTTCGCCAAGCCAAATGTCGTTGTCTTGGACGTAAACACAACATAATCCCCTCAAACAAAAAACAATTGAAGCATAATCAAAGACAAAAGCATATCCTTCCTAACGGGACTTAGCGGATACTCACATCTAACATGTTTCAGAAGAGTAATAACACCAATCAAATCATCGGTGGGGTTCCCGGTGCTTCTTCGTGATTCATATGTAAAAGTGTGTCTGAATTTGGTTATTTAAAGCAATTGATCCCACAAAAAGATAAATAATATTGTAGATTTGAAAGAAAATCATACCTTCCACGAATAAAGGTAGTAGAACTTGAAGACTGTCTATATGGTATCAGCTAACTCGCAAGCAATATGTTCATTGTTTGTGCAATGTTCTCGACAGTGGTTTCCAACGAGTCTTAAGCTATATCAATATCACTCTTGGTCATCTCCATTAAAACAAAATAAGTATCGTCTAATTTCCCACTCCTAAACAAGGCCACGGAAAGAAGTTGGAAAGTTTCAACACTTGGACAGTGTTTACTCTGCAGCATGGCATTCAAAACCTTCAAAACTCCTTTGACGTCGTCAGCTTTGCATAAACCATCAACCACAATTCTATAAGAAGCAGCATTCGGTTCATAACCTTTAACTTGCATATCCACTAATATTTTGCATCCCTTCAAAGGCACGCCTGTCCGACACTAATAGTCGATAAATATGTTTTAGATAACCACATCTGGTGTAATTCGTCACTTCTTCATCTCAACAAGCACGGCCTTTGCTTCATCAATCAATTCCCTCTTTGAAAGATTGGATATCATAACACCATGGTTCACGAGCTCTACTTTACAACCATGGTACTCCATATCAAACATCACCTTCGTTGCCTCATCAAACTTCCCCGAACCACAAAAAACTTCCATCAATAGAGCATACGTAACCGCATTTCGTCGCTCTCCTTTGGCCATCATATCCTCAAGCAGCCTCTTTGCCCCTCCCACATCGCCCGTTTTACAAAAAAAAAACAATCTTCAAGTTGAATGTGACAACAGTAAGCTCCACGCCATCTCGAGCATTTCATCGAACACCTTTAATGCCTTACCCCATTCACTCCCTTCAATCACATTTTGATCATTTGAAGGAAACAGAATTCAACCTAAAACACATCTTAAAACCGTCTTAAACAAATTGAACGTTTCATCAACACGTCCATTATCATTAAATACGTGCAAAATTGTGCTGAAACTCTATACTGTCGGCCCACAATTAAACGACGTTCCCATCTCACGCAACAGATCAAATACTTTCTCACCATACCACATTTCTCTTAATGACACATCAATCCTGTAAAAAGATCTTCGCCGCATTTTGCATCATAGATCTTCGAGATACTCAAGACAGCATCAATGTCCTCACATTTGGCTTTTGTGAGCTTGTAGACGAGTGATGAATAAGAAGGATATCCACCTCCATCTGGCGATAATCATTGAAAATTGAGGGGAACTGATTCGAGTGTTGAAATTCTTTGAAATAATCGAGGAATGGTACGCCTTCTCGAAGTTGAGCTTTTGAAGGTTTACGACGGCATTAGGTTTCTCTGATGGGTCCATTGCGCACGCCATGATGAACATGACAAGACTGAAGACGTTGGTGATGGTATTGTAGGAGAGCTTGTAAGCTGAGGACGCCAAGCTTGAGTCACGAGAGAGACGCGGCCTAGAATAACATCGTTGGTTCTTTTGTATATGTATATATAAATGTACCTATTTCAGCCATTTCCGCCACCTCTGTGTTTGAGGGTTACCTGCTACTTAGTGTAAACTGACTATCAAACGGTGGATTCGATCTTTTATAATAGTAATAGATATAAGCCTTCCTGAATCCCAAAAGATGTCGTCAGAGTAACTGAGTTCCCACCAAATTGCCTAATTAACAATAATAATTGTCTTCAGAAAAAATGTCATACATGAATATCCATTACATATATGTATATTATATTCACATTGATTCGTCTTACATTAATAATATATTTACTTTTCCAAGATTCTACAAGCCTTTTCAGCATAACGTAAAGCTGCAAACAAGCACACGCAATATATACATATATAAATATATATATCAAGTTGTTCTTTCTCTGTGTTTTCGAAATTTTAAGGGCTGCAATTCAAAAGATTTTAGGAGTTGAAATAGTAATGCCTTATATTTAATGTCGATAACATGATGTTAAATAAAAGGTGAAAATTATAAAACTCCTCTTTAAATTACTTATACTTGCTTATTCAAATATCATAGATGACATGTCAAGTAATTAACCTTTAACTTTTAGCGATGCGATTTTCTATATATATATTTTATGAAGGTGCTCAGTATCTATTTTATATAATTAGCTATTAGTCGTTATAGGTTGCATTGCATATCTGATTGTTTCAATACATTATTACATTTTCAATGAGTATGTATCTATCAATCTGCTTATTTACAGCCAATATTTAAAAATATTATTTTGTGAATTTGTGATGATCCTTTGGGATATACGATAAGGCCAAATCAGCTCCAATTCAGAAGATTCTACGAAATATAATTCTATCGTGATTAATTTATATATATATATATATATATTATAACCGTCGGATAACTCCATGGGCTCTTTCTAATGTCAACTCCCAATCACTCACTATATAATAAGCTGAAGATCTCCCAACATAGTCAATACATTTGAACAATTTGTTTCCAAGAAAATTATAAAGATGGCTGATATAATCGAAGGCTCGCCGGGCAGTTCGATGCATGGGTTGACCGGCCACGAGCCTGCCTTTCTCTCCGCGGTCCCATCCCCACTGGCCCCGACAGACACAACCGCCAAGTTCGCCCTGCCCGTCGACTCTGAGCACAAGGCCAAAGTCTTCAAGCTCTTCTCCTTCGCCAAGCCCCACATGCGCACCTTCCACCTCTCGTGGGCCTCGTTCTTCACCTGCTTCGTCTCGACGTTCGCCGCCGCCCCGCTCGTCCCCATCATAAGGGACAACCTCAACCTCGTCAAGTCCGACATAGGCAACGCCGGCGTGGCCTCCGTGTCGGGGAGCATCTTCTCGAGGCTCGCCATGGGAGCCGTTTGCGACCTGCTGGGCCCACGGTACGGCTGCGCCTTCCTCATCATGCTCTCGGCCCCGACCGTCTTCTGCATGCCGCTCGTCTCGTCGGCCGGCGGCTACGTGGCGGTGCGGTTCATGATAGGGTTCTCGCTCGCGACGTTCGTGTCGTGCCAGTACTGGATGAGCACCATGTTCAACAGCGAGATCATAGGGCTCGTGAATGGGACCGCCGCGGGCTGGGGGAACATGGGCGGCGGGGCCACGCAGCTCATCATGCCCGTCCTCTACGAAGTGATTAGGAAGGCCGGCGCCACTCCGTTCACCGCGTGGAGGATCGCCTTCTACATCCCGGGCTGGCTGCATGTCATCATGGGCATCCTCGTCATGACTTTAGGGCAGGATCTGCCCGACGGAAACCTAAGCGTGCTGCAGAAGAAGGGCGACGTTGCCAAAGACAAGTTCGGCAAGGTATATTGACTCGATATATATAATTTCCCGAGGCGGGACGAACGATCCTAACACTCATTGCGTGGTCTATACCGTAGGTTTTGTGGTACGCCGTGACGAACTACAGAACGTGGATCTTCGTCCTCCTCTATGGATACTCCATGGGAGTCGAACTGACGACAGACAACGTTATCGCAGAATACTTTTACGACAGGTTCGAACGATAAATAGCGTAAAGACGGGCATGTATCAGATACACACACACACTAAAAATGTATGATTTTTGTCGGTAATAACTTAGGTTCGATCTAAAGCTCCACACCGCGGGCATAATCGCCGCCTCGTTCGGAATGGCCAACCTTGCGGCCCGACCCTTTGGAGGCTACACCTCCGACTACACAGCCAAAAGGTTCGGCATGCGCGGGCGCTTGTGGACCCTTTGGATCCTCCAAACCCTAGGCGGCCTCTTCTGCCTGCTCCTTGGGCGATCCAACTCCCTGCCCATAGCCATCACCTTCATGGTCCTCTTCTCCGTGGGGGCTCAGGCGGCCTGCGGGGCGACGTTCGGGATCATACCGTTCGTCTCGAGGCGTTCGCTGGGGGTGATCTCGGGCATGACGGGCGCGGGCGGGAACTTCGGGTCGGGCCTGACCCAGCTGCTGTTCTTCACGAGCTCAAAGTACTCGACGGGGACGGGCCTGACGTATATGGGGATAATGATCATGTGCTGCACCTTGCCGGTGAGCCTGGTGTATTTCCCGCAGTGGGGCGGGATGTTCCTGCCGGCGTCCAAGAAGGGCACGGAGGAGCATTACTACGGCGGCGAGTACAACGATGCTGAGAAGGCTGAGAATATGCATCATAATAGCATGCTGTTTGCAAAGAATGCCACGTCGGAGCGTGGGAATAAGGTGGCGTCGCTGGCTATGACACCTTAATACGACGCCGAATCGTGTTTCATGATTATATTATTATTATTTTTGTTGTGGGTGCTTTGTTTCTTTTCCTTTTTATTTATTTTTTATTCTAATTGATGATTTTCAACGTAACTTGATATGATGATTTATTGAATTGTGTGAATGATGGATGGATGCGTTTAAAGATACGTTTAAGATAAGTCGTTGCGAGGGATGTAAATTGTATTGAAATAAAAAAGAATTATTGTAGCCTCTATGTAATTATTGCTTTAATATATCGAATATCCCACGTCGTTATAACCATTTGAATTTGATAATATAATAACGTCAATGCCTAACATAGTCTCATAATCCATGGTAATGGATAACAAGTAACATCAGCAAGCACGGCACAAAAGTCAAGTCAAATAGGGGACAAAGCATTTGATCAAAGGTAGCAGAAGAGATTTAGTGAGGAATAGATAAAAGATACCTTTTAAATTGTCTTAAGAAAGATTTAAGTGCTTTTCAGCTCGGCTTAAAATACTCTGTTGCAGCAGACGACGTGGGCTTCAGCTATACAGATCATCATCTTCGGCTCCACCACCAGCAGAAGCGGCGAAAGGGTTCGCCGCACCAGCTGCTGCAGCCGTCTCAGCAAATCGAAACTCAGTTCCGAATCCACGAGACTGTTGTAGCGTCTGAGCAAAAGCTTGGTACTTGCGTATATCTGCGTCGCTAACACTCCTACGAGCGTACTTCATGGATTCCTCGAAATGTGCAGGCTTTATCTCCGACACCTCATCATCTGCCTCATCTTCCTCCATCGAATTGGGATTTTCATTTTTCTTCCTTTCCTTTTCGATATCCTGAGATTAAAAAACATGCAAAAGGAAAAAGGAGTCGCAGATGATCCTATCAGAAGGAGAGAAATGCATTTTACGAAGAAGGGTTGTGACATACTTTTTCTATGTTCTCTCTTATGGCATATTTGCAAGCCCTCTGGCAGATTTCGGTGATATCTGCACCGCTAAACCCTTGTGTGTATTTAGCAAGAGCTCTGAGGTCGACGTCCTTGGAAAGCGGGGATTTTCTGAGACAGGCCTTGAAGATCTGGAGGCGTGATTCCTCATCTGGAAGAGGAATATAAATCAACTGATCGAGCCGGCCGGGTCGAAGAAGGGCCGGGTCTATAATGTCCGGCCTGTTCGTAGCACCGATTATAAAGACGGTCTTTTTCGCGTTCATTCCATCCATTTCAGTCAAGAGCTGGTTTAATACTCGATCAGCAGCACCTCCCGCATCTCCACTGCTGCTTCCTCTCTGTACAGCGATACCAAATTTGGATACATAAGACCAGATTATTAACTTTAAAAACGTCGAGTTGAGTACTAAGAGTAAGACCAATGCTTATTTAGTGCATGCGATACTAAGAAAAGACTGCTTCATATAAGTTAAAGTTTGGTATACTTTGATGTAGTTGGAAACCGCATAATAACCTGAGTGGCAATAGAGTCGAGCTCGTCAAAGAAGAGGACACACGGGGCAGATTGCCTAGCCTTATCAAATATTTCACGAACGTTGGCTTCACTTTCACCAAACCACATGGTAAGTAGCTCAGGCCCCTTGACACTGATAAAATTAGCTTGGCACTCGTTTGCAATTGCCTTGGCGAGTAAGGTCTTGCCACAGCCAGGAGGACCGTAGAATAGAACCCCTTTCGAAGGCGACATTCCAAATTTCTCAAACTTCTCTGGATGCTCCACGGGATATTGCACGGTCTGGAAAGGTAAAGTACAATCATGAGTCTTTCACTGTTAAAAAAATTTACGTAACAACTAGATTTCGAATCTGATGCATTTAAATTAGTGTTACCTCCTGAAGTTCCCTTTTGACGTTTTCAAGACCTCCAATATCATCCCAGCTAACGTTAGGCACTTCAACCACCTGTCCATCAATTAAACAGAATCATGTGTAACAGTTTCTTTTACAAGTTAACATCACATGATTGGCACTGATATGAATTAAAACGTTTGACCAAACTTCACTTACTGTCTCTCGTAATGCAGAAGGATTACTTGTACCCAGAGCAGTTTGGAAGTGCTCGTTTGAAACTGCCATGGAGTTTAGTATCTCGGCATCTATTGTATCGTCTTCCAAGTCAATGACGTCCATTTTCTCTCTGATACATTGAAGAGCAGCTTCGGTGCAGAGAGCTGCAAGGTCAGCACCAACATAGCCATGCGTGTCTTTTGATATTCTTTCTAGGTCAACCTGCAAAATATAAAATGGTAAAATCTTTTCCAGTTTCATAATCTCCATATCAAGCACTACCACAAATAGTAAATAAATGGGCGAGCAATACGTCGTCGGAAAGCTTCATGTTCTTGGTATGAATCCGAAGCACTTCAAGGCGACCAACTTCATCAGGGACGCCAATATCAATTTCCCTATCAAATCTCCCAAACCTTCTCAGAGCTGGGTCTATACTGTTTGGCCGATTAGTTGCCCCCATCACAATAACATGGGCACGGGATTTCAACCCGTCCATGAGGGTCAGAAGCTGAGAAACAATCCTCCTCTCAACTTCTCCATGAGTCTTCTCTCGCTTGGGCGCGATGGAATCAATTTCGTCGATAAAAATAATCGATGGGGCATTCTTCTCTGCCTCCTCAAAAGCCTTCCTCAAGTTGCTCTCACTCTCTCCAGCCAATTTTGACATGATCTCGGGACCGTTGATCAAAAAGAAGAAAGCCCCAGTTTCGTTAGCCACGGCCCGGGCTATCAACGTCTTCCCAGAGCCTGGAGGCCCATAAAGCAAAATCCCTTTCGGAGGTTTCACTCCGATCGATTTGAAAAGCTGAGGATGCCTCAGAGGCAACTCAACCAATTCACGGATCTGAGCCATCTGCTTCCTAACACCACCTACGTCGTCATAGCCAACTTCGTCGAGCCTCTCCTCGTCCTCTCTCCTTATAGGCTCGCCTTCGCAGAAAATCTCGGTGTCAGGCGCGACCACACAGTACTCACCCGGGTCAGTCTCGACGACTTTGAATTCCACACTCCTCATACCTCCTCTGACAAGAAAATGATCTCCTTTCCTCAGAGGACGATAAGCCTCCAAAAAGTAAGCTGCACACATTAAACAAGTAAGAAGCCAATTATCACAGTTCTCAAGACATCAATTGTACTTCCAAGTTCTTACGTTTGAGATATGCATCAAAAAGATCCCCAGTGAGCCCTTCTACTGTGTCATCTAGAGGCAGTACGTGGACACGCTTTCCATACTTAACATCTGGGCACTGGTGGACTGATACTACATCTCCTAGGCGAACCCTCAGATTCGACCTGACAACCTTGTTCATCCTAATTTTAGGCTCTTCGCATGCCTCATCAGCTAGGGCAATGCACACTGTATCCTTTCTTTTCTTTCCCTGGAAAAGTAAGGACAAGGATCATATAGTTTCAGCAACCAGATGAATTGCAATGAATAGTTAAGGTTCAGATTTGAATCGTTATGCATGCCAATACAAAATAGGCCATCGACCATGACTTTGTTTGGTCATGCTAACCCGTCCGCAGTAGTTTCAGCTCATCAGGTTATATTTTATGCAAGGTGATATAAAAGCACTCCATAAATTCGTCTAAGCTAAGACAGACTAGATGAGCAAAATTATTAACTGGAAGAACTCTTAACATCTAAGAAAAGATCAAAAGATGAAAACTTTAGCTCAACACATAATATTACACGGTCCTGTTTCGAGAAAATCTATTGAATGACAAGAATTTCCACCACAGGAAAATAAAAACAAAAACATAAATCCCTAAACCAGTTTCTTCAGAAAAAAATAACAATTCAATCCACCACCTTGATTAAAACAGTATCTCCACGGAAAAGCTGAAGCTTCTCCATTGTAGCGGGATGTAGAGCGACGACCGAGTTGTCATCGTTGACCGCCTCGTCGACGATAAGCCGATTGGGAGCTTTCTTCTTCTCAAGAATCGCAGTAGAGAAGTCCTTTTTTCCACCTTTCCTGATCAAAATAGCAAAAGAGCAATTGTCAAATAGTGAACTACTTCGCAAATACTTCTCGATCACATTGCATAAAGAAAAAAACCACAACAAGAAGGTGGATCGGTTAGCAACGAGTAAATTTAGGGTTTTAACTTACGAGTCAGATGATTCAGCTTGGTTTGCCATGATTCTACGACGATCTGAATTCGCTGCTGCAGACGATTCTCTTCGTTCTTTTGGAACAAGAAAATTGAGAAACAAGAAATCTCTAGGGATATGCTAACCAAACGTATAGATTTTGTTTTATTACGTCATTCTTCCATCATATTTTTCTTCTGTAATCTTATTTGCGGGTTAATAATTATTTACACCCTGGGGGCTAATTTGAAAATTGTAAGTCATCAGGGATCAAAGGTGTAATGTATCGGATAGTGTTAGGCACCCAACTTGTTTATTGGCTTTCCTATTATAATTTGCCCTCTAGCTTATACCAAATTACTAATTAGTCCCTATAACATCCCAATGCGCACAGTTTAAGGCAATCGCAACGATGATCGGTATATAAACAAAAAACCCAAATCCGCGGGTGTCCGCGCCAAACCCATATCATATTCAACGCAAGTTGGGTAAACCAAGGGAGGAATCGCAAATTTGAGGGATATCTATACGCCATGGCTCTATCGCTGTTGCTCAACGGCGAGAGGGCGGTTGTTTTGATCTACGTCGCAAGGATTCTCTTCTCCACACCACAGTCTCTTCTCCTTGAAGCGTTTTCACTTTTTTGTCTGTCGATGTTTGCTCTATTCGTTGAGATGTTAGCTGACGCCGAGGGTAATCGTATAGCGCAATCGTTTAAGACCAGGTGAGCTGACTTGTTATATGGGTTCATTGCTTTTGTTCTATCCCGTTTTGGTTTCATTTAAGAGCTTGAAGCTGTCTGCTATCTGCCTCCATTTGTTCTTTTGTGGGGAATTTATTTTGGTGATTGTGATTGATTAGCTTTTTAGGAAGTTTTATATTGCTGCAAGAACGTAACTTTCAGCTCCTTTTTTATGAAAATTTATGGCCTTGAATTGGTCTCTGTGGCAATCGGTTAGATTCTCGGGAATATTGGATGGGATTAGAGATTCATATTGATATTATCGTCCGGTGTTTGTCAAATTAGTTTAGTCTAGCTAGTATTAGACTTACGTAATACCACTCTTCGTGATAATTTTGGTTGTATCGAGGGTTTTTTAATGTGACTGTTGGTAATAGGCCTGGAGCTTCATCGGGAATTCTGTTGGGTTCTGTCACAGTGCCCGGCCTTCAGCTTTCAAAGTTAATACAGATTTCGAGGGCTGTTTCGTCAAATGCAGTAGCAATTGAAGGTAGACGATCACTGCTTATGTTCAAATCTGTATTTGCTGTGTAACTCTTTTTAATGGATATTGATTTGTTGCGTTATATGTGACTATTTCTGCCATTTTTCCTGTCCTCTACAGAGCTTGAGTATCTCAAGTCGCAGTATTGGGCTGCTTCAGTTAGTTGTCTCACAGTGCTGCTTTTTCTTTGCCTTCTTTATCGGCGAGCCCAAGAGTCTGTTAACAGGATCCAGTATATCGTCGGATGGAATGCCATCTATAGTTTCATTTGTTTATCATGTCTTGTGGCATTTGGGCTTGTGACGTTTAAGGGGAAATTGTACGGTGGTACGCATTTTTTTGTCTGTTTTATTTAATTAGAGTAAATGAGGGTTTCGTGATTTTTTCTTTCGAAAATGCTTAAAGTTTGAATGATTTGTATGCGTACAATTTGGTTACAATTTCAGCCTATAGATGACAAAGAAGTTTTCTTCTTTTTGACCCGGTATTTCTGCAGAATGGTACATGTGGATTGTCCTTCATGGTTTGGCTGCAGTCAAATTAATCGAGAAAATCCTTCACACTTTTCCAGCATGTGCTTCGATTGGTAAGTCATAAACTTTTTTGTATATGTTGCCAAAAAATTGTTTTGTGCAATGAGAGAACTTGCAGATAATTTTTGGCCGTGTCACTAAACTTGTTTTTGCATTTTGACATAATCAGGTTGGGTTGAAATGAGCTTTAGCTGTTTCTTTTTGTCTCTGTTTTTCCAGATTTATTTTATTTTTATTTTTATTTTTTGTTATTTTCCAGTCTTACAAGCATCTTTCTTTGCAGGTGAATCACTTCTAGTCACTTCCGGCCTTGTTATTTATATTGGAGATATGTTTGCATATACTGCTTCGAAAGTCGGTTCTAATTTTTTCTTTACTAATGTGTTTTGCGTAGGAAAGTTACATCTTTGGCTGACTAAAGCTTTTCTATCAAACAGATTCCATTTTTAGCATCATTCACGGCTTTATTTGGACGGTATGGTTTTGACAGAAGTGAAATAAGCACCATTATTCAGGTTTAGTTCCTTTGTAATTTCTATCCCAGACAATGCTTAGTGCATAATAAAAAAAAATGAAAAATTCACTATTTCTGTGGCTTTTGCTGTTCTATGCAGGGAATGATTTCTGGCCTTCTCATTCTCCCGATGTTTTATAAATGCACTATCCAAATATCTAAACATTTCACTGCTAAAGCAGCAAATTATGAGACGAGAAGATCCGTTGTTTTCTATGCATCACTCGCTTTTATGTTGTTTATTTTGGTCCCTTCGTGGATGCAGTTTGTGCATGGATTTCCGATGCATCCTTTCCTATGGTAAATTTCCTCTCATTTCTTGATATTATTTCCATACTCGCTTCCTTTGGACAACATTAACTCCATTATCTATTCTTAAACAGGGTATTAAATTTTGTGTTATCGGACCCAGTTAAGCGAGTCACATTATGCATCTATTGGGTGGTCATCATGTGTGTGTCTGTGAGGCATTTTTACAACATATCAAAGAATAGTAAGACTGAGAGGATACTTCTTCGCAAGTATTATCACTTGATGGCAGTTTCAATGTTTGTCCCTGCTCTTATTTTCCAGGTGGTTTGAGGTTAATAAAAAATAACTCATAGTTATTGTTACTGGTAATTCGGTATATTATTCTGTCATGGTTCTAATATCTTCCGTTAGTTTTCAGCCCATGTTCCTTGATTTGGCCTTCGGCGCAGCTTTGGCTGTTTTTCTCTTGTTGGAAATAATCAGAGTAAGTCTTGCTAACAATTTTGCCGCTCTGGATATCCGTTTCTTGTTTAATTTATTTTTTCTCCTTAATTGTTTATAAAGTTGGTACTTGGGACAATCTCGTTTCTGTTTGTTACTAATTGTTTCCTTGTTTGCCGAGTAGATATGGAAAATCAGGCCATTGGGTCCTCTAGTTCACGAATTCATGAACGCCTTTACGGACCATCGTGATTCTGATTTATTAATTGTCAGGTCAGTGATTTTCTTCCCTTAATAAATATGATAGTATGCCTATTAGTTCTCCAATCGATTAACTGATGGCTTTTAGCACACTCTTGATTTAGCCATTTCTCGCTGTTATTGGGATGTGCACTTCCGATTTGGCTTTCTTCTGGTTTTACTGATCGACCTCTTGCCCCTTTTGCCGGAATTCTGAGCCTCGGCATTGGAGACACTATGGTAACTCTCTGCTGGTGTAGTTTATCGTCTACAAGTGCATTATATTATTTTAAAGACAAATTCTTGCATCGTCAGTGTAAGAGATCTAGGCTGAAAGCATGTGCATCATCCTCTTGTCCCAATTGATTACTTTTTCGTTCGCAATCTGCTTTTAGTAATAATTGTATGCGCGTGCTTCTATCCTATCAGGCATCGATGGTCGGCCACAAGTATGGAGTTCTGCGCTGGAGTAAAACTGGCAGTAAGTGTAGTTTCTTGCAGCAGCCTTCATTTCTCTTTCAACTCTTTGTATTTTACGCGCCATCTCATCTTATCTTCCAGAGAAAACAGTTGAAGGCACTGCTGCAGGGATTACCTCAGTTCTTGTCGCATGCTTCGTGCTACTTCCACTCTTAGCCGCAACTGGCTACATTTTCACCACGGTCTCTCTCCCTCCCTCCATCTCTCTCTCTCTCTCTCTCTCTCTCTCTCTCATGGTGCTGTTTTTGATTTCGTCATTGTTTTCTTGCAGCATTGGTGGTCCTTGATCGTGGCTGTGACCGCCAGCGGCCTATTGGAGGCGTACACGGCACAGTTAGATAACGCCTTCATACCCCTTATTTTCTATAGTCTCCTCTGTTTGTAAAGCCCACAAACACATGCATATCTATAACATATTTTGCCCGTCGATAGGCGGCCATTCTTCGTCGCTCGTCCGTCCTTTTAGTCGTTGAGTTGTTTTGTAAACTGAACGATTTAATGCCGAAACAAGTGAGGAAGGGACATTTCGCTGTAATAGCCGAGGATGAAGTGGAGTGGAAGAGATTTCATCGTACCATTGCTCTACCTTAGACGTCTGTCGTTCTTGAGGCTGTTAGGCCGGGCTGCCGAGGGGTATGGTTTCGATCACGGAGGCGTCGTGTTACTCTACGGCGTCGTCCACGTGGGCTCGAAGAGATATTAGTTTGCTATTAGTTGATGTGTCGAAAATTAAATGATAATTAAGCTTGTTGCCGTGGTTTGACTGACTACGATAATCATAAAGGACAAATCAAAAAGCATAGAGAAAAATAAATCTTGTTGAAGCTTTGAAATATTTGCAAGTTCAGTTTACTTTGGTCAAAATGTTGGCTTAGAAAAAATAATGGACGTAAATTCTGACTTCGTCTTTATAGTAAATCGAATATTCAAGCCAGAACCATACTTTAATAATATAAATATCAATACACAGGCGGCGTTACACCTGACAGTCTTATTTGGCTGGCTATAGTTAAATAACATTATATTTCATTTTGTCATGCTAGCGTTTGTAATAATATTCAAAACCTTCCGACCTATAAATATGGATTAGTCCTCCTCGAACATATATATCCATCGATCTCATAATCAACATTTTCTTACATCGTCACAGTTTCTCTTACAAAAGTTCTACAATGGCGGCATCAAAGGAGTCAGCTGAGAACAACCCTGGCCTCCACACTACTGTTGATAGTGCAACGAAGGGATACTTTGTTCAACAAACTGTAACATTCTTTTTTTCTCATATCGCAATCTTTATTTCTTTTCTTTAAGTTAATCTGAACATAGTGTTTTTATCTTTTTTTTCTTTTCTTTTTTTCCAGATGTATAGAATAAAGGATCCCAAAGCCACCCTTGACTTCTACTCCCGCGTACTGGGCATGTCGTAAGTATTAATTTCTTTCCTCTCATACAAATTATATATATATATATATAATTTGTTTTTCTGGCATATTTTCTATATAGGTTGATTAAGAGGTTGGACTGGCCAGATATGAAGGTTTCTTTATACTTCATGGCGTACGAGGTATTGAAAAGCATATATTGATTATGATCTTCTATCCAAAGGTTTACTACAAAAGTACATACTAATTAAAAAGATCAAATTTTTTATAGGATATGTCAACTGCTCCGACCGACCCCATCGACCGCAGCCATTGGATGGTCGGAAAGAAAGCCACGCTAGAGCTCGCACAGTACAACATATCTAATCCCACCACATTCTTGATTCTTACATGAAAAACGTCGAAAAATAACAAATACCTCAGCTTAACATAAGAGGCTTTCCGATGTGTTATTACAGTTACTGGGAAGAAACGTCTGCCCCAGATTTCAAGGGCTATCACAATGGAAACGCAGATCCTCTTGGCTATGGACACATAGGTATCACCGTGGACGACGTATACAAGGCATGCGAAAGATTTGAATCCTTAGGAGTCGAGTTTGTCAAAAAGCCTACTGAGGGTATATAATATATAATCATATATATATTTCATCAGTGCTGTGCTGCTAAATATTTGATAGTATATATCCCTCTTATGTTTTATTTTCCATAGTTCTGAGTTTATAATAAAAGCATATAAATAATATGTTCAGGAGATATTAAGGGTGTGGCGTTCATAAAGGACCCAAATGGCTATTGGATTGAGATCTTCGATCAGGACAGAGTTGCTAAGATTGTTGCTGACGCTGGAGTTGCTTGAATCACATTCATCATATATAGTTTATCTCCTATATAAATTTTGTATTTTGTCATTTTAATAAAATCTAATCAAATAAATATGGTTTGAGAATATTCGATTTATGTACTTCGAAAGCATTTTTATTTTAGTTTAATAAAAATCCAAGCTTGATTTTCATATATTATATATGAATGATCTTTGTAAGAACACACTTCCAAAAACATAGTTCAGTATATCAAATAGGACCAAGCTTATTAATATCATTACCATCATCATACTCATCGTCTTTTTGCACTAAAGGAGATGCTGATGATGACGATGCTTTCCCCTTCATCCAACTTCTCAGCATCTCTAATGACGCTTTCGGCTGATCCATCGGGACCATGTGGCCCGCGTCGTGGACCTTAAGAAACGTAAGCGGCCCGTAGCTCTTCCTCAGCCCGGCCTCATCTCCGTCGACCTCAAAAGGGACGGTCTGAGCCGCCCCGAACCGTTCTTGTCCCGACCACTCCATCGCGTGGACCCATCTCGAGTTGCCGAGCCAGTTGCATATGAGGTCGTATTCTCCTGCATAGATCAGCACTTTGATCCCATCTTCTAGAAGGGCGGGAATCCCGACCTCGAGGTTCCTCATCCAGTCCATGATCATGGCGTTGTACACCGTCGTGCTGCACGAGACGAAGTATATGTCGCCTACTCCGAGGGCTTTTCTGACCGACTTTAGGTTTAGGAAATGCTCGGCGTTTGAGAAATCGTAGCATAGCTTGCCCTCGCATTTCTTCCTTACGTCGTAGTACTTCCATTACATTAATTAACCGAAGGAAATTAGGGTTGGATGCCTTCCTATTTCTGATCTCTTATTAACAGATGTGAGAAATGAGTTTAAGCAGCTTACGTTTATGCCACCCGAGATCCTTACGATCTTGTTGAAGATGTTATTACAGACCATGTTTGCCATCATGCATGACGATCCACCGTCCGAAGCTGAACAAAGAACATTATAAAGATGATTAGAGAGACGTTAAATTCAGCAGATATGAGAGATTAATCAGTCATTACCACAGTGCTTAATCGCCTGCTCGCACAGCGAAACTGATCTTCTCATGCTGGCGTGATCGGCTTTTGTAATAAGCTTCATGTCCAGCGCATAATCCGTGTACGCTTTGTATTGGATCTGAGGGTTCGTAAGCCCATTTCCTATGGCAAATCCCTGAAAATGTTCTAACAAGAATTAGCTTATTGTATACTACGAACACGCCATGTGTGAGATTCACTACCACCTTTAGATTGATGTGAAGCGCTTCTTTATTCTTATTCCCGAGGTGAATCCGAGAAGCAAGAGCGGGAATGTAGTGCCCGGCGTACGATTCGCCCGTGATGTAGAAATCGTTATTCGCATACTGAGGATGTTCTTTGAAAAAGGCCTGACATCATACGGTGTTACGAAATTATAACAATATAGAGACTCCATTCATACATATTCTAGGTTTTTCTTTATTGCAACATATAATACCTGCAAAAAATCATAGAGATCATTGCTAACGCCTTCTTCGTCGTGCCTAATATCGCTGTCGTCGGAACTATAACTGAAACCAGTCCCCGTCGGCTGGTCGACGTATATAAGATTCGAAACCTGCAAATATATTACGTATAGAGCGATTGACATCTTACAAGCCTGAGTGTCCGTATATTGCATATATGAATGTATTGTAAGAAGCTGCACCTTATCCCATCCATAGTTATTCCATTCCAATGTTAGATTGTTAGTGATGTGAAAGGGACCATTTTCGTAGAACAAAGCCAGCTCGCTGCTACAGCCCGGCCCGCCGGTTAACCAGATTACTACAGGGTCGGCCTTACTATTCCTCGACTCGAAGAAGAAATAGAACATCCTACGAAACAATACAACATCGATCGTTGTCTCAACCAAGAAGGTGTTTTTATGCACATATATAGTAATAACAACTACTACATTAGTTTTCGCACCTCGCATCTTTAGTATGTGGCAATCTGTAATAACCAGCATGGTGTCCCAAATCTTCGACGGACGAGCCCGAATCGCCAGAAACGTGGAACGTAAATTGCTTTTCGACGATTCTTGAAGCGCCAGCAGTTAGCTCTTGGCTGTCGTCTGAGCGTCGAGGACGGAGATTGACTTCTTGCTTCGGAAACAAGTTGAGCGATCTGATGAGTTCTTCTGCGTAATCGGCTTTCAGGTCGTCGGTGTAAGACGTAAAGGGACGTTCATCACCATGGGCGAAAAGCACGAGAAAAACAAGAATGCAGCAGAAGTGGTATGAGAGGGCCATCTTTGAAAGAGTTTTAAGACAACTATTGAATCAATCTGATGGAATATATATAGATAGATAAGAATATTCAGACACACACATGAAAAAGATTTTTGGTGAAAGATGGAGTCAAAGTCATGCAATGTATGTGTGTTCGTAAGACAAAGGGGAACTTTAACGGTCGAATTTCATGTTCCATTGCTTCTTCAATATTAGAAATGTAAAAAACAAAAAAAGAAAAAAAGGTTAGGTTCTTGCTTGCTTGTTTTAAATTATGGCGAAGTTTAGTTTAATAAAGTGTCCGAAAGTTGTTTCATAGTAAAATCAATCCTATCCCACAAGTAAAAATCAAATCTTTTAGATTGTAGCACATTAATTTCTTTCTTTTTCTTTTCTTTTCTTTTTTTTTTTTTTTCCAAAAATCTTCATTTCGAATTTTCTTTATTAGGAATTGGCAAATCGAATAGACCATCGCAACAATAAAAAAAAAAGTGTGAATACGGTCCTTGCAAGTCATAGAAACCTTAAAATTGTAGAAGCAAACTTGTAGTAATGATAAAGAAAACGAAGCTTGAAATCATCCACAACAATTCTTTGAGAAAAAATTGAAATTCAAGAATCATATTGACACGTAAGCTAAAGTACCATCACCACTTTATGACTACACACGAAATGGGCTAACCCAATGAAGACCCTATTAGAGCCATGGATCAAATAACGGTTCGACATTAATGGGTTTAAGTTGATTTGGGCCGGATACCCATCGAAACCCAGAAAACCCATAATAATTTTAATTATAATTAATTATCTATTCTATTTTATTAAGATCAAGAAAGATAAAAACCATTCAATTTGGTCTGTCAAAATTATTTTTTTTAAATATAAAATAATTAATAAAATTATTATAAAAAGCACCATCCACTATGTTGAGAAAAGTTAGGTATAATTACTATTTTGCCCTTTCTATTACTTATTTCATTTTAATTTAGTTAATTACCATTCTACTATTTAATTTTTTATTTATTATAATCATGTTCTCACAAATTATTTTTTCTTTTTATATTCTTAAAAATAATTTATAATTAAATTTATATTATAATATATATTTATATTTTATAGCACGTATAGAGTGTGCACAAATACTAGTAATAAATTAGAGCATCAAACAAAAGGGTAGACAAAAAATATCAATAAAATCGCAGTATTGACTTATTGAAGCATAGGAAACTCTTTAGCATATTGGTCAGAAGATCCGAGTCCTTAGATGCTTTGCTTGACAAAAAAATGTACTAAATGGAATATAATCAAACGACTTTTCGGGCATCTAAGGTTGGTTTATGGTTCTTACATATTGTTCATATATAGGACAATTTCAACTGTCGGTAGGGTATTTGCTATTTGTCCTATCATCTAATATATATATATATATATATATATTCTATAGTTCGAGTAAATTGTAATTTATATCATGCTCTATATTTTCATTAAATCTAGCCATCATTAAGATTCGAATCCATTAATCGTTTCCATTATGAAATCGACAAAGAATGCCTTTCAGAAGAGGGGAAAGCAACGGTAATGAAATTATACAAAATATTATATTATATTATATTATATAGAAAAGAAAATATTAATACACCAATTTAGTTTAATTGTCCAATCGTTCGTTATCATGGTTTTCCGAAGTCCTAACGTTAAACGAGGAGCCTGTTTTATGGCCTAAAATGCATCATCAAGCATTGATTAATTTATGTTTAGTCAGAATTTTTAAGTTAAGATAGAGAAAACATAATCTCTTACTAAACGGAATCGTGCCATATATGATTAAATAAGACGTTTGTTATTTTTCAATAAGAACTTAATGCAATAATTTGTTGAAATTTCGTGTGAAGAAAGAAATATATTGAAAATTATTTAATATGTTAGGAATTAAAGTGTCGGCAAAGAGGTCCCCATTCGTGCTTCTTAATTCAACGTTTGAGAACAACAAACCCTTTTTTTTTTTTTTTTTGTTCTCAATTTCAATGATTTTTTTCAATTTATTTAAAGAGTTGTTATTATTGAAAATAAAAATAAATTTTAGTCGATTGATATGAAAGATACAGCCAACCAAACTTATCATTTAAATCTCTCTACGCTACATATTAAAAAATAATAAGATTACATTATGTATTAATAGTGAGCGTTGTCAAAGAATATATAATTATATGTGCATGGTCATTCAATGATTTAACGACGTACTTATCGCCACACGAAAAACTACACAGTATTATCATTAAATTTATAATATGGAAAATCCTACCTAGTTAGGTATGAAGGGGTTGCACCTAAATATTTATCTATATCACTACATCGATTTATAGCAATGATACTATATAATATATATATATATATATATATATATATATTCAATCATGGGCGTGTCTGCATGATAGAAATGACACACACACACACACAAATGTAATAGAGACACACACGCACAAACAAACACATAAATAGATATCGAAGATAAGATTCATCGTAGATAAAGCTAAATGGGTTATTTGTCAACTGTTATTCTCGTGTTAGATAACATGACTATTATAGTTTAATACTCTATTATGATAGCTAGATTTTATCGACATTTGAATTCCATATCATCGAACTGTTATTTTGTCAGAGACATTAATTACTGATAATTTAATTCAATGCTATTATATATTGCCAATTAAGTTAGTACTGGGTGATCGCGAGCCATCTTTTCCTTCATTTCATTACATTATTTATTTATTTATTTTTGTTTCAGGACAGTTTCATTCAAACTAAGATGGTAATAATCGTTGATTTGAATGAATATTGATGGAGGAAAGAAATGCATGGAAAAATGATAATGCTGCTGATAATTACCGAACCTACACAAATGCTTAAATACATGGAATAGCATATTATATAGTGTAGTAATTGTTATTGTTACATAGAGTACTGCAGCAGTCAAAGTCACCCCATATATATATATATATATATATATATATTTTCTGGGAATTAGTTGATATTATTAATTGTCGTCGATGTCACCGTATATTTGTTTGTCCCATTAGTCAGATTTTTTTTCTCTGTCCACGTCTTCTTGTCGTTATATATTATATGGCAAATACTTTTATATTTTTCAATAATGAAATCAAACACATTAGATTACACTACCAAATAACGATTTCAACCGTAAATTGAAAGAACTAAGCCTAAATTAAAATATTCCAAATAACAATTTCAACCGAAAATTAAAATAATCAAAAAATAAAAACGTCATCCTTCGTTTTCCCATCAATTGTTTTGTCTCCTAGCGACAAACCCTAAAATAATACAATAATAAATATATTTCTTTATCACAACCATTTCTTATTGAGCGAAACCTTGGACTCTTCTTGTATATATATACGCCAACCCTCGTGGTTAGACGATACCATACAAACTAGCTAGACAAATAAAATTAAGGGATTAGCTACATAGAGCATATATAGTACCTTTGATTATTCTTTCAACGTTCTATCATAAATATATGGCTTTCCTTATTTCTTTAGTAATCTTAATTCTATTGTCCACTTTGAGAAACATTAATGCTCAGTCTCCACCATCACCTGGTTACTACCCAAGTTCAAGAATTCAATCAATAGGGTTCGATCAAGGATATAGAAATCTTTGGGGTCCTCAACATCAAAGAGTAGACCAAGCTGGCTCTCTTACCATTTGGCTTGATCGAACCTCAGGTAATAATAAATATACATACATGCATGTACATAATATACTATAGATAATAAATATCCCTTCACATTACTAAAGATATTAAACTCTTCATCATGCGTAGGAAGTGGATTCAAGTCACTAAATCGATACTCGGCGGGCTACTTCGGCGCTGCTATTAAACTCCAGCCTGGTTATACTGCTGGAGTTATTACATCCTTCTACGTAAGAGATTATATTCATTCATTATTACAACAAACACAACACACATTGACACATTACATAGGTGTATATATACTGATAAAACATTTGTGGTGGCAGTTATCGAACAGCGAAGCATATCCAGGCAACCACGACGAGATCGACATCGAGTTCCTCGGGACGACGAGGGACAAGCCTTACGTTCTGCAGACAAATATTTATATCAGAGGAAGCGGCGACGGAAATATTATAGGCCGAGAGATGAAGTTTCACCTTTGGTTCGACCCTACTCAAGATTATCACAGCTATGCCATCCTTTGGAGCCCTAGTGAGATCATGTAATAATAATAACTACGCTTTAACCTTATAACTTATTCAGTAATAATGGCAGCCATTTAATGATTTTGATTTATTTTTGTCCCCACAGATTCTTGGTAGACGACGTGCCAATAAGGAGATACACGAGGAAAAGCGATGCTACATTCCCTAATCGACCTATGTGGGTGTACGGATCAATATGGGATGCTTCTTCATGGGCCACAGAGAATGGGAGATACAAAGCAGATTATACCTACCAACCCTTTGTCGGAAAGTACAAAGATTTCAAGATCGGTGGTCCGTCCACCGTCAGCCCGTCGGGCTCCGGCGGGCTGAGCCGCCAGCAGATGGAAGCGATGGCGTGGGTGCGTAATAACTATATGGTTTATGACTACTGCAGAGATTCACAGAGAGACCATAGGCTCACGCCAGAGTGCGCCATGAATTAGCTGCTTTCAATTATGTTATATTGTTTGAGATGTGAGTGTGAGTACTTATTATGGTGATTAAAGATAAAAGCTTTTCAAACGTTGATCATTTTCCATTATTTTATGGTAAAATATTATTTGGATTTGCTTGTTTGTTCCATTCCATTCCATTCCATCATAGAGGAAAGAGAAAAGAAAAAATAAATGATATCAAGGTGGGTATTCAGAAAATTGGGCCGAGAATAATGATGGGCTCGTCATGTAAATATTTGTATAAAGATTTACAAGGTTGCCATTGTTCTGAGATGTCAAAGAGGTGTAATAGGAAACAGATTTGAAGTGGCAAGAAAGAACACGCAGATAATCATAAAACTAAAACCATAACGCTACTTATAAAGAATTTGTCAACATACAACATATATTTCTCAGATATATATATATATATAGAGATAAAATCTATATTATATATAAGATTCTTGATTCCTCCGAGAAATCCCTTCATCATGCTCCCCTTTGATCTCTCGCTTAATCTGAAGAAGAAGCAGAGTTAGTTCGCTAATAAATCATTCATGCCAAAGGATCCAAATTGCCCTGTTTGAATACTCTCTCACTATCGATATATAATGATGGAATGGAGCTCCATGGCTATGGCTTGGAGCCACTATCCAATCAACATTACATTACTTAGAAACGTTGTAAGAGATAGCTCTAGCAAAGAAGCCTCAGGCGTTGTAATGATAGTGAGCTTACACACTTGGTATATGGTATGTATGTATATATACAAGTTTGTTGAGTTAAGTTTGAGAATTTGCCATAGAAGAATATGCTCTTTGCTTCTCCCATAGTTTTGCAAAAGTATAGATATATTCCTTGGCATATGCGCCGACAACTTCTTTTTCCATTTTATTAATATGCGCTCTTTTGCCACATAACATACTTCCCCTTTATCAAATATATATATCTAAAGATAAATTTCCCCTTGTAAGGGCTAAAACTCCCCCAATTCTTTAAAGATTTAAGACAACCAATAAGAATGTGATAATGGGTTCCAACTCCCAATGCTAAATCAAATCATAGTGGTATGCTTTTTTAAGTAACTATTGTATTTTTGTGTTTGTCACATCGTGTCCTAATCTTTTTTTTTTTTTAGCCTTTTTGTTTTCTTCAAATGCCAAGCAAACATGCATGCCACGGCCCGGCGGGCCCGATGGGGGGTGGCCTTGGAGTTTGATTTGCATGAGCAATACAATATATTATTCCAAAAAAAAATAAAATAATAATAATAAGAAAATAAAGATCTTAAAGCTATTTCAATATTTTTAACTGAAGCCGACACATGGGGCAATTCAAGTGCGTGGAGAGCCACGTGGCAATACACGTGGGATGAAACATGTGTCCACAATAGGGTATTAGCTTCAAACGTTCTCCTTCACTAAACTCATCCAAACATATTGGGCAGTCCTCCATTTTTGCTGCTTCCCCTGCAAAACATGACCAAATATTCAAATAAAATAAAATAAATAAATGATTATTAAATCACACTATATACCATTTGCTGCGTCACTAGATCATTGATCTTTGGATCGAACCATATATATATTTGTAACGTCAATCGACATGCATATCTATGAAATATTGCGGATTTATGTTGCATATAAAGAAACATAATTAACAATTAATAAAATGATGATACTATGCTACTAACCTTTGTAGGTCGTGAGTGGCAAAACGTAGCCGACTGCCGAGTGAGAACCTCCAAGAACGGTGGTGCTTCCCGGCGTCAGCAATTGGCGGTGTGCGCCTGCGGCGGTTTGGTCGGTGGCGTTGCAGCAACGGGCGGCAATGAATGAGAGGAGCACCATAAAGACGACTGCTGCTAGGAGCGCGATCATTGTCAGGCGAAAAGCGGGACCAAAATAATCGGACACCTCGAAATCCGCCGCGGGGGCGGCCGCGGGGCTGGTGGTCGCCGGAGATGGACTGGCCTGCCCTTCGAGGAGCTTCCTGGGTTGTATCATTATCAATATATCGGTGGTATGGTACTAAGCACTAGAGAAGAAAAGAGAAGTAATAGCGATGGAAAAAATGCAAATATATTATCTAAGAGTCGAATATGGTAACTGATTGAATTTGTCAGATGCAATAAGCGTTGAGTTCGAAGTAAATCTGCCGTCTTGTATTAATTCTCGGCGGCTGACTCTCATTTACAGTCTATTTCTCGAAGCTTATCTAATGTAATTCCGTGTATTATTTTATTATGGGCCTCTGCCTAATTTTATGCAACGACCCACAAAAATGTAGTCAATCGCAAGAACGTATCAGTCGAACCAAATGGAACATGAACGATATGTTGGAATTTGGTTTAATAAGTTGGTTCAAAACTTTGACCAAAATTTCAGAAATATCTGTATAGCAAATACGGATATAAACTAGATCTTTGTGATCTTTGTTATGAGAGGATGAAAACGGTATATTACACTCATTAAACCGATTAAGGGTGAATGAGAAATTAATTACGGTAAAGTAGGTTTTAAAGGTTTAATTTATAATTATTTTTTTAATTTTATAAATTAATTAATTATTTATTTATTATTATTTTTGAAAGGGTTTAAAAAGAAAAGGTAAATGACGTTACTTTTGGGCATAATTATATTTTAGTCCCAAAGTTTGAAAAGTTTATTTTTTGATCCTTTAACTTTTGAAAGGTCATATCTTTCGACCCAAAAAACCTTTCCAAAAGTTGTTTCCTTTCATAAACAACTCTACAGATCCTATAAATAGACCCCCCATAAGTTCATATCATTCATTCAGCATCCAAGTATTTAGTGTGATTAAAGCATAATCATTCTAGTTATTAAGAAGTGCAAGAAAATCCCGAGTCTTGAGTAGATTCGCCGATAGTTTTGTTTCGTGGTGCAGCGATACAAAATTCTGAAGTCGTTGTATCTTCGGGACGAATTGCAATAACACGAGGCACTGAAATACGGGGCAATAACGTCTTACGGACAGCGTACGTAGTACGTGCCTCGACTTCACTCTAACGAAATTTTATTCGAGTTTCTGCAGCCACCGACCAGACAACATACACCGGAACCAACACGATATTGTGTCCAAGCTCGAATCTTTAAAGAGAATGATACCTTCTCTTCTCACTTGTATTGTTCTTCTTTGTCTGTCTATATACATGCATTAATAAAAGTGGCTTGTAATAACATATGGAGCCATGCTACCTTGTCTTTATGATCTGTGGGGTTGTGAAAGATGGTGTCTTTAGGACTCATCATTGCTTTTTTTTTTTTTTTGTAATAACTCAACAGAAATCATTTCCCTTTTATCGATTAGGCACATCCCAGGCTCTCGGAGAAAGACGGGGAACAACAACTGTGCAGCATCATGACTGTCGCAAGCTTTTGAAAGATGCTTTGTGGTCATGCATCTCAGAACGTAAGATTGCCTCTCAGAGCCGTCTTACGAGTCTTGTTCTTCGAGCAGATGCAGCTAAGAACAGCTCTGTCCTCGAGGTGCGTTTTTCGACCGAAACGGCCGATCAAGTTGTAAGAAGAGATGGGTGGTCCAAGGTTGTCCATGAGAACCAGGTTTTGATAGGGAACATGGAGAAGATGAGGGTAAGATGTAGGTGAGCTCCAGCAAGAGTTCATCAGCATTAAGGAAGATCTGAAGAAGATATCCAAGTCACATAGCTTGCTCAGTTCTCTCCTCCTAAAGGGATTGCACGAAAGCTTCTCACTCGACGATTTGACGTCTGTGACATCTCCGCATTGGTCGAAACAACATGGAGAAAACCACAGCTATCGTAGTATTCAACGAAAAGGCCGGGCTTTTCTTTTCGGGTTTAACAGTAAGATCACGGAGAACAAAGTCCTAAGGCATGAATGATAGCATTGCTGCTATAGTGGTCGATATCACAGTAAATCAGTTTCCCCAAAGAGATCACTCACAAGGTTTCTTGGGCGCAAACGTAAAGGCACATATATAACGATAGCACTGCTTGATATTTTTCTTACATGCATTGTTCTTTATGTAATATCTTTTGCAGAGCAGAGGTTCAAGAAACTTGCATGGATGTACTTACTACTTGTATAGTATATGCAATGGCTCAAGATTTGATAGCTCGTTTTGCTCGATCCTATTTCTAGTTCGACATTCATTTAGTAACGTATGAAATATATTTGAAGATGTCATATTTACATTACATGCAATAGAAATCTGTGTAAGAACAGAACAGCATTGAAGTTTCCATGTATGACGGTTGACTTGAACTGAGGTCATTGACTGTCAAAAAGCCGATTGATTCTAAAGCAGAAATCAATGATTCAGACGTTTCAAAGAACTAAGGTATGTATGTTCTAAGCTTTTAAGGATAAAGCTGCTATCTTTATCACTATGCCATTAGCCATTACATTAATCCTTCAAACCAACAATCCTAAATCAGATACTTGAAACTAAGAGGTACATGAAGAAAACAGAGACGAAGAAATCGACATAATCAAGCATAAAAAAATAGTTTTTTTTTTTTACGCAGAAGAAGGCTGCGACCCATAATACTACCCAAACCCGACTGTAAATCCGACCCATTCACCTGGGCCCTGTCCTCCTTAGCTCTCGTTGTCTTCTCCGAAGATGAGAGCCCACCAAGTCCACGTGTCCGACGTACGAGTCACTGTACTTGCTTGGCATCCCAGCCGTCCTTCGCTGCCGCACCGGACGGTCAACCACCTCCACCTCCGGCATCGCCGCCCGCGCCAGCTCTTCTCTCTTCCCGAGCTGTAATTCTTCGAACTCTCGCGTGGCGATCTCTACGGCTTTGAGAAGAGCTTTCATAAGGGGGCTGTTCCTTTCGTTCTCATCGGCGGTAGTGTTTGATCTGGCGGCGACGTGTTTTGGGATTAAATACGAGCCGCATTGGTCAGCTTCAGAGTCGTCTTCTTCTTCTTCTTGAGGAGGAGAGATGTTCAAGTCAATCGTCAATGGAGCCCTCTTCTTCCTCTCTGTGGCCATGAAATTGATCTCTTCGTCCGTTTTCTTCGATGATGAAAGGAAAAAAGATAGTCCAGCAAAGATTTCTTGATTTTGTGCGATATGGGAGCGAGCAAAGAAAGAGAGAGACTATTGTAATGGAAGCAAATATTGGGATTTGTTATAAAAATATTAATTGTGATTAATATTATATTAAAATTATTTTATTATAATTATACTTATATTAAGATTATAATGATAATATAGCTTATAATAATAAAGAGAGAGATTAGGGAGAGATTAAGTATTTCAATATTTGGTGTGATTTACAATGAACTCTAATCACCTATTTATACTACTAATAATTCACTATTACAACTAATCACATTAATTACAATTATACACCTCACACTATAATACAAACTCTCCAATTAAACACACCATCTTATCATCTTATCATCATTTAATATAATACTTCCAAATAATCAATAATCCAAAAACATCCACCTCTTAATTATTTAATCATCCTTAATTAACTTATTTCATAATACTCCCCCTTGGATGTTTTTTTCAAAGAATATGCCTCATTAAAACCTTATTAGGAAAAACCCAATGGGATAAAGACCTAATGAAGGAAAAAGAGTACATGATTCTTTTAGATACGCTTTCAATTGTTGCCTCATTAAAAACCTTACTGGGAAAACCACATGGAAAAAACCTCAGTGAAGGAAAAAAGAGTGCAACGCGTATTTACTCCCCCTGATGATAACATCTTTCCAAATCTCGAAGTCTTCGAACTCCAATTGAATATACCAATATTTTGAAAATTATTGGGGGAAGTGCTTTCGTGAATAAATCTGCAAGATTTTCACTTGATCGCACTTGTTGTACATCAATATCACCATTTTTCTCTAAATCATGAGTAAAGAAAAATTTTGGTGAAATATGTTTTGTTCTATCTCCCTTAATATATCCTTCCTTTAATTGGGCAATGCATGCAGCATTATCTTCATATAAAATCGTAGGAAGTAACTTTTTCGATAATAGCCCACTAGTTTGTTGTATATGCTCAATTATTGATCGTAACCAAACACATTCTCGGCTAGCTTCATGAATAGCTAGAATTTCCGCATGATTAGATGAAGTAGCCGTTAAACTTTGTTTAACTGACCGCCATGAAATAGTGGTTCCGTCATGCGTAAATAAATAGCCCGTTTGCGATCGAGCATTATGTGGGTCAGATAGAAAACCAGCATCTGCATACCCAATCAAATCTGCTTTTGATTCATTTTGATAGAACAATCCCATATCAGTTGTTCCTTGAAGATATCGAAATATCCGTTTAACTCCATTCCAATGTCTACGAGTCGGTGACGAACTATATCTTGCCAATAGATTTACAGTGAACGCTATATCAGGTCGCGTATGACTCGTCAAATACATTAGTGCTCCAATAGCACTGAGATATGGTACTTCAGGACCAAGTAGTTCTTCATTATTTTCACAGGGTCTAAACGGATCTTTATTCACATCTAAAGATCGAACAATCATTGGAGTATCCAATGGATGAGCTTTATCCATATAAAATCTTTTCAATACCTTTTTCGTATAAGTCTCTTGATGTACGAATATCTCATTCTTTAAATATTCAATTTGTAGTCCAAGACAAAATTTCGTTTTACCGAGATCTTTCATTTCAAACTCCTTTTTCAAACAATCAACGGCTTTTGATAACTCTTCAGGAGTTCCAATTATGTTAATATCATCAACATAAACTGAAATAATGACAAATTCATTTTCAGATCTTTTCATAAATATGCATGGGCAAGTTTGATCATTTTTATACCCCTCTTTCGATAAATATTCACTTAGGCGATTATACCACATACGCCCAGATTGCTTTAATCCATAAAGTGATTTATTTAGCTTGATTGAGTACTCATTTCGGGGCCCTGAATTTTCAGGCAACTGAAATCCCTCGGGAAGTTTCATATATATGTCACTATCAAGTGATCCATATAAATAAGCGGTGACAACATCCATTAGACGCATATCGAGTCCTTCACGTACTACCAGACTAATTAAATAACGAAAAGTAGTTGCATCCACCACAGGAGAATATGTCTCCTCATAATCAATACCAGGTCGTTGTGAAAAGCCTTGTGCAACAAGCCGTGCTTTGTATCTCACAATTTCACCGTTTTCATTTCTCTTTCTAATGAAAACCCATTTATATCCAACTGGCTTTACATTTTCTGGTATGCGGACTGCAGGTCCGAAAACTTTTCGTTTCTCAAGAGATTTTAATTCTGCCTCGATTGCATCTTTCCATTTTGGCCAATCATTTCTTTGTCTGCATTCTTTTACATAACTTATTTCATGATCCTCATTCTCATTTATCTCATTCATTTCATGTAGCGCTACGTTAAATGAGAATTTATCGTCAACGTTGACTTTTTCTCGGTTCCATCTAATTCCATTTTGGGCATAGTTTTTCGAGATCTCTTCATTATCATTATTTTCATAAATGTCAGGTACCTGATTTTCATTCTCATAATCATTAATGCCCATTGACTCTTCTAGAGTCGATAAATCCTCGACTGGACCATTCTTATTATTTGCTCCTTTTCTTTTTCGAGGATTTTTATCTTTGGAACCCGAGGGCCTACCACGTTTCAATTGTGGCTTAGGCTCGATTCTTATATGTTTTTCAGGAACATCAACTTTTGCAGGAGCATTAACAGCTGGTATATGTGACTTAGTCACTCTTTTAAGGTTAGTAAAACTATCTGGCAGTTGATTAGCTAATCCTTGTAAATGAATTATCTTTTGAACTTCTAGTTCACATTCTTTCGTTCGAGAATCATAATGATTTAGCGATAATTCATTCCAACTAATACTCATTTCCAGCTGTTTCTTTTCTCCCCCTAATATCGGAAAATTCGATTCATCGAAATGACAATCGGCAAATCTAGCCGTAAATAAATCTCCAGTTAGAGGTTCTAAATATTTTATTATCGATGGAGATTCAAATCCGACATATATTCCCAACCTCCTTTGAGGTCCCATCTTAGTGCGTTGTGGTGGAGCAATTGGAACATATACCGCACATCCAAAAATTCTCAGATGGGAAATATCTGGTTCCTGACCATAAACCATTTGTTTCGGGGAGATATTATTATAACTTGTTGGCCTGATGCGGATTAGTGCCGCTGCATGTAATATAGCATGTCCCCTACAAGATGAAGGAAGTTTCGACTTCATTAATAATGGTCTTGCAATTAATTGCAACCATTTAATCAACGATTCTGCAAGACCGTTTTGCGTATGAACATGTGGCACGGGGTGCTCAACATCAATTCCAATAGACATGCAATATTCATTAAATGCTTTGGAAGTAAATTCACCAGCATTATCAAGACGTATTTTCTTTATTGGATAATCCGGAAAATGTGCTCTTAATCGAATCAACTGAGCAAGCAATCTCGCAAAAGTTATATTCCGTGTTGATAATAAATACACATGAGACCATCTAGTTGATGCATCAATCAATACCATGAAATATCTAAATGGTCCGCACGATGGATGTATCGGTCCACAAATATCACCTTGTATACGCTTCAAAAACCTAATGGATTCATTCTTTATTTTTACTGGTGATGGACGAATAATCAACTTCCCTTTAGAGCAAGCAGCACATGATAATTCATTAGATTGAAGAATCTTCTGGTTCTTCATTAAATATCCACGTGAATTTTGAATTATTCTCCGCATCATAATTGAACCGGGATGGCCCAACCGGTCATGCCAAACAACAAATGTATTATCATCAGTAAACTTCTGGTTTACGATAGCATGTGATTCAATTGTTTTAACATACGTGTAATACAATCCAGAGTCAAATGAAGGTAATATTTCAACAACTCTTTTATTATTCGAAACCACTTTTGTAACGTGCAAATATTCAATATTTCTCTTTTCTGAAGTCTCGATGTGATATCCGTTATGTCGAATAGCTTTAAAGCTCAATAAATTTCTTTGAGACTTAGGAGAATATAAGGCATTTTCAATTATCAGCCTTGTCCCTCTCGGCAGTATAACATTAGCTCTTCCGGAGCCCTCAATTATATTTGTGCTACCCGATATAGTGATAACACTTGTTTCTTTCATTTCAAGATGGGAGAAATATTTCTTATTTCTTAGAATTGTATTAGTCGTTGCACAATCTGCAAGACATAACTCCCCATTGCACATACGTGTATCCATTGTATTGATAAATATATAATAACTACTATTATTAAATAAATAAGCGCCAAAATAAAATTATATATATAAAGATAAAATAATAAATAAATAATGCTTAAATAAAATTTATAACGATGTATCAGTTTTCTTTATTTGGATTTTTGACAAAAACCACAATATTCAAATGAGCATAGGATCTAGCACCAATTTTCTGAAAGATCGTAATCTTGAGAAAAATTTAATTTCATCGACACTTCACTTTTAATTGCTCTTTATAAAGATCAACGGGATCATTGGGTGCGAATAATAACCTTTATATTGCTCAATACATCTTTCTCAATCATTTACTAGTTTTCCACTTCGGGGGAAATATTAATAATACCCACGGTAGATATAATGTTCACGACCACTTTTATTATTTGCGAATATAATCACTTCAGGGAATGCAACATAGTCAGACTTATGCTTTTCATTCATCCATCATAATATTTTCTGATAATTTTCTCACGATATTTATTCGTATTATATCCGATGGATTGAACGTGGTGAATGCTTTATAATATACCGAAGTAATTGTGTAAATCACTAGCAAGTATAAAATCGAGAGTGATAAATCAAAGTTTGCCAAATTCAATATATTGATATCATAAAAATAAACTCATCATTTAAACATTAAAAGAAAAATTATAATTAATCTTTTTTTATATCTCCTTTTGTAAAAGTTCTAATGAAAAACGATATCCACATCCAAATAACTGTCGACGTAATAATAATCATATGTAATAGATCTAACATCGGACAAAGCGTCATCCTTCAAAATAAAATATATTTCAGTAATTATAATATTAAAGAAAATTATAATTAATAATTATATTTTAAAAACATTGGTAAAAATAATACCCACATAGCGGTAAGGAACACCGTAAATAAAGTAAGCAACAGAAGATCCATCTTTGTATAAAACGACATGATTCTATAACATGAAAAAGAACATAATAATCAGATAACATATAAGTCAATGATAAAATATATGAATTGTTTCATAAAACTCGTTCTTTATTATTTCATAATTATTGTCCAAGTTCCGATAAGGTTGCGGTAATAAAATTTGCCCATCATCCAAAACTATTCGGTCCAATAATTACTTCAAGATTGTTCAACCAAAAATAAATAATATGCCGCTACTGAGGTGGGGATAACCGCAAGACCTCGTGGACTTTTGGTGTTGTGTACGTGTATATAAATAAAAATAAATAAATCGTAAATAAAAATTCCACACACCACCACGGGGTATCGAAATCTAGACCTCTCGTCACTTATAATGAACGATATTCCGCGAAACCACTCGGGTATTGGCGTTTAGTTATAAAACTCTTAAAATATACTTTTATAATATATATTTTTAAATTAATCACAATTAATATACGATTAGTATAAACTAAAGATTAAATTACCGTACTTCGACTAAACTCGTACGAGATCTTCGACGGGGGTTGATCTTGACGACGGAGAGCGGTCGTGCTGATAACGTGTTATAAAAATATTAATTGTGATTAATATTATATTAAGATTATTTTATTATAATTATACTTATATTAAGATTATAATGATAATATAGCTTATAATAATAAAGAGAGAGAGATTAGAGAGAGATTAAGTATTTCAATACTTGATGTGATTTACAATGAACTCTAATCACCTATTTATACTACTAATAATTCACTATTACAACTAATCACATTAATTACAATTATACACCTCACACTAAAATACAAACTCTTCAATTAAACACCTCATCTTATCATCTTATCATCATTTAATATAATACTTCAAAATAATCAATAATCCAAAAACATCCACATCTTAATTATTTAATCATCCTTAATTAACTTATTTCATAATAGGATTTTCAATATTACAATTTTTTTTTTGCTTTTTTCTATTTATGTCTTGTGTTTTCTGGTCCATGGGGAGGTGAGTAAGAGTATTACTATACTATTAAGTATCATTACTGCATGCCCTATAATTTATATTGGATCATTCATTTACTATTTTCATTGCTTTTTTTTCTTTTGTTTAAATGTACTTTTTTGTGACTCTACTCTAACAAGCTAAGTAAGCTAAACTACACCTAACAATTTAATTACAAGGAAAATTACAAGTATACTTCAACTTCTCTTGCAGCGATCTTGCCTGAACTTGAAGCCCAGCCTCCGTCCAAGTACTCACCGCCGACCTATAAAAACTGACGTCAACTTTGACTAACCTCTTCGAACTTCACACACCTTGCAAAAGCTCGACCAACTCGTTTACTCTTCGAAAAACACAGCGACCATCAGACCGGCCATTGCCTTACTTATCGATTATTCCCTCCGTTTTGATCTAAACTCCTCGTGGCGCATGTTTCGAATGTTGGATAATAGTTAGTGATATGATGACAAACAAACAGTAAAAACACGAAATATAAGGTCCACGGTCAATGTAAGAGGACCCACGACCGTGGTTTGTTTGAACTTAAACGCAAATCGGCCTCTGTCAAGGTCCACGGTCTGGGACGAATAAAACCTCGGCCGTGGAACCTGAAACCCTAATTAGGTTTTACTTTGGGCTAAGATCCACGGTCGTGGACCATAATGCGTCAGGCCATGGACCATATGGCAGAGAGCAAAATCCTTCCACGTTGAAGTCCACGACCGTGAATCATGGCTTCTGCCAGAGTCCACGCCCGTGGATAAAGTGTCTGTGACCGTGGGGATGTACCAGTTCAAATATAAACAGTAAAATTCAAGCTCCACGGCCGTGGGTGTTCAAGCACTAGGCCGTGGAGGTACGTCGATTCATCCAAAAGATGGTAAAACAGTTGGAAACCAAGAGATATGTTCATGAAACTCTTGGAAATGATTCATAACCCCTAGAAGAGGCTTTCGTGGCCTATAAATAGCCTAAACGTTTGGCTATTGAGATGGTAAAAGAAAAGAACAGAAGTTAATTCAAGTTTTGACAGTTTTAACAATTCTTTTAAGTTCTTGTGGAGAGTTATTGTTTTTGCTTACACATACTCTCGAAAATTGTTGATTATCCTGGAGGAATCGCCATCAAACCAGCAAGCAACTCAGTGGGGGCGAAATTCCTTAAGGAAAGTGATTCACGATCAACATTACATTATCATACGGAGGATACAACGTCAGCGGTCGAAGTTGCTGTGACAGGAAGCTAACATCGAATTATCTAGCACTACTGTAAGCGCTGATCATCGTTGTGTAGCTGACCCGATCGGGCCGGGCCGGGCCCTTTTTTTTATCTTCATCTCCTTCCATGTCTCCTCTACGTAGGGCAAGTTCATGGCCTTGGCGTGCATACGTTTGGCTGGCAGCCTCATTCTTTCTTCTTGGCCACTAGCTTTCTTGCATCTTTGGTTCTGCCCTTTCTGCCATAAGCAGCCACCCACCACACATTTATATCAAAGCCCTTCTGCATATTCCAAGAATACCAAAGGTCATATACATGATGCTAATGTGACTAGTGATTAGTGATTAGTGATTAGTGAATAGTGATAGAAGATAAATATAATGATTTTCAACTACCAAAAGTTAGCCCACAACCCATTTCACCTACCACGACAAGCACTCCAAAACTCTTAACTAAAAATAATCTCCAACTTGCTTATTTCAACTTCACTATGTAATATAATCCCATCAAATTTGTATACTACTAATCAATGAGGGTAACTTAACAATTACCGAGAAAGTGATAATATTTGATTATTATTTTTATTGAGACAAGAGATCCATTACAGTATGGACTAAGACAAGGAAACGCCCACTAACGATATATATTTTGGCCCAAGGGTATAACTAAAAAAGCTAGGGCAAACTATCAACTGCGGCTCTTAAAAGTCTTCCATCCACTATATCCGCACGATCATGTTGATCCGACGGTTCCTCTAAAACCCTAATTACCACCCCCACTCAAACTCTATATAGACCTAATTTCCTCTTGGATCTTCTCGTCACCTCGTTCGATACTCTTCCACTTTCTCTCTCTGGCTGCAAATCGTAGGCGAGAGAGCTCTCATCAGTAGCTGATTTTCACTTCAAGGTGTGTTTGACTCTAGTTTTTTCCATACACACTGTTGTACAGATACAGATTACATATATTTCATGAGCTTGAATGCCAGATCCTTTTTAATACGAATTTTGTTTATATATCGTGTAGATCTATCATCGTTCTCTGTGTTAAATTGATCTTATGTAGTTTTTTGTTTGATTTAGATGATGGTACTTGGTCTTAATTTTTATCATTTCATGTTTTCGATCATATGGCTGAATATAGAGGGATGTTTTATTGACTGTAATCGCATGACTCATTTAGCTGGTTTTAAGTTCTGTAAGAATTTATGGTAAATCTTTGTGAGAGAAGTCCCTGCTAGGAGATATACTGCTAGCTATTTGTGGCAATTCTGTTTTCCTACTATACCATTTCTTGTGTTGGCTTAGAGTTTTTGTGAACTTAGAAATTCTTATATTGGACATTGCAAAACTTCCTTGGCAGCTGAGTATTCCCCGTGTTGCTTTATAGAGCAATTTATTTCTTTTTATTTATTGGTGCTCTTTCATTTCATTCTCTGTTTTAACATTGTTCTGATATCATTCTTTGTCGTCTTCAGACACATAAGATGGGTAAGGAAAAGACTCACATCAACATTGTGGTCATCGGCCATGTCGACTCTGGAAAATCAACCACTACTGGTCACTTGATCTACAAGTTGGGTGGTATTGACAAGCGTGTCATTGAGAGGTTCGAGAAGGAGGCTGCTGAGATGAACAAGAGGTCGTTCAAGTATGCCTGGGTGCTTGACAAACTCAAGGCTGAGCGTGAGCGTGGTATTACCATTGATATTGCCCTGTGGAAGTTTGAAACCACCAAATACTACTGCACTGTCATTGATGCTCCTGGACATCGTGACTTTATCAAGAACATGATTACTGGTACCTCACAGGCTGACTGTGCCGTTCTCATCATTGACTCTACCACGGGTGGTTTTGAAGCTGGTATCTCCAAAGATGGTCAGACCCGTGAACACGCTCTGCTTGCCTTCACTCTTGGTGTCAAGCAAATGATCTGCTGCTGTAACAAGGTAAGAAACTCTCCACTTGCTTCTTTCATGGTCTCTGCGGTAGTGTCTGTTTTATCAATGTTTGATGTGTGTTGTAATTTTTGTAAAATTTTGTAGATGGATGCCACCACACCAAAGTACTCCAAGGCTAGGTACGATGAAATCATTAAGGAAGTGTCCTCTTACTTGAAGAAGGTCGGATACAACCCCGACAAAATTCCATTTGTTCCCATCTCTGGGTTCGAGGGAGACAACATGATTGAGAGGTCCACCAACCTCGACTGGTACAAGGGCCCAACCCTTCTTGACGCTCTAGACCAGATCCTGGAGCCAAAGAGGCCCTCGGACAAGCCACTCCGTCTCCCACTTCAGGACGTCTACAAGATCGGTGGTATTGGTACCGTCCCTGTTGGTCGTGTGGAGACTGGTGTTGTCAAGCCCGGTATGGTGGTCACCTTTGGCCCAACCGGTCTGACCACTGAAGTTAAGTCTGTGGAGATGCATCACGAGGCCCTTCAAGAGGCTCTTCCTGGAGACAATGTTGGGTTCAACGTGAAGAACGTTGCTGTCAAGGATCTCAAGCGTGGCTTTGTGGCCTCCAACTCCAAGGATGACCCGGCCAAGGAAGCAGCAAACTTCACCTCTCAGGTCATCATCATGAACCACCCTGGACAGATTGGCAATGGATATGCACCCGTGCTCGACTGCCACACCTCCCACATTGCCGTGAAATTCGCCGAACTGCTGACCAAGATCGATAGGCGTTCTGGTAAGGAGCTCGAGAAGGAGCCCAAGTTCTTGAAGAACGGCGACGCCGGGATGGTGAAGATGATTCCCACCAAGCCCATGGTGGTCGAGACCTTCTCCGAGTACCCTCCGCTGGGTCGCTTTGCCGTGCGCGACATGAGGCAGACGGTTGCCGTCGGTGTGATCAAGAGCGTGGAGAAGAAGGACCCGAGCGGTGCCAAGGTCACCAAGGCTGCTGCAAAGAAGGGTGCCAAGTGAGCATCTACGGTTTATTGAAGGATGTCTATGTCGTATTCTGATTTTCTTGTTTTCAGTTTTATTTTTAAAATTTTCCTGGGATGATTTTGCTTTTAATGTTATCGTTGATGGCAGACTGATATTCGTATTTACATTTCTTGTAAGACTCCTTGTTAAAAACCTATTTTTACTTGATTATGGTTTGAAGTTTGCTTTTAAATTTCTTACCTTATCGTCTTCATGTTTGTATTCAAATGTTCCAAGATAGTGAGACGGCAGATTAATAGAGTTGTAGTAACTAAGCATAGACGATCCAAGTCCCTACATAGATATAGTTGTCGCCGCGTAAGGCACAAAACAGAAAAGGAAAACTAATGCATGTTTACGTTTTTACTACATTTCAAAGCATCAAAGTAGATATAGAGCTCATAAAAAAACTACTTATATGGCTTCTTCCAAAACCTTTTTAGCCCATTGACATTCTTCTTCTTAAGCACATCGTCATCGAGCTCATCACCGTATGGCAGATTCTTCTTCTTCTTCTTCTTCGAATTAGGGCTATGGAGACTGTCCGTTCTTTCTGCGATCTGCCAGTTATTATTAGCACCAGCTGAGATCATTGCAGCAGCAGCTTCAGCAGCTTTTCTCCATTGCAGGGACTGAACTTTGAGCCGCCTCATCTCTGCCTCCATGTCAGCATTGACCGCTTGGGACGCTTCTAACTGCTCGGTGATCCTCACCATTTTCTTGTTGCTTTTATCAATCTCTTCCATCAAGTATCCCACTTTCATGGAGTCTGTATCAGAGACAATCTCACCACCGTTGATCTGGGAATTCGGTTTTTCAAGTTCCTCGGTTACTTTCTGCAACTCTCTTTCTTTCTCCAACAGAAGGGCTTTAACATTTTCGAGCTCCTTTTGTAGTTCTCCTTCCCTTTGGCCCGAGAGTGACTTTTCGAGCTTCGTCGTTAAGCCGTCGTTCTCCTCGCATATGCCTTGAAGCTCGGTCTCCTTATCCATCAGGTTCGCCTTTAGCTCTTCGATTGTGTACTTAAATCTCTTTAACTCCGACTCTAGCTCGACCTCTCTTTGTCCCGATTCAGATTTGATTCTTTCCACCATTTCGAAAGCCTTTTTTATGTCCTCTGCACTCCGAGCTTGCTCTTCGGCGTATCGTATCTCAGCGGCCTTTAGAGCAGATCTTAAATTTTTGACTTCACTATTTTCTTTTTCCTCTGTGGAAACCTCAGTTTCCATCTCAGTATCCATCATTTTGGCCTCAAGTTTGCTCACGAGCCCTTCCAAGTAATCAACACGAGCCCTCGATTTTTTCAGCTCAGAAACCACAGTATCGTAGTCTCCGGCGGGTTTTAATCCATCGGACCTTAGCATATCCACCATCTTTTTCGCATTGGCCAGATGCATCAGCGTCTCATCAACCGTCCCTTTGGCATGATCTTCGTATTCTTTACTGTCCCTCAACTGATTCTTCATGTCTTCCTCCACGAGCGAGAGAGTTTCCGACAACTCTTTCGCCAATTGACGTAGCTCAACCGCTTCGGTTTTTTCGTCTTGGACAGCCTCGGGGTCAGATTTCAACTTCTGTTCTTGCTCTTGAGAAATCTCCGAGGATGCCAACTTCTCAGAAAGTTTCTTCTGAGATTCTTCGAACTTCAACGACAGAGCCAACACTTGTCGGTTAGCTTCCTCGGCGTCTTTCTCAGCTCTTTCCTTCGATTCCTCGGTGTCACGTAGCTGATTCCTCACAGTTTCGAGATCCTTTTCCAGCTGCGAAACTTGAGACTCGAGCTCAGAAACTCCGCTCGGAGACTTTATCTGCAAATTGAAACGGAAAAACAGCTTCGAATTCTTACAGCAGACAATCAAACGAACACAGACAAAGGTAAAAGGTTTTATCCTCTTAAAGCTAGCTCTTCACATACCACCTGAGAGGCCCTACTCTTCGGAGACGTATGATCAGATGCTTTAGTCACAGTGTTAGGCGACGACGTGGCAGTCTTGAGCTGGCGAACCACCCGAGGAGACACTTTCTTGGATGCTTCTGATGAAGCAGCAGCTTGTGGAGAGTTCTTTAGAGACGAAATGGACCGTGGAGAGCTCTTTCGAGGGGCTGAAACTGAAGAACTGTTTCTGCACATGCATATATATATTATAAGCTATACAAGCACATAAAGGTAGAATTCAACAGCCGTCGCTGAGTATTTTAAAGGATTAGGTAAGGTTATTTCCATGCAGATCCAATCAATGTTTTCAACTCGGTTACTTGTCTGGATGGAGAAGAGAAGAGAAAACATTACATTACACATGAATAGAAAAAAAGAAAGCAAAGATTGACTGTGTTTTCTATCAAAGATCTTCAGCATACATAAGCTGAAAGGAAGTGTGGCGTGAGTTATACCTTGATTTAGGAGTCTGCATTATCTTCAATCTGTGTTGTCTTGACTCAAAATTATTAAAATAAGAGGTAAATCTTAACCACTGCCTCCCCACCAACAATACCTGCAATTCTCAGACAAGTCACCACGAGCCCAGATGGGAATCCAATGAAACATTAAATGCACTCGAGAACTCAAACGCTAAATCCTGAAGATAAACAAGGCAGATGATGTAATGAAGACAGTTAGCACACGAAAGGGAGTTGATTGCGATGCTACTTGGTCAGTGCAGAGGCAAGTGGGCTGGTGGGACACATAGGTAAAAATTGACTGATATTGAGGGTAGTTCTGGCAATTTTGACACTTACAGTTCCTCTCTTCAAGCCGTGATTAATGGTGCCTGAAGTGAAGAATATTTAAATCTGCACACAGTAGAACAATGGCAGCTGATAACGGTCATATAAAACTTTCACTCTTGACTAACCATGAATGACTGAACACCCATGCAAGAGGATAACCACAGTATCTATTATACAAGCAGCTAATCAGCAATGCAGAGTCAAATATTTCAAGGATGAAAAGATTCCATTTCTTACAGTAAGTAGTACAGGGAGTATAGGATAAGCTTTCAAAAAAGAAGAATCTTTGGGGGAAGAGAATACAGAGCTGCAGTGGAAGCAAACATATGAGAAAAGACAAACAATGTGTTTCATCGATTTGATTTCTTTCTTTCTTTTTTTCGGGCAAAGCCTGTAAAGTAGCTGACTGATCTTAACAACTATCTGCAGACGCTACTCTCTGTAGAACAAGAAAGATTATCTTACGAAGTTAAAAAGAAAAAAACAAAGGAAAATCTTAAAAAAAAAGATCCGTTCTTTGAACCATTTGACAATGAAAGAGGAGCATAATGAAGAAACCAAAGCCAGCAGTTGCAAGAAAATGAAGACTAAAGACACGACAGAAGAAGATGAACGTAAATTTCAGTTTCTTACCAAGATAACTCGAAGAAAAAAAAAGGAGCTTTTTCCCAAGTGAATGTTCTATTGCGTTGCAAGAGCGTAGAAAGATCCAAGTGCAGAGACATTAAAAGCCATTGATAAAGGTCTCAGTTCTCGAGGTTAACTACTGTTTTTCAAAAAATAAAAAATGCGTCATACGTTGAATAGTACGATGAAGACAAAAGCATCATTTGACAAACACACCTTCGAGAGCTTCTGTTCTTCAGCTGGGGAGCGTATACGGTAGCTAGCTGAATTTAAAAATGGTGTTAGACGAATTGTCAGTGTAATAAATACAACGGGCCAAGCGGAGATGGTTAATAAAAAGAATCAAGAAATTGAAAATATGACGTTAAGCAATTAACTTGTAGCTACAAAATTTGATGTGGGATCCATACCCATGTGGGATTCTATTCTAGTATTTGTCATCTACGGCCAATTCAATCAAATTTGATATTTTCCTTTTTCGTTGCTTGGGATTTTAGGGATGGACAAAGAATGGGGACATTGGTGTGATATTTCGTTATAAGTTTGTGTAACCATATAACAAAAAAGTATATATTTATTTAATTTTCTTACATAGGATTCCTCCTTATTACCAACCACTGCCAAGATTTATCAACTTTATTAAATAGAGGAAATAAAATTCAGAACTTTGATGGTGGGCTACAAGTGGATTTCATTTCACTACATAGCTTCATATCATATGGTTGAAGAGCCCAATTGCTCACTTGTAATAAAAATGAACATTCGTGGATTCATTGTATGCCATGCAGTATATATATATATATATATATACAATTTTCCAAAATCCCAACTCAAAACTCACCAAGCAATAATCTTTTTTACAAAGCATACCATCACAACTTATCAATGGGATCAAGCAACAGCCTAATAGGGTTCCTCAACTTCCTCTCCCTCCTCCTATCCCTCCCTATCCTCGCCGGAGCAATCTGGCTGAGCAGCCGCGCTGCCACCACCGAGTGCCTCCGCTTCCTCCAGTGGCCGCTCATCGTCATCTCCATAGCCATAATCACCGTCTCGCTCGCGGGCTTCGCGGGCACTTGCTACCGCCACACCTCCCTCGTCTACTGCTACCTATGGGCCATGTTCCCCGTGATCGCAGCTCTCTTGGCCTTTGTGATATTCGCATACGCCGTCACGACCAAGGGATCGGGCCGGGCCTTGATGGGCAGGGCCTACATGGACTACTCTCTGCAGGACTACGACGGGTCGTCCGGGAGTAACTGGCTGGCCAGCCACGTGACGGGCGAGAGGTATTGGGAGAGGATCAGCAAGTGCGTGAGGGATTCGCAGGTTTGCAAGAAGATGGGCGGCGGTGAGACGGCGCAGATGTTCTACATGAGGAAGCTCAGCCCCATCGAGGTGAAACTAAAATTCTTCTTTTCTTACATGTAATAAATATATCAATATCAATTTAGCTATCTATATTATTCATGCTTCTTTTCTATTTTTGGGTTGATAATTAGAGATAAAATGGTTTATTATAAGAACATTGAGTTTTATTCTTTAAAGTTGATATTCAATTATTCCATAAAAATTCTTTTTTGCCTTTAACCACTTTTGTTAGAATATTCATATTTAGGTTCATCCCACTTTATTCTCAATCCACTAAAAAAAAATGAAAAGTGCATTTCTTTTCAACTTTGCAAGAATCTCATCTTGTTAGAAAATATTTCTTATTCAGTTTATGAATATCACATTTGATCATACAGTCGGGTTGTTGCAAACCGCCCACGTCATGCGGCTTCACGTACGTGAACGAGACCACGTGGATATCGGAAGGCGGGCCCACGGGGCCCGACCTAGACTGCTCGAGATGGAGCAACGATCAAGAGCAGCTCTGCTACCACTGCGACTCATGCAAGGCCGGCGTGTTAGCCAGCATAAAGCACATATGGAGGAAAGTGTCGACCATCAACATCATTATATTGATCATCTTGATCCTCGTCTACATAGTGGCGTTCATGGCTTTTAGGAACAACAAGGAGGTCGACTACGATGAGCCCATAGGCCAAATGCGCATGGAGAAGTTCCGACCTAGCAGAATCTTTTAACTTCGATTAATGCTGCCTTTCGTTCGCTTGTCGGGATGAATAAATAGCTTGTATTGGGATGTCCTTGTAATAATATTCGAATCGGAGAAATAACATTCTTGAATGAAAAGTGGTCCAGGATATAATACAACGGCGAAAACATTACAGTTCAAGATTTTCGTCGGGAAGAATTGTTCATACCATATATGTCATACCGACTTGGATGATATTCATATGAGGGACTCTCATGGTTGCAGCGCCGCCCCTGCAGTTCTTCCTCAAGAAGGCGTAGAAATAATTTATCGCCAGTTTCTTCACGAACAAAGAATCCTTTGTCGCCCTAACATCTCCGTGTCCAAGCAAGTATGTGAACCCCGAGTCGCTCGCCTCTTTAAGAGCAGACAGCTCGTACTCAAGGCTAGGATCTTCATCTCCCGACATCACGCTAGCTGGTAATTCATGAACCGAAGATTTGTAGTTTGATGGCCCGGCCTCATCTGATATCTGACTCTGTAATAGAGGAGTAGTAATCTCACTAAGCCCATCAGAATCTTGCGCAATAACTTCGTCTTTCGTTATTACTGAGATGCTGTCTGGCTCGGATTCCTCGATATTGCTCTCCAAAGAGAGGTCTAGAGCTTCTTTCTTCAGAAACTTCTCGAGGCTTTCGACAAGGAGTTGCTCAAAGGCGCGGTGATCTTCTTTCCTTATGTCTTTATAACCGTACCTGGCGATGCATCTGAACATGTGGTAGTCTTTAGGACAGACCCGCCTGAACAAGAATCTTTCTTCTTGAGGTACGACTGGTATTGGGACGTATTTGATGCATACGAAGACTATCGTGGAGTGTATGGCTGGTAAATCTAGTAGGAACTGACCGAAAACTGAGGGAATGCCATGGACAAGCTCATTGTATAGCAATCCTATGCCTGGTACTCTTACGGTACCAAGAGAAGAGCCAAGCTCGTTCATCAAGTCCATGGAGATTTTACTACGTACCTCGCTCTGATATTTTAAGACACTGCCATAGTTCCACGTGTACATTATGCAGAGGAAGAAAGAAGCAAACACTAATGGAAGCCAGCCTCCTTCTTTAATCTTGGAGAGGACAGCTGATAGGTAGATTAACTCGATCGTACCAAACACGAGAGGGAAGCACAGCGCCAAGAATAGGTTTGTTTGCCATATTAGAAGCATAACGAGCGTGACCAAGATGGTGCTGACGAGCATAACTCCAACCTCAGCAATGCCTGCAGAGAATTTAGTGGACCAAAGTTAAATGTCTGTAAATACGAAGGCGAAGAAAGGATTCAAAAAAGAAAGAAAGATAGAAAGAAAAAACTAGTAGGGCAACACTAACCATAGGCATTGGCTATCTCCGTGGTGCTTTTGAAGACTGCGACAACTATGATGCACATTACCATCAAGAAGTAGTTGATCACAGGGATGTAAATCTGTCCCATGAGTTTCCTCGATGTGTGAATAATTTTCAACCTAGGAAAGCATCCAAGAGCCATTGATTGCTTAACACACGAAAACGAAGCAGAGATCATAGCCTGACTAGCTATCACGGCGGCGATTGTGGCTGTTACAAAAACTGGCCAGAAGAGACCGTCTGAAAAATACAACAAACTGTCGTATCAGATGAATTCAAGAGCCGAAACATGTGGAGATGAAACTAATGGCAGTCATTAATAGTAATTATTACCTGGAACAGACTCATAAAATATTCTATCGGCTGAATCGGGGTGTTTAATAAGGTATGCAGCTTGGCCCATGTAAGCTAAGAGCAGGCATGGAAACACAACGCCAGTGAAAGCCATCTGCAGAAAGTAAAAGTTTAATATCATATGAATTAACCATTTTATTTTTCTATTTCCTGATAATCTTGAAATTCAAGGAAGAGAACTAAGATACCTACCTGTATGGATGGCACTGAGAAATGACCTAAATCAGCAAACATTGCTTCAGCACCTACAAATTTCCATCTCACAATATCTTAATAGCTTAAAGGTGAAGTATGAGAGGGAGAGCAAAAGAGATGATATAAAGGTGTTTTGAATGTAGCAAGCATAAAGTACCTGTGATACACAAAACACAACCACCGAGAGCTGACCATGCCTTAGTGCCATTCTTTGCGAAGAAAAAGTATATGTAGGCGGGATTTATCGCCCGCACCACAGTGATATCATGCTTCAACATGTTATATATTCCGATAGATCCCAGACTAAAGAACCACAACGCAAGTGCTGGAGCGAACGAGAATCCTACTTTACTTGTTCCAAACCTTTGTATGCTAAAAAGTGCAATGAGGATGATTATCGAAGTAATGACGAGGGCATCTAGATACAAGAAAACAAGAACTTGTTAGTTATGGCTGGAAGAATAAAGCGTAATCTACTGTGTCATATATCACAGAGTTCGGAGAAATTCATTTGGCAACTTCTAAGAATTTAAAGAAATGGAGAAAAAAAAGACAGATATGCAAACCTGTGCCAAATCCAGGAACCCGGCCCTGTAGACCACTCACAGAAGACATGACTGCAGATAAGAAAGATTCAATAAGAGGGGTAAGAAACCAAGTCAATTACATTACACAAATCTAAAGCATAAAGACCTTTCACTTCGACCGTTTGTAAAGCAATGATGTAAATGTGTAATGCCTTCATTTGAATTATTGGAAAATATATAATTGGCAAAGCACAGTACCTGATATAGCTGGAGTTAATATGCCATCTCCTATAATCATAGATGTTCCCATAAGAACGAGCAATAGGAGCATCTTTTTCAAATAGGCTTTACGCTCCAACGTATCCTTTATGCCTAAAGCTCTTTCGAGTTCGGGAGTTGGTAACTTAAGCTTGAAGCTAGATATATGCTCATCCGCTGGCTGACGATTTGGAAGAAGATTAACATTTGCATACCTGCAGATTAATGAATACAATGCGAATGTTCCTCCTGTTATTGGTTCAGAAAAGTTAGACTGTTACTCACATGATAAGGTAAAAGATTTTTAATGTTTCATACACTTTATAAGCATTGAATGAGTACCTTCTCCATTATCGTTTGCTTTGAGCACGACGAAAACATACTTTATCAAAGGAATAAGAGCAATTGTGTAGATTACTAGGGACAGCGTCCCCAAGACATCGACATCAGAAGTAATTGGCACTTTGCTGAATACATCTGAGAATACGTAAAGGGGACTCGTGCCCATATCACCGTACACAACACCGAGCGTTTGGAATGCAATTGCCAAAGTTTTCCAAAGAGAATCATCCTGCACAAGTGAGATACAAGCGTTATCACAAGTAACTTTTCAAGTTTTCACGTATCATCCTATATTTAGAAGCATAGAATGAGAAGAAAGACTCAATAAACCTGCAAAACAATTCTATATTCAAAGATGGATACATCTCTGCAAGGTAAAAAGGAAGCACAAAAACCAAATCTTTTAAACAAAAAAGGCAACTTTCTAGGAAAACACTACACTGCAACAGACTTATATAAACTATCAAACTACTTGTTTATAAAATCTACACAAATCCCACAGCCCAAAGCACGTTTATTGGTAGTCAAAAAACAAGAACCTTCGAAAGAAGAAGGGCAGTGCTGTTTTTCTTTTAGTACCTTCTTGTGGTGATCATGAGAACCAACAATATCCATGGCTTCAACATCGAAAGAGTTGACCCTCTTGGGCTTCTTCACTAACCTCCTCCTCACACTACCATAGCCTTGTCTGTGTCCGCCTTCATCGCCGGCCAAAGACCATGGAGGTGACTCTGAGTCCACTTCGCTACCATCAACCCATCTGAACGAGTCATTACCAGCACCATAAATACTACCCAATAACCTCACACCACTCTCCTCGATCCCTTCCTCTTCCACATCGTTTCTCTCCATGGGCTCTTTCAAAACATTTCAACAATGATTAAGATGGAGCTCAAAGGAGGTATCCAAAACAATAATAATATTACCTATTAGGGAGGGGCCTTACATGATATGATAATCCCAGTTGGAAAAATCAAGTCTTGGTGAATCGATTAATTACAGCTCAATATGGAAAGTACAGTTAATAACAGATGAGTGAGAGAGAGAGAGAGAGAGAGAGAGAGCTTAGCAGCTTGTTGAAGGGTAATCGGAAGACCACTGGTTAATGGACTGGTGGCTTCGGCCAGTGGCCCCAATAAGTCCAAGAAACATCATCATCCTTCAACTGTACCAACGTGAAACTAAAACGTGAGAATTATTGGTGCTTATTTAATCATCGATTATGACATATTCGCCAACATTAGACGTCTTATGTTGGAGAACAAACTTTTTATCTTAATATATGTAAACACAAAGTTTGGCCCATTTACAGCTTATTAGGGCCTTTCCACTTCTGGGCCTCACCTTCAATATAGGTGAATGTTCAGCCCAACAATAAATAAATATCACAATTCGAATAATTCAAATATTTATTTAATTATAATATATAATCATTCAATATATATTTAAAAATAATTAAATATTTATTAAATACATTATATTACAATTCAATATATATTTAACTATTAAATATAATATCGTTTATATTGTTTTATTAAATATATTTTATGGAAAAAATAAAATAATATTCAATATATTTAGAAATAATATTATTTATATATTGTTTTATTAAATAAATTTTATGAAAAAAACAGAAAAAATGAAAAATATTTGAATTCCATTCAATTCATTTGCACCTCTAATTGATTATTTTCTAAAACAAGCGTTGGCTGTGATATGCATTATGTGTTTTACTAATAGCATTCTATTAATCATCAAAAGAAATGATTGTTTCAACTGTGAAAAAAAAAACAACCAAAAAAACCCTAACAACCACTGTCTATAAATAACAACTGATTTCTAAGAGTACGAAAATCACGGCTGCTGGTCATTAGCGTCTGCGAACCATCGATTGAATTCGTTCACCATCTGCTCTAGTTTTGTATCATCGACTGGCAGCTGATCATCGTCGTCATCCGATGCAAGAAGACGTTCAAGTTCCTCCAATTTGTAAGAAACCCTCGTTTGAGTACCATTGATCATCAGATCATCTTGAGCTGCTGCAATTCTTGGAGCCGAATTATTTCCATCAACGACCGAGCCCAAAGCGCCATCCAATATATCTTGCCCAAAATCATTGTTCATAGGCTGATAATGCAGCCTCTCTTCTTGCGCTGAGTGGAGCCCCTCAAAGACCGTCGGCAGCGCATTCATTTGGGATTGCGGCCAAGATCTGACATTGTTCATAGGCTGATAATGCAGCCTATCTTCTTGTGCAGAGTGGAGCCCCTCAAAGACCGTCGGCAGCGCATTCATTTGGGATTGCAACCAAGATCTGACCGACAGATCATCAGGTACGAGGCCCGGCAAACAATCGAGCTGATAAAGGGGGTCATCGAGTTGGTAAGGGACGACTGCTGAATTCTGCTGCAGAGGACGATGATGAAACTGTCCCATGGGTTCCACTACCACTTGTTCAATAGGCTGCATTGCCGTCGTCGTCGCCATCTGTAGCATATGATCAAAGCCATGCATGGCGCCCATTGCATGGTGGTGCGATATCAAATGATCATGGGGTGCGTTGTTTCTCCTGCTCATATTGGCATGATCTTCTCTGCGCATCACATCGATACGATACTTCTGCAGGCGGCTGGAAATAACGTCCCTCGTTACCCCCGGAAGATCCACCTCCTTCAGTATCAGCGATGGGGTGGCTTTCCTCTCGGACTTTTCTATCCTAACCACGCATTCCTCAAACCTTCGCCGGGACTCATCTGTCCATATGTACCTTGTCTTCTTGGCCGGTGGGGCATTATCGTCGTTGGCTTGAGTATCACATCTTCTTCTTCTCATAGGTTGATTCATGATTGTTCTCGATGGGATCTAATGACATCAAAGTAAGTAAATGGCTGCGCTGCGCTGTGTTTAAATAATGATGAAGTGGGCGGGAATTTTCATTTTTCAACGTATCTTTTTTTTTTTTAATTATTATTATTTTGGTGTGCTCCCGCCTGCATTTTATTCCATTTATATCGAAAAGTAAATATATTATTATATTATTAATTGAGGGCATGGCTTCTTGATTTTACCTTTTCGCCCTTGGATCTAATACAATACACCACTTATTACGGTAGTAGGTTAGGTGTGGACTTTAACGTCATTCGCGGATTCCGAGGAGCCAAATCCATCGTACTGCTTCCTAGTTAGTTGCTCGAATAAGTACGGACTTTTTTCTTCTCCTCAGTTTTAGTAAGTAAAACGTTGTTCTTTTTATTTGATTTATTTACCGGCAGTGAGAAAAGCGAGCTCGGCCGCCGGGAAGGTGAGGCTGTTGACGGCGGAACTTGCGGATAAAGCCAAGCAAGATCGAATCAGACGAAAGGATTCGGGCCGGGTTTGAACACTTCAAGAAAGAAAAGTACGAGTAAGTGATCAATACATACAGACCGTATGTATTCCAACTATTGTTAATATATAATATTCATAAAATTTTGTACTTTTTGTATAACAACATATATGCTAGATTCTTGGGTAGAATATGCCCGTAAAATGCTTTTTAATGGGAACTTACATGATTTTAAATCTAACCCATATACAACTCAAAGTTTGCAACTTTACTATTTGAAGAAGAGGTATAATATAATTGTTACCTAATATATTAATCGTCAATTAGGTAAACATATATATCTTCTATTAGTCATATTGGCTTTGACATTACACAAGTACATCGCTTCTTCGTGTTTGTTGTAAAAAACTGCAGAAATGTTCTGCGGTGGGGGCTGCCGTTGAATATATATCTTATATAATGTTTATCTGAATTTTTTGCAATAGGAAAATGAAATTCAAACTCAAGCAAGATAAAAATGTAGTTTTTCTTCTTTTTTCTAATGTCAGGTTGAGACACAGCTGCTGTGGAGGGATAAAGGGTCTCATGTCCATTCCTGATGATGGATCCCTTCAAAGGTTATTAGCTAATGTTTGTGGACAACAATCATAATTAACATCTAATTTTCTAAAGTAAGCTTGATTAAATTTCAGTGAGTTCATAGAGAAATGGGTCAATATCTTCAAGCCAGCCAAGGACAAGGTGAGAGCAGAAGGCAAAGACTTGGACTTCATTGCACAGTGCACCATGTTAGAGAAGGTATTAGTTACATGCCATCAGTCAACCCGCGAAGATTCTCTATTACATTCGTCGGATAACTTGAATCTGCCTTTGTCTGAAAAAACCAGGAAGCTGCAGTGAATGTCCCTCTATCCAACTTGTTTACCTATCCATTCGTGAGGGAAGCCGTGACGAAGAAGACTCTTTCTTTGAAAGGAGGACACTATGATTTCGTCAAGGGTTCTTTCGAGCTTTGGGACCTCAAGGTTAACCTTAGGCCTTCTATATCACTATGATCAGCTTTTGCAGCATGGAATTGCATTGTTGATTGTTGTGTTGTTCTTGCATTATGCGTGTTTTGATTAATGATCAAGACTTGTTTGAATGTTCCGACATGTTTTTCTCTGTCAGAAATCGAATGGTGATGTGATAAACAATGCATGATGACATAAAGATCGAATCTTGGAAGGATTTAAGACAGTAATCTCATCGACTCGAACATGGCCGAATTATTTAGTCTGTATTCGCAATCATGGAATTGGGCAGATGACGACTTTTCCAGTAGCTCGGATTGTGTCCAAATAGGAGAAGGCTTCCTTAACCTTATCGAAAGGGAACGGCCCTTTAGGATCGATCACAGATTTAAGCTTTCCACTTTCAAAGTATGGATTTAGCTTCTTCAAAGTCTCGCCCGTCGAAGTAACAACGAATCTGAAGCCCGGCGGTGCCACAGCTCCAGTTAGAACTACCACACTCCCGCCTTCTTTAACCACCTTAACTGCCCTGTCTCCTTGCCCTATTTACAGTTGGAACATAGGTTGAGATAGTTAGGTTCCTTTCTTTATCGCATGGATGTTTTAGTTTCAAGCTGTAAGAGCATACCAACTGCGTCGAAAACTACGTCGAATTTCTCGGGGAGGTCTTTGAAATTCTCCTTTGTGTAGTCAATGGCAACGTCGACGCCTAAGCTTCTGAGAAATTCCTGCTTCGGCGTGCTGGCTGTTGCGGCTATCTTCGAAGCACCAAAGACATGCTTTGCGAGCTGCAAGAAGACACATATTACTAAACCATTTTTCCATGTCTGAAGAAGATGATAAACAGACATTAAAGATCACATTATAACCTGAATCACTAGTGATCCAACTCCACCAGCTCCACCGAGAATGAGGATAGACTTTCCCTCGGAAAATCCAGCCCTTTCGAGGCCTTCGTAGGCGGTCTCAATGGCGAGGGGCAAAGCAGCAGCCTGCGCAAAGTCGAGATTCTTGGGCTTGAGGGCCAACAACTTCTCTTCCACGGCGGTGTACTCCGCTAAGGAGCCAAACTGTTTCAGACCCTCCAATGCTTTCTCGTTGATGTCTCCGTAGACTTCGTCTCCCACTTTTAGTTCCTTCACTTGGCCTCCCACTTTCACCACCACGCCCGAAACATCGTACCCCGGGACAGTCTTAGTGAATAAACACCATAGACAGAGAACAAATTACAAACACTATATGTGCTAGGACAGCATTGTACTAGGATTATGTAACTCAATGATAAAAGATTTGTAAGAATAATGAACAATTTACAGGAAGAGGTGAATCAGTAGCCTTAAACTTGCCGATCATCCTCTTCGAATCGACGGGGTTTAGAGCAGCCGCCGCCACTTTGATCAACACTTGGTCTTCCTTAATCTCAGGCACGGCAACGTTGGACTCGAGCTTCAGCACCTCGACTCCTCCGTACTCGCCGTAAGTCCACGCCTTCATCTGCGACGGTATTGTGGTCGAGGCTTCCGTCGAAGGAGCGGCAGCTTGCGAGCTCGCTGATACTTTAATGGCTTTATTTCTTGTCTGGTTTGAGACGGATAAGCTGCTACGGAGGCAATAGTCAGGCTTGACTTGCTTGAATGCGTTCTTCGTGGCGGCGAGTTTGAAGGAGGATGCCGATGGAGAAGATAATTGGTTGCAGAGGAGTAGTGGTTTTCTTGCTTGGATGGCTGTGGAAGAGAGGAGTGAATCCATGGCTATGATTTATTATTACAACTGCTTTAACGATCAGTTTTATCAAAAGACAAGCATTGGATACTTATAGGACACACATTTGTGCTTCTGTGTGTAAATACGTGGCATGCATTTGCTGAATCAAAGGCCCATACTCAACTCAACAAGCAGGAAATTACGTTTTGGTCCCAAATAATCTGTTAATTTTCAGAATAGTCTTACAACCGAGCCAATGTTGTATGTAATAAGCATTTCAATGAACTAACTATAGTTCTAACTTCTAGTTAAACGAACCTAATATCATAAGCCTTGAGCCCATCAACCCTAAAGATGCCAAAATGCTTCTCATACTCCTCACCACTCTTCCCATCCTCATCAAACAAATCAAACAAGAAAACCTCAACGCCAACATTAGGCCTCTTAGGCGTGCCCAAATTGTTCAAAGTCCTCCTCACAACATTCTCGTTATAAGCCAAAGCATTGCCCGCGCTCGCACCTTCGCCGCCGCTCGTAGGCCATCCCGTCTCAGTCACCACCACGGGAATATCGTAGAACCCTTCTTTCTCCATTGCATAAACGAAAGAATCGATTGTGGCGTCGAACATGTTATTGTAGGTCAGGCCCTTGTCGACCTCACCGTTTGACGCAGACCTAAATAGGACGTAGTCTAGTGATACATGTTCTTTGTTATTAATGTAGCTGAAGTAAGGGTACACATTGACCATCAGCGGCGAGCCCGTCTCTCTTAGGAATTCCATTAGTGGAACTAAAACCGACTTAATGTCGGGATCGAAAGAACCAGCCGAGGGCGGGTAGGAGTTGGACAAGATCGTGGAGGCATGCGAGGAAGAAAGCTTGATAGCATTGGTCAAGCCCATTCTCTGCAGTGCTTGGTGTAAATTATGCATCGATGGTACTATGTAGGGCATGTAAAATGGTTCTTTTAAGAGAACTTCATTGCCGACGGCCAAGTATCGAACTTGGGCCGGCGGGATGTGATCGAAGAGATTGGACTGTAGCCACTCTACGGAGTTTGCAACGTTTCCATTGGCCAGCGTAGGGAGAATCTCGTTAGGGACGCCTATCATGAGTGAGGTTTCGGTGCCTCGGAAGGGCGATAGTGCCTCGGGATTTGGATTGAACAGTCTAATTCTTGTTACTCCGTTGGCTTTTAGTAGGTTGACTGCGAATGAAGGTGGCGGCAGGTTCGACCCGACACGGCCGTAGCATAGTCCTATCGGTGCAGCGTCTGAAATAGTAAAATCGACCGTATGTAAGAAGGTTAAGAATAATTGAAACTATTGAGGAAGTAGATGCAAATGATTAAGATGATGATCAAAACCTATTGAAGGTGACATGAGATGTAGTAGAGAGGCGAGCAAGGTGATCGTCAGAAACATTATGTCTTTGGAAAATAAAACAAGGGCAGAAGTATCTTATTACGATGGCAATGCATAAATAAATACTTGAGAAGAAGAGTGGCATGTGGAGGACAATTTGGTACGATTTAGTTTGGAATTCGAAGGTGTTTAGGATCTTTTGTAAGGGAGGATGAACGGTATTTTCTCTTACTTTTGTAAGAGATACATATATAACTGTATTAAAAGAATGTTGATTAATACTGAAAGTGTTGAGATAATATTTGAATCGATGCCATTGATCGGACATATTTATCCTTCACCTTCTAAAGTAAACCCTTACTTGTGGCCCATAAAGAAAAAAACACCATGGTTGGGAATCTAAGCAAAAGCCAGACTTCGACATTATGAACCATCGAGTTTGGCTTTGGAAATAACAAGATATCAAGTAAAGGTGGCGGTGGCGGTGGCGGCGGCCATGGTGGTGGAGGCCGCAACAATCGCATATTACATTATATGGAATCGATGTATGACGATATTGTAATGACAAACCAAGCCCATCTAAGGCAACAAATGATTGCCCACACCTTTTACCTTTTTTTTTATCTATATACAAACTCAATGATAAGAGAGGTTTTAATTTTTTCTCACCAGAAGTTGACAATCTAAACATTCGTTATCTTTGGCATCAGCGTGAACCGAGGTTTCAATTCCGTTATCTGCATGGAACGGACTCGAAGAATGTTGTGGGGTGGTGTTAGTGAGTTCGATCTTTTCGTAGCTCGTAAAAGCTCCCAAAGCCCCAAGAAAACCTTCGTGGCGTAAAAACAAAGCTTTTGCTTCACCTTTCGACCTGTTTCAATATGTGATTTGATAAGGCTCCCTTTGCTTCAAAGGATTCTTGTAAGAGAATGATATCATCGGTGGATTCGACTGTTGACCGCAATACAAGTCAAAACTAATAATCACTTACCAGAAATTGACTGCGACGGAAATGGTGTCCATAGTATCAGCATGTCCCCGTATGAAAAATCCTCCAAAAAATATCCGCTTCAGACCAAACCGCAATGCGTTCAAGTACGCAATCTGAGAGGTGCAAAGACACAAAAATTTAAGAGAATATAGAAATGTATCGCCATTCAATCTCCAATGCACATTCTGACATCTGCTGTGTACTGTAATATCGTAAGACGGACTGAATTAGGGCAGGGAACATTTTGAAGGAACCTGTCCGATGTTATTTGAAATCATCCTTATCAACGATCTGGCGACATCCTCAGGTTGGTAGTCGTCAAGCTCTTTGTTTTCTGATACTGCCTTGCCAAAGCTAGAAGCAATGGCTGATGATGCAAGACCAATCTAAGACAATTAATAGAACATACATTGTTTTCACAACATTTTGAACGGAGAGGAGTCTTTCAAGAAACCGATGCCATGATTCTTAAGAGAAGCAAAAGAAAAATGAGCGGTAAATACCTTTGAGTAGTCTGTCCCACCGTATATATCTCCGACGAGCATGTCTATGACTTTGTTGTTTCCCACACGACTTAGTTCTAACAGTTCATCGAAACTGAAAATAGCAGCACAAAGTTTGAGTCTTCGCAGTGAACTTAAAAATCAAGGGAAAAATCAAAAGAATAGAACTCTTATCGACGATAAGGGGTAGACCTCTTGCATTTCGTGAGAAGTTTTCCCAAGCCCCAGAAGGTACCACCACCTACACTTGTTCCACTAACACGCTCAAATTTAAGGTCACTATCCACCTAAGATGGGCAAAACCATAGCTAAACAAACCATAAGAAATTTAAGGCGGACGACCGTCTTGAGATTAGAACTAGAACTAACAGAAGTACACAAATAAATCAATACCAAACCATTTGTACTAGCGTAGCAATCAGACAAATTTTCTCAATCAAATTATGACAAAAACAGGAAAAAAAAATGAAGGGTAACTAACCTTGATCATGCTGACACCAGATCCAATATTCACGAGTAGATAAGGATACAAATCATCGTGGTCAATCTTGACATAGTTATTTTGGCCATCTACATAGGTAAATGCTTCATGATGCACTGCCTAAGCAGAAGAAAGATGCAAATTGAAAGCTTAGAGTCATGTCAGAGAATATAATATTGTCCATATTGCCAAATCGAAAACAGTGACGTACTTCTTGTTGTTCTCATCCAATTAGAAAAACCTACCTTCAGCAGGAAATTAGCTCCGGCGACAAGGGAACTCATTTCATCAACCTTGTCAAGAGTAATGCCGAGATTCTCCTTAAATAGATCCGCAAATTTAAATGCCCCACCACCTGTGGCCTACAATTATTCACTGAGTTATAAGGTTAGCAACGGAATTTATATTAGAATATGAGAATATGCAGCAATCTCATGCTAACCATAATGGCATTTACGTGATCATCTTTGGCTTCATCACTTTTATTACCTGGAAACACAAAGATGCCTTGCCTCTAAGACAAAGAGAGTATGCAGCAATCTCATGCTAACCTTATACATTTTAAGTATTCAAAGCTTCTATAATAAGGTGATCAAAATTTCACCCACATTGGCTAGTTACACAACGGTATACTATTAGTTTATAATATCGGCGGAACACGACAAAAAACATACCATAATGGTGAAGGAGCGTTGAAGATATGAAATTTATGCATTCGTGGATTTTTGTTGTTTCGAACTTAAGAAAGTGAATCTTCCCGCTAAGAATATGATAACTCAAACTTCCACTCGATGCATCGATTCCATCTTTTAAGTAGCCATTTATCTTCCCATCAGCATACTCATTGGTGCTAGTCGAAAAATACACCATCTTTATTAAAGTACCTGCAATTAAACCCAAGTAATCAATCCATTAACAAAGGGGCTCTTGATAAACCCAATTTCCGTGGCATGATAATATACCCATCAGTAATATATCATTTGCATCTTATAAACTCCAAGAAAGTTGCCACAACCCATCATATTCAGTGTACAAATTTACGAAAATCCAAGAGATACATACCTTCCATTTCAGAATCCAAACTGCAACTAATTAATTTCAAGAATTCACCATTAGAGAAACTATTAATTTCAAGAATTCACCCAGAAAATACTCCAATTTCCGACAATTATCTTATCATTAGAGAAAAGGATGCATCTTGCGACTGACAGAGAAACATGATAAACAGGGCATTCGTCAACGGAAAAGGGCAGCTGAAAGAAAATTTAACCTCCTATATCAAGAGCAAGATGCGAAACTTCCTCATCTCTCCGCTTCAATTCCCTTTCCTCCATCGTCAATCTCAACCCTGTCCCCTCGATTTCTTAATCTAATTCAATCACACCAGCGATTGGATTAATACCGAGCCGTGGATATACATACATTCAGGCATAAAAAATTTACGAAACGATCGTCAATAAAGGCAGCGCAGCTCACACCCACTCATCGCCCACCTAACAAGAAATTAATTGTGTTATTTGTGGTTTACTCTATGCAGTAAGAAAGAATAAAATAATTGTAAGCAATCAACATGAGTTGGGGCTACCATATTCGCACGCTTTAGTTTAATATAATGAACTCCAAAGAACGCATGAGTTTATTACCGATAAGTAGTAAAGTCTCAATGTAGTCTTCTTTTCTTTGATTTCCTTATATTAAGGGAGTTGATATTATGCAACTCTTTTTGATTGAGAAAAGAAAATATTGAAATAGATCTCTATCACATATTATTTCCTTGAAAATCTTGATTTTGTAGATTCAATTGTTAAGGTGTGTGTGTGAAAATAAGCTACTTGAAATTATTTTCATTTATAATTAATAACTGCAGCAGAAGAATTACATACTTTCCTCCGCCACACATTCTGAAGATCAACGAGACGAAAATTCATCATCAGTCACACAAAAAAAAAAAAAAAAGGAGGTGGGAAGCATTCAGTATATTATATGATTAAGGCTCAGTTTGCCTTAAATTATTATTAGTTGTTTAGTTGAGATTAAGCAGCAGATGGTGCAGGGATGTAAGACACTGCAGGCTCAGGCAATGAAGCCATGATCGACGATGTCAAATCTGTATCATCGGCTTTGTAGTCGAGCGAAGCATCATCGTACACATCCCACCATTTCTTGACAAGCATTTTTATGTCTTCACGATCCATGTTAGCTTCCACGCCAGTATACCTCCAGGGTTTTGATCCCTACATTAAAGATGAATTTTTTATGTAATGTTTTAGTACACTACATGCTATAACTTTGAAGCTGTGTTTTCATCTTCTAACTATTAGGGTATCTTTTTTAAGTAAGGATTCTTACAGCGGCACAGTAGTGTACAACTTTAACATCATCGAGGACAACGTTCTCAGGGTGGCGCCACATCATAGCAAGAACGAGGTTGTAGGCGAGCGGGATTGGCTTGTAGATCTTATTGAAGAACATGTTCAAGAAATCCTGACATATTTATTAGGGCATGAGAAAGATGTAAGATTTATTGCTTATCAAATTATATAATTATGACAATTAGTGTTTACAATACCTGCTCAGCAAAGGGTGTGGGAGGAGTGATCCTTAGGGTTTCCAGAAGGTCCTCGTAAGTGACTTTGCTGGGCTCGAACACAAACATCCCAGCGTTGAAGTAGAGCGGCGGAGGCGAGCCCATCTCAACTGGCCAGGTGACCTTGTCGGGACACTGCTGGCAATAACCGATCTTGTACTGAGGCGAGTGGCTCCACGTCTTCTCGCAGAAGCAGTCCATGACCGCATAGAAGTACCCATCTGGCGCGTCCAGCAAGTGGTCGATGTTTTCGTAGACTTGAATGTCCGCATCAAGGTACACCATCTTGCTGTACTCCTCAAACTATAAGTGTAATAACAACATTTGATCAGTACAAGCAATGGATCATCCAAAATAAGCAAGCATTGACCACATAATCAAATAGGTCAACTTACATTCCATATGCGAAGCTTGGAGTAGTTGATGACATAATAAGCCATGGCAAACTCGATCTGATTCTCGGGCGGGTATATGGGCTCGATCTCCTTCACGATGCAGCCCTGAGATCGAAGGATCTCACGGTGCTCCTCGGGAACGTCTGGCAGTATGGCCACCACGAGAGGATAAGCGCTCTTCACCTTTCTCAAACCCTTGACCAAACCCACCACGCCTTTCACGTAGTCCCCGTTCCCGGCTAGAAACGTCACGAAACCCTTGTTCGAACTGCCTGCCATGTTCTTTCCGGCGAGGCCTAACTGTTCTACTGGTGCCATCTTTCTTTATATAAGATGTGTGTGTGGGAAAGTAAAAGGTTATTAGGATATTATTATCGTTTGTTGCTGCCGAGCTGAGCTTCAATGGCTGGTTTTGTGTCTCCTTATATAGGGGCTGAGATGAGATAATCATGCATGGAAAATGCAGGGCAAAATAATAGTGTAGAATGTGAATATTCCCACCTTTTTATTCTTTTTCTCTCTCTTTTTCTTTATTCTTTTTTTTTAATTTATTTTGTGTGTGTAAGAGAAATCTATGGGATATGTGTGTGGAGAGGATGAAAGAAAATTATTGTAGCCTTATCACTTGGAAGAATGGCTTATGAGGGTTTTTGGGTCGTCTTCATCTATAGGAAACTGACATAATCATCCTCTTGTATATTTATGAATTTCATGATTGATGTACCACTTATATATATTTTTTATATTATTTTTTGATGTGAATAAGCCAAGTACATGAACATGCAAGATAAATGTGCCATGACAAGGAAGATATCGAGTGTTTACTAATACCTTTTATGTATGTATGTATGTATGTATGTATGTATGTATGTGTGTAGTGTATGAGATACATTGAGCATATGTGAAAACAAAGGGAAAGCTGGCGCATGAACTCGCCCTTGTTCGAGGTGATGCCTATAAAAACAATGCATCCACATATTACAGTTATTTGTAGCGTTTTGTTAATTTTTTTAGGGTCCTACTATTCACGCCCCACACCTCCCCTTTACACCCCCAAAACACATGAAATTTGTAAAAAAAATATTTACATAACTACATGAATTCAACAATAATTATTTTATAATTTATTTTTAACAATATTAATTGCATGAGTTATTCAACAATATTAATTAAGTTATTTTTCCAAAATACATCGATCTAATATTTAATTTATTTTTATTATATTTAGAGATGTTCAGACGGCTTGAAAAATCTGAACCGAACTGGTGGTCAACAGTTCGGTTAACCAGAGTTAATAGTTTCAGTTATAATCGGAGGGGTTTGGTTCCGATTTTTATATTTTTAAAATTGAAAACCCGTGGTTAATCGCCAGTTTTTTTCTAAAATAAAAAATAAAAAAATAATTATTAACGGTTCAGATCTCGTGGCCATTGGAGATCAAAGACCATAATTTACTGACCGTTGAAAAACCGACGATTTTGAACAAAAAAATAAAAAAATTAAAAAAAAATAATAAGAAGAACCGGTTTGGAAATGGAACCGACGTTTCCAAACCGTGGTTAACCGCGGTTCGATTATGGTTTGAGATTTTGATGCAACCGGAACCGGCGATTCCACGAGAACCGAAACTGGAACCGGTTGAACACCACTAATTATATTACTCCTTATGTTAATCGCTGCAGTTTTATATTAACTTTAAAAAAGTTAAAACTTAATATTTAATATATTAATATCAAATAAACACAGATATAGTTGTTTGAACTGCCTTGCTGAAGCGGTTTGAATTGGTGAAATGGATGCAATTTGAATTGTTGAATAATTACGTATTTTAATTGATGCAGTTTGAAATTAGAATTAGTTTAGTTTAATGGTAAGTATTTAATGATTTCAAATTTGTAAGTATTTAACTATTTAATTACTTTAAAAATTGGTAAGTATTTAATAGTTTACTTTACTTATTAATTAGGGGGGTGCCAATAGAATTACCCTTTTTTTTATTATTTTGCGTACATAACTTATTTTGGGATAAAAAATTGCTTACTCAAAAACTTGTTTATTCAATTTATGTTTAAATTTTTGCGTACCTAGTGACTTTCTCCCTTTCGGTTAATAGATTGCAGTGGAATCACTTTGAATATCTCCAACTTGCTAAAGAGTATCGAAAAGTTCGTATATCTGTCTGTATATTCAACAAATGTTTGATATGATAAATTATTAGAAGAATCTGATTCATATTCTATAAGATTGTACCTAATAATTTGGAATTCAAATAAGATAGCCACCTACCTTTTCTTTCATTATCATTTAGCTAGAAATTGTAAGTACTAAATTCAATATAAGTAAGGAGATAACAAACTGCAATAATAAGAATACAGCAAGACACTGTGCTGTGATTGTCTCTTACAACATTGTCTCACGAAAAATAGTCTTTCAACAATTTATAACAAGAAGGATTTATACTAAAGATAATAGGGCCGAAAGCCTTCAACCAGCATCAACTTGGGAAAAAACTCCTTGGAATACTTTTTCTATGCCTTGTTGGCAATATTGTTAGAGAGCCAGTCGAGCCCCTCATACAAACCCTCGCCAGAGGTGGCGCATGTGCTCTGAATGTACCTGTGAAAGCAGAGGATTATTAGTTCATAATGTGTTAAAGAAAATGCATGAGCTGTGTAAGAAAAAGAAATAATAGTTACCAGTGGCGCTGCCTGAGCGAGTGAAGTCCGAGTTTGTCGGTTATTTCAGCAGCATTCATAGCATTAGGAAGATCTTGCTTGTTTGCGAAAACAAGTAACACAGCATCTCTCAGCTCATCCTGATATGAATAGAGGAAAGTTGAGTTTGCGATATTTTTGGCAGACAGTAGTAATACGCAACATATTACAGGCAGCAAGAACATCGTGTTACTGCTATTGAAATGCATGATTGCTTGGGATCTTTTCATTGAGTTGAGTGGTGAAAAAGTTGACGACAATATTCATTCTACAATCTGCTGGAAGAAATAGTTCTCCGCTTAATTGTGTTGGTGCAAAACAGAAGGTACCTCACCTCATTCAGCATCCTGTGCAATTCATCTCTTGCTTCCACGACACGGTCCCTGTCATTGCTGTCAACCACAAAGATAAGCCCCTGTGTGTTTTGGAAGTAGTGCCTCCACAATGGGCGGATCTGCAAAAAAGGAATCAGACAAGTCAACAATTGATCACATTTGAAACCAAGGAACTCTGATTCACTATACCGCTTTAAATAAGATCACCATTGAGGGGGGGAACAAGCCTAAGCTTTTTGGTATTAATATACAGAATGAACTTCTGGGACATTGACTAGATGAGCAGCACAGGACAGACTCAAAGACAACATTCTCACCTTGTCCTGACCCCCGACATCCCAAACCGTGAAGCTAATGTTCTTGTATTCAACAGTTTCCACGTTGAATCCTGCATATAGACCATCAAGAATCAAGCCAGAAAGCTGTTAAAATGATTTTCTAACAAATGAACTATAGATCTTGTTCTTAGGAAATCAAAGAGGAAAGTAAGAGAATAGTATGAACTACGCAGGTGTTGCAGAAAGAATGGACATACCAATGGTAGGAATAGTCGTAACAATTTCTCCGAGCTTGAGCTTGTACAATATGGTGGTCTTACCAGCAGCATCAAGACCAACCATCAGAATACGCATTTCCTTCTTGGCAAAAAGCCTGCTGAAAAGCTTCGTGAATGTCAGCCCCATTTCTCCTTGTTTCTGATCCCTACAAAATAATTAGGATAGGGACCAATCAGCCTCACTCATTACCGATGTAGTATCTCGACATGAGGTTTAAACATGTCTATGACATGCAAATATGCACATCGCAATGGCACTCACGAAAACTAATACGCAGTATAAGAAAAAGAAAGGTTCTTCAATTGTATTTTCCTATAAACACTTTTCCACCCCGTTCATTTTAGATTTCTAGCTTCCAATTTAAAAAGCTAGGCAGCTACAACAGGTATTTGCTTTCAACATAGATATCCTCCAAACTGAGAGCATCATCTACTATATCAAATCAAATAGTTATAGTCTTGTGCAAGCATAACACAATCATCATTAAAAATCAAACCTCAGATCTATAAATTAGGCAACAGATATCCCTAAATTGCTGAAACTGAGGTTCGAAACAGAAAAGAATAACTCGAATCGAACGAATCGTCGATCAATCCACACCGATACGCTCCTCCCAACGCCAAATCATCCATAATTTCCAACAAAAACATAAAACGCAGCTCAAACACATCCTACGCAAGCTTCATATTAAAAAAAATAAACAAAATCAAACGAACGACATCTCAAAACTCCGTTTCTAGCTGACATAATAAAACCAAAGAGAGATCATACACGCATCATTGCATATAATAGGGTAGATCTCACCTCCGAACGATTAGATCTCGCGACTAGAGAGAGAAGCCAGCTCTGCCTGCAAATCAAAAATAGCCAATGGATATTTATATCGCTCCACACCCCCAATTAAACTCTTTTAAAAGCCCCGATTGTTTTCGGATAATCGTGGCCGTTAATATAGCATTAAGCCGCTGGCGGGGGAAAGAGATTGCGCCACGTAGTCAAAATTCCTCTGTCTCAGTTTTAGGGGTACAATGGTAAATGCAATGTTTGTTGGCTGGCATTTACTGTCCTATCCTACCGTCGACGTCCCTGTTTTTAATTCATAAGCTTTATTTCATTTTATGAAAAATTATTAATTGAGAATTAGGAATAGAGTTTATATCATTATCACCTCAAAATAAGCAGCAAGAAAATTACAAGACGACGACTTAATCGAAAGACCAAAAGACAAAGCACACTAACCATCATCCATGATTGTCTTGAGACAATCTTATTTTAAGGGAACATTTTTTCCATTAATATAGATGTATATAGAAAATCCATAAAATAAATAAATTAAGGAAGCCTTGGGAATCTTGAGAAGTCAGGCTTCCTATGGTTGAGATAGGCAGTTTTGCCCTCAGTGCCTTCCTCCGTTCCATAGAACAAAAGCGTCGCATCACCTCCGATTTGCTGAAGGCCAGAATGGCCATCGTCGACGGCGTTGAGGGCTGACTTGATGACACGAATGGACATTGGGCTGTTCCTCATTATCTCTCTGCACCATTTCACTGTCTCCTCCTCTAACTTCTCAAGCTGATGATGTGTAATAAACAATTGATTAATTGAAAATAATGATTCTTTCTTTTTATATACAACAACTAACTGCATTGCAAGAAGAGTAGTGCAGTACTTACTGGGACGACAGTGTTGACAAGGCCCATCTTATCTGCCTCAGCAGCGTTGTAAAACCTTGCCGTGAACCACATTTCGCGGGCTCTTTTCGGACCAATCTGTTAATTTAGAAGAAGATGATGATGATTACAACGTTAGTTAGATTGGATGATGAGTTCCCAAATATATAAATAATTTATTACATCATGAATAAAAGAAAAAGGGTTTTATTACCAGACGATCCATGATGGAAGCTCCATAGCCAGCATCAAAGCTTCCAACTTTGGGCCCAGTCTGTCCGAAGATGGCGTTGTCGGCGGCGATGGTGATGTCGCACACCATATGAAGGACGTGTCCACCTCCCACGGCATAACCAGCAACCATAGCGATGACTGGCTTGGGACAGCGGCGGATCTGAACTTGAAGATCCAAAACGTTGAGGCGGCCGAAGTTGTCGTAGTCTGCGTAGCCATTCTTCCCCCTGAACGACTGATCGCCGCCGCTGCAGAAGGCTTTGCTTCCCTGCCCATTTCATTTCATTTCATTTCATACACTCGCAAGTTGGGTATAAAAAATTCAATTTTTTTTTTTTTAAAGAAAATATCTCCAAGTTATTATACTCAATATAATTGCAGACTTGGCTGTCGTGTTAGTGTAATTATCTAATCAAGATCGAGATCTACGACGGCTTTATTATAATATATTTCTTGATTTTATTGTATTATTTAAAAGCTCAATAATTGAGTTCATATATATATATATATATATTATATTTGGAGGTTTACCTTTCCAGTAAAAATAATAACTCCGATTTTATTGTCATCCCTCGCATCGTTGAAAGCACGCATGAGCTCCTTCACTGTCTGCGGCCTGAAAGCGTTTCTCCTCTCTGGTCTGTTAATAGCAATCTGAATTCACCTCAAAAAGGTCAAATATTTATCATCATAAATCCAAGATAAATTACGAAATTTCATTTAATATTTGTTTATATGAAATGAAACCTTGGCAATGCCTTCCCCAGGTGCTTTCTCATAGATGATGTCCTCAAAGGGCTTTCCACCTTGATCGATCGCAGGTTTCCACTCGGGAATGAAAGTAGGGACTTCGCCGTGAACGCGGTGGTAAGAATCGTCGATCTTCGAGCTGCAGTTCGAAGCTTCGATGCCGTTGGCGCCGTCGTATTGCGGCGGCGATGGAATCAAATGACCGGCGAGCGAAGACATTCGCCGGTTCACTTTCTCAAGATCCATGTTGTTGTTGTTGTTGTTCATCTGGCCGGCCATGTCTTCCTTGGTAATGAAACTGAGGAGGGGTTTTCTTACAACTTATGGATGGATGGATGCTTGGAAGTGATTTTTAAGGCTTTGGTGAGCTTCGAAGTGTTTGTACTTGATTCTTTATATAGGAGCTTGGAAAGGGATGAGATGAGATGAGCCATGAGATTGGCTGGCATGTCATGGGGTGCTTATTATTATTATTATTTTAAGGATATTATTGAAATAACCTTTTTGAATTTTATAACTAGGGTAGTAGTTATTCGGGTCTTCTTTCAACTTTGGCGGTCTAACTAAGGGCTTATTTTATTTTAATTTTTGTCTTCTATCCAACTTTATTGTAATTTATAGCCATTTCCATGCCTTAAAAATCCACCATCATAATTATTTAATTCTATAGCAAGTTACATATTCGAACCATTCATTGTAATATGCGTCCGAAAGTAATGGAATCCTTAAGCATTAGTTGGGATTATTTTTAATGCTGATGACTGTGTAAGATATATTAGTAATTGTAGATTTAATATATTCGCAAGGAGCCAAAGTTAAGTCATTAAATAAAAGTTTGGACAACGATATGATGCTTCGTGTGAGGTTCAGGCAGCAATACCCTAACCTGATCGACGGTCGTGATTTACTCCAGTCAGTCAACGTAGTCAAAATTGATCCACAGTTTAAAAAAAAAAAAAAAAAACTCTTTTTTCTTCACTTTTTTTTTAAATTCTTTTTCCTTCACTTGACCACTGACAAACAGCTTCAAGCTTGGCTGCTGATTGATTTTTTTACTTATAATAATCTTTATTTGGCTGCCTGGTAGGCTTTACATTTTTGACTTGATGAAACATAAATCAACTTTTGTGATTTTGAATATATATATATATATATATATATATATATACTTTTTATTAGCCGTTTTCCATGCTTAAATTTTGGCATGAAAAACGAAAGCTGCCAACGTCGACAAAATATTTAAATAATACTCATTATAGTAATCATATGTAAATGAAGTACAACAAAAGCATGCATCTACCTTGTAACACATTTCAATCTTTTAATTCTTTTTAATCTAATAAAACTTTGTACATACCTCACACATATAATTAGCAAACCTCGAGATAATATCAAATAAGCAACCAACCCCGTATATAATCTAAACTAAATATATATACTAAAATATTTTATATAAACACCTCCTAAATTTCATCTGGTTGGGCCAGCCCGAACCCTAGCCGACCACAAACATTAACCATTCCTCACTCACTATATATGAAACAATACATTCTCCCATAAATAACATTTTAACAATATTTTTTTCCACTCATTTATATTTATATATATATATATATATATATCAGCACGAATCATCGTCCCCTTGAATCTTATTGCTCGTAGGTTTCCCAATCTGCAGGCACTGAACTGGCGGCGTCGTCGGAGTATAGAGCTGTCCGAACGTCTGCCAGCAGTAGGGATCGTAAAGGTGGTACCTTTCTTGAATGGGCTTAAGCTGTATGTTGCTGAGGGTCACGTCCGTGCATGGCTTGTCGTCGCTGCACGCAAAGTGGACGGGCTTCACCGTGTAGGTCCCGCGTATGCTCTCGTAGTTTATCCCCGACAGGGCGACGGCCGACGTCTGATTCTTGCAGCTCGACTTGTCGCAGTAGTACTGATCGATCACGATGGGGAGCTGAACCTCGTCGACTTGTATGTTAGAGAACTGCACTCCTCGTACCGACCCCGACCCGCCCTGAAATATTCAATTTTTACGACGTTAGACGTATTTTTTTTTTTTTCGGTCCAATGTAAGAAAGTGTTATTTATTTTTATTACCTGCCATGTCTTGATTCGGACGCCGTTCATGGTGTTGCGCATGACGATGTCCCGGACGGTGATGTTCGATACGCAGGCCTTAGTGTTGTCCCTTCCAAGCCCGCCGATGCTGATTCCGTGGCCCGGCCCGCAGTTGATGTTGTGCACGTATACGTTCGTGCATCCCGTCTGTATAGATACGCAGTCGTCCCCTGCCGAAATTAAAAAAAAAAACTTTTTTAATCACCAAATGAAAAAAGATCGAAGGATTTATTTTTTTGGTTTTTTTTTTTTTGGTTTTGATTGTGACATTTCAAAGCAAAATTGGGGCCAGAAGAGTTTGTATTGTGTTTATCAGATCATGTGGTTCGTATATAGGATAAGAACTCTGCGCATTATCCGAAAAACTGCAGATTTCTCAGGCTATGAATGAAAGAACTAAAGTGGATAAAATGGGCTTCTTTCTTACTTACCACAGCCAAGATTCGAACTGCGTATGAGCACGTCTTTCGAGTTCTGCAGATGGATACCGTCGGTGTTTGGACTGTCGCCGGGCGAAGAAACCGTGAAGTTGTAGACCGAAACCCCGACGCAGTTATCGAACTTTAAGTGGCATTGCGGGCTGTTTTGGATCGTTATTCCCATCACCGTGACGTTGAAGCTTCCGTAGAATCTCAATGCCTGCGGTTTTTTTTTTTTTTGTAAGAATTGATGCTAATGAACCAATTCGAAGAACTAAAAGCAGAGGAAAACAGAGGAAGGTCGTCCTTACCGTTGGTTTGATTCTCGGCATTTTCGAACTAAGCGATCCACTCAACTGACACACAGCAAGACAATTTTATAGTTAATTACTTGAAAACCAAATGGTAAGTAGAAGGCATTCAAATTTCAGACAAGAGAGTTTAATTACAGGCATTGGAGGTGTCTGCATGACTGTGCTATTGACGGGGTAGATTAGCTTTGTTTGATCATCCAAAGGATCGAAATCGAACGATGCACTCTGCCACCAAACAGCACCGTTCCCGTCGATAGTGCCGCTTCCTTTGATCGTTAGACCGACGAGCTTCGTAAACTCGAGCCACTGCAAGATGCCTGAGCCCCACGGGCTCGAGCTCGTCGGTGCTATGATCGTTCCATCTAACTGCAAAAAAATGTAAATGACATACATTTTTTGAATGATCAATCTTGTATTGCTAGGGAGATTTATCTATGTATCGTAATTCTTACATAACATAAAAATTATTACCTGGAATACGATGTCGTGCTGGCAATAAGGTCCCGAAAACGAAATCGGGCCGACGAGGAAGGTGTAATCTGATGGCACATTTACAACTGAGGCTTGAATTTTGCAAGCCTCAGCCCAAGCAGCTTGAAACGCCTGCATTTTGGACAAAATAAAAATCAAAACTTTTATTGTAATATTTTTTTATTGTGAATTATTGTCTAATTATGGTTTCTGTCATTAGCAACGCAAGTTGATCTTCACAGGCTAAGAACTCTTTTTGTATTCTTCTTTGAAACAAAGGAATCAAAACAGTTTTTAAGACAAAGAATCATTTTTCAGTGGGACCCTTTTGAGGCTGAGCTTATTCTCTTGCTTGGTAGTTTTATGTTGTCCTTTCTTCCTTAACTATATAATATTATATCTACATTTTTTTTTTCCTATGTTGATCACAAATAATTTACAAGTGGAGGGTCTTCTACCTATCTGCACAGGAACCTAATCTTTGTCCTGAAACTCCGTGACTCTTTGACCACACAAATAAAATCACTATGGTCACCATATATAATATATATATATATATTTAATTTGAGATTGTATAATCTCGAACATATCTAATATAATTCTTGATCAAGTAGTAATGATCATGAACCTTTCAAGACTTCTTTTTGTGACGAGGGAATTGGGAAGTTGCCTACACAAAACTTTGAGTTGTCAACATTCTTTTTAGTTGTCAAAGCGAACCTTTTTTTAAAGTTGTATTGTAAGAAAACCTCATTTTCAAGTCAATGGTAACAATCAAACAAATAGAATGAGGCTTTCAAGTAATTTTCGAGAAAAGATATATCTTTATACTACTTAAGAGTAGACATGTCAAGAAAAAGAAACTAAAATACCTTAATATTATCACACTTGCGACATGATTAGTCTAACTCACACTTTAATAGTAGTCTTAAATTTATGTTTTTTTTTTTTCTTACCTTAGTATCATCTGTGGCACCATCACCTTTTGCTCCGAAGTCCAAAACGTTAAAGACACCATAATCCGGCGCATTTTCCTTGCCCTTTTGCGGAGGAGGAATAGGAGTTTGAGGGCTAAGTTTAGGAGCCGGTGAAGGAGCCGTCGCCGGCGAAGGAGAGGGCGCCAGCGGCAAAGATGGTTGCAGCGCTGGCGGCGTTGCTTTGGGAGGTGAATTATTACCCTTTTTACCCCCATTGCCATTGTTGTTGTGGTGCTGGCTGGAGCTATGATACTTTCCTTTCTTCTTCGACAAAGATGACGCAAAGCTCCTTCGGCTTTGCCTCCAATGCTTCCCTACTCGTCTTGCATCGCAGGTCTCCATGTAAGAACACCACATGAGCAGCACGGCCACGATCATGACGAATGTGAGTTTCTTGAAGCTTAAAAAACCACACATTTTTGTTTATTTTTTAAAAAAAAATCTATTTTCTAAATGTTGGTCATATGGGAAGTGAAGGTATTGGTTTATATATATAGGAATGTATTGTTTTTTTTTTCTTAAGTTTGATAGAGGAGGTTTTATAGAGAGAAGAGAGTGTTTAAATAGAAACTGTTGAGCGCATGAGCAATGATTGTTTGATTAATGGGGCGATGAGATGGCCCGTGTCTCATTCAAATGAATTCTTATGTATTAAATGTTGGGTATTTTTTTTTTATAAAAAAAGTTTATTTTATTTTGAATTATGGTTGGGAATTGTTTTAATTCCAATGGTCCAAGTTTCTCATATATCCCCCTTTGTTTGTAGTGGTAACGAATCCATTTGTCCCTTTTAAGGGCATTACACTATGAAGAAGGAATTTGCTTATTTTACCATGAAATTATAACATTTCCTTGATGATTTCTTGATTAAATTTGACAAGTTATGTCCTTTTTTTTTTTTTTTTAAAGTTCAGCCAAGATGTTACACTACGTATATGAAACACTACACTACAAATGAAGATACGCTTGTCCAAGTAATTAATGTATGCATCTTTGTAGGTATGTATCTCCCTCTGCCACAGTCGTTGTATATAATTAGCAATTGACAAAATAAAATAAAATAAGAAAAACAAAAGAGTTGAATTACAAATTATTAATATATATATATATATGGGTGTGTGTAATAATGTATGTATGAGGATGTAATAAAATGGCAAGCAAGGGGACACGTGAGTGGGTCTATACAAGTGTTGTGATAGAAACTATATATCATCATGCTTTTTATCTTCACATGCAAAGCAAAGCACTCACGGGCGTCTCTTTTTGTTGTACTATCGCCAATTTTATCTCAAAGCCAACAAAAACAACAACATTTGTCTTGGCGACAATTATTTCTAAATAAACTCATAATTTCCATTAATAAAAAAATAATCATATTATACGGAACTACCTAATGATGTTTAGACTACATCATATTATAATCTTGGTTTCTATAAAATTTACTTTCACATGTTAAAATTACTCGTAAGAGCTCGAAATATACTATTATTATAATTCAAGTAATAATTTTCGTACGTAGAAAAACATCCCGAAGGTCGCCCATGGTTTGTTTCTCTTAATAAAACGCAAATATGGAATCAATTGCCAAGTCCGTACATCATCGTCGAAGCAGAAATACCACATTATATTCGAAACCGTGGGACTTGGGAGACCACATTTACAACGATGCCATGTAAAAAAAAAGACTTCGAGGGTATTAAATCAACTAATTTAATATGACCCATAAAATATATAAGGTATTAGATTTAATTTGTATATATATAAAAAAATAAAGCACTTCAAAGATAGGAAATGAAGAAAAAACGGGGGACCAAGAGAACTGCAATATCAAAGATGTGAGGCTCTTCTTAACATGAACTTCACATAGGTTGTAACTTTGCCACGTGGAGTAAGCTTGTCCGATTTATACCTATATATCATATACATTATTATTATATCCTTCCATTCCATTATTTATTGTAGTGTAATTAAAGAAGCATTCTCATCTCATCTCTCGAGTAGAGAGAGCTATTTGTTATTTAATTATGACGATAATACTTCGCCTATTTGAAGTTGCATTATTATGATATATAATTATAATAATCAGATTATTTCTACATAGATCTCGATGATTAGACCTAATGGACGATATTTAAAATCCATCATGCGGGCCTTAGTACAACGAATTAACGATAAACAAGTTGTTGATAACACAATTATTTAAATAAATGAAAACATTTATGAAGTATAGGGACATTTATTTATCAAGAAGCTGGTAGATGGAATTGTCGGGTACTACGGTCTATCAATAATAATAATAATAATAATAATATTATTATTATAGCAAGCCAAACATGCTCGTGAACTTTTTATAATCTCGTGAACTTTGGGGACATTTTTATTATTAAAGGGCTGTGGATGGACAACACATCACATACTTTGTTGTGACACATTGAACATTACATGCCATTTTTAATGTGACTTAGAATTTACATCTTCTTTTAATTTACTTATTTTTTTTTTTAATTCTTTACCTCTAAATAAAATTCTATTTGTCATAGAGAAACTAAAAAGATCCCATCTTCATAAAAGTTCGATCTTTTTTTCCTGAAAAGAAAAGGCCCCGATAATTCTTACGTGATAGTTATAAACAAACAAACCCTATTTATTATATGTGTAATATATATATATATATATATATATATATATATTGAAAATCATGTTTAGCTGATGGATGGTTCCAGAACTTAGCTGACATTTTTTTTGTAGTATCACAATTCACATGTAACATATATCTTAGTAAAGCTGAATCCACAGTAGATATATAAATATATATTATTATTATTATTATTACAACGACCCTTAATAGACTCGAAAAGATTTCGAGTTTGTCTATGCTGTCAATATGAGTGGTTCACGTATATGCGCAAAGCTATAGGCTGCCTCGACATGTGAATCTCAAGTTTAGAGTATCTTTGCTACTATTCATATACTTCGCGGATTTTCCTTGTCCTTTTCTGTATGTTTGTATTTTTTAGAAAAAAATATTAATTTGTGGCCAATGTCATAAGCTATAATCCTTTTTTCTCTTCTTACACACACACACATACACACATTAAATGGTGTCGAAGGGTGTTTTCGATACGTTGCTTTTTCGAGCTGTATGTTGAAGTTGACATTGGAAGTGAACTACACATGGATGACGATGATGTATGTATAGTGGTAGGCATTTGTCATAATATATCAACATTGCTGGCTTGTGACCATAAATCGAGGGAAGTGTTTTTTTTTTGTATGCATATATATATATATATATATATATATATTTGAAGTTAGAAGAATACCAAAATATAGATAAGAAAGCGTAAATGTCACACAATGGAGGCAGAAAGATGGATATTAGTCATTATGTTTCGAACACATCTCAAATGTACATACCACAAATACATATATACGTCTATTATTTTTTAGCACATGCTCAGCCCGTATAGTTGTAATTAATATATATATATATATATTGTATACATATAACAACAGAAATATAGTATAGTGAATCCGATGAATTTGTATTTGGTAGGTAGAGCGTTACGCAAATATATGAGTAGAGTAGGTATAATTATTTATGGTCGAAATTAAATGTCACAGCTGGATGATGATAAAGGTTCTACCTTTTCTTTTAGAGGGAGTGATGATGTCCATAATACTAACATTTTCTCGTATTTATTATATTATACTTTAGAATATAGAAATAAATGATTTTCTTTTGCTTTGGAGACAAAAATCAACTGTGAAAAGCTCACAAGATTATATGTCTTGGACCCCATTTTCTTTCCAAATCATGCATTCATTATTTTTTTTTCTTTTTTATGAATGCTTTTGTTTGCTAATAGCCCATGTGAACAAAACCTATATTCAGTTATAACTAAACAAATGTGACCACAAACCGAATTTATTCATTATGTGAAAAAAAAATATACATATAATATCATAAATGCATTCTACGCTTTAAACATATCTTATAATTCATTCCCAACAATAAAATTGTACTAAATATAATTAAAATTATTCAACCGTACCATACCATAAGATTCTATCCCGAGAAACGTGACAAAGATCTATACAACCTAAATTGATACGAGATTATGTAGTTTAAGGAATAAAAACCTATTAAATATTTATTATTTAACCACCAAAGAGCTAAATATAAAAAAAATGGCAGTTAATTATATTCGTTGATTTCAATTCCTTCGAAGCTGTGGTGATTCTTGTTGGAAGCTACCCAACGCATTAGATTCTTTTCTTACATCATTCTATTATATAAAGTTGCAACCTATTGTAATTAATTATACAAGTTTTGATTTTTACCTATTTAATTGTCAAATAATATAAAAGCCTCTGATCATTTACTAACAGCAGCACAGAAGCAACAAAAAACAAAGAAAATGATCTGAAAGGAAAAATGGAAATAATACTGAGGTAAAGTAGTAAATCTGAAAAATCTTTCACCGTAAAAATTCGATCGATTCTTCAAGACAGGCGTACCTCGAATCTACCCGATGTTGCCGTCTGACAAACAGGGCAAGCAAGGAAAGAACCTTCACAATCTTTACAAAGACAAAGATGCCTGCAAGGCATTAACAAGAAGGATGCCTCCTTATCCCTACAACATCTACAAAGCATATCTCTCTGAGCCGCCGCGGTGTCGTCGATATCATTTTCGCCCGTCCCTTCTTTATTACGGTTATGAAAATCTTCGGTAGCTTGTTGCAGCTTGTTCTGAAGAGCATCGATCACCAACTCGTTGCGCTTCGCCAACTGACTCCACGTTTGGGTTTCGGCGGTTATTTGCTTCGTATACTCTGTCAGTTCTTGGTTTCTGCGGGTTATACTGGCCAGTTCAAAGTTCTTCTCTTGCAATTTCTTGGCGGCGGCGTTCTTTAGAGCTGCTGCAAGAGACGCCATGTGCCGCTGGTTCAGGATTCTCAGGCCTTTCCTCATATTATCTTCCTGTTAATTGGCGGCCCAACCCAAAAAAAAAAGGATGGATTTTTGATTAATTGAAGAGCGTATACGCGGATTAGTTAACTCATCGATTACCTGAATCTTCATGAACAGAATGAGTTCTTCGTTTTGCCGATTGATCTCTCTTCTGATATCATAACCAATAGAGGAGAAAACCGATGATGACGCAGCTGATGTCATGCTTCCATTGCCCGACATTATTGACGAGTTCCACTCCTCGTTGTCATAAGACAGCGCTAGACCAGTAGACACGGGATTTTGGTTAAGAATGGAGAGTCGTTGTTGGTCAGAGCTATCCTTGAACACTTGGTTTGCCAGAGGAAAGTGAAGGCCCTGTTGGCTTGAAATGGTTTCGGCATTTATATTCGGTTGAATAACTGGAGTGCTGCCATTATTACTATTTCCGAGGTAATTCACGGGAGTAGCAAGAAACTCAGCTGAAGAAAGAATAAAAATCAGACAACATATGAGAAAAAGCACTCATGGCTATGCACCGAATTGAGAAAACTGGGGGAAAAATATGATAACAAAAAAAAAAAACGCTTACAATATCCACGCGGCTGCATTTGATTAGACGTAACAGCGGGATATTGGAAGTTATTTCCATGCAAAGGCAGGCAGGCACTTTTGTTGCTGTTGTTGTTACCTCCAATCATTTTGCAAGCACTATATGTACAAGAGATTCGCTTCTTAAGATAAATCGAACAACCATCAAGAAATGAAGAAATGTTTTATGGTAAGGCTAATCATGACAGGGGAAAAAAAAAGGCACATTGATCACAGTTGAATTTCGATTTACAGTCAGCTGGTGGTGTAACAACTGTCGTTTATGAGAACCTTTGTATTACAAGGAAGGCAGAAACAAAATACAGGACCGAGTACAGTTACTGTCGTTTACTTAAATATAGAATTTGCAAACGTCATGCAACATCAGACACTTCGTTTAGAAAACGAGTGAGTAAGAACTTCGGCATCAATGCAAGGATAGCGTCACATCTTCAAAAACATAACCGCACGAGTCTTTAAAAATGGGATTTGAGGAAATCCAAGTTCTAACACATACAAATCGAAGTATCATAAACACACAAGGGAAGCACTCGGAAAGGGAGTTAATAGATTAAGATTTGCTTTCCTATCTTCTTCTACTCAGAGTAAAAGCCAAATAGAATAACATAACATGGATATATTATCTATGACACCAAGAATAAACACGAGTTCCTCAGGACCATGTGAGAAATGAAGAATCCATCAGTAAATTCCAACGCAAACCACGGAAAATGGAAGCTCGATATTCCAGAGGTAAAGAAGAAGGCAAACATATTAAGCAATTGAAACCAAGTAACATATTACACATCTTAAGATATATCATCTGCAGTATCCATCACTTTCTGATGAACCATTACCTATATTTCATTGTTTTTAAGCAAGCTAATCGAACATTAACTCAATGTAAGAATCAGGCGATAATCAAGAACAAAACTGACAAGGATGCTGCATTAGTAGCATTTCTTGGACAAAAGAAAAAGGATTATCTAACACTAATCTAGGCATTTCTTGCGAATAAATATCCAAGAACTCACAATCCACATCAAACAAATCGGACCAAATCATAAACAAATTACATAGATACCAATTCCTAACCAATAACCACAACCAAGAACTTTGGGAATCAATAAAAATGCCACCTTTAGCTCCGAAACAACAACACCACTAAAAGGGTCTCAATCGTTAGTCCGAGAAAAAAGAATACCTCAGAAAGGGTCTCAATAAAAACTCAATCACGCCATTAGAGACTCTCAAAATCCAATCTCGATGAAATATAAGCCGGAAGATGCTTAAAGGGTTCTCCTTCTTTCTGGAAAATGCTGATGATGTAAAGGAGAGGAAAACGCGGATCAAAACGTTTGGTGGGAAAGTAGATGATGATGATGGGTTTGGGCGTTTGTTACAAGAATTAAAAGCTCTACCTTCATACACGCAAAGCACAGCCTCTACTCTTCTGTCAATAGAGAACAAAATGGGAATCAAGCAAAGATATGAAGAGGAAAAAGCGGTTGAAAGAGTAGACCGACTAAATAATAGGAACAAAAATAAGGGTAAATTGCATTTCGCACCTCCAAACTGTGTACATAATATTATTTACCCAATAAATAATACACGACGTTTATTATATATATATATATATATATTATAATCATAGATCCTATCAAAATGGTGTAAATAATGACGCCTTACATTTTTTTTTTATCTGCATCATCATTTTCATGTGGTTTTTATTCGAAGATTATTATTATTTATACACTTTGATGCTCAAATAAGGTTTGAAAACCAAATAAAATCAAATCAAATTAAATTTATTATAATAATACTAACAAACTCAATTTGACCGTGACGCGATTTAATTAATATAAAGAAAACAGATCGGTCGATATAAACTTTATCCGTCGAAATCGATGGAGAAACTATCGATGATAAATTAAATAGCAATATGCAAGTAATTAAACTCTTTAGGGTGCTATTTGTTATATTTTATAGTTTGGGAGTAAACAATAAATTAGGGTATAGTTTAGGTTTATGAATTACACTTGACCTATTGTCAACTAATAACAAAAACTTTTCTTACGTTCTTTTTAAATCAATTTCCTTTTATAATATTATATACAAATACCTCTAGAATGAATATATATATATATATATATGTGTGTGTGTATTTAAATTATATATGAATAAACTTGGCTGTGATGTCGCCACTAAATAGCTCTTTTCTGATTCCATACCAAAAAATAATTATAATAACAAGAAATATATCAGTGATACCAAATCTAAAATATCTATATTAATATTATATCTTAAACCCCATGATTGTGATGATAATAAATAATAATTTATCATCACTTGATTCTCACTTCCATTTATGTCCCTTGAGTGCCATACTTTATATCATCACTTGACCCTAAAATTAATTACTAAAGCCCTAAATATATATATATATATATATATATTTTCCTTATCGTACACCAATTCAAATAGACATGTCTTTTTAATTGTAAAAGAAACGTGGCGTAATTGGGAAAGAGCAAATCAATGCAACATCACTCTCTACGCCTTAAACTGCCAACATATCAAATCAAATCAAATCAAAATTGTATTTTTCTTTCTTCTTTTTTTCTCTGTAAATGTAAATATGTAATTATGCCACAAATAATTGCATATCTTTTATGTATATTCGAACTTGGTAATAATAATAACTCTTCCTTCGTAACATTTTTTTATTTTATTTATCTCCTTATAAAAATCTCTTCTTGATATTAAATGTTAATCTATGTGAAGAATGGGCCTCCACTGTCACTGAGTTTCAGTACCTGAACCTCAAATTGAGCATCTTTCCTTCTCTTTTCTTTCTTACAATTTTAAAAAGTATCTTAACATCCTTTTCTCAGCCAATACATCCACAGTCATACATACTCAAAAAGCTTCATTACAACATAGAAAAAGCATACGCAATATGATATCTAGCTAGGTCTTTGAACATTTTCCTACAAGAACAAGTTTTTGTTCTCTTTACATCATCTTAGGGTACATATCATCATCATCTATATCAGCTGCTGCATAAGGAACACAAAATTGTGAACTGATCTAGACATGGATGGATTTTATGGGAGTTATGACACAACAAGTGATCATCAGTATCACAATTATGCAGACAAGGATCTGATCCCACCGTCGTCGGAGAATCTTCTAACTCCTCTGACTGTCTTCCCTCACGATCCCCACGACCAGTATCATAGTTACAGTAGTACTTATCCCTTAACCAAACATCATAATTATAATCGGGTCGATGGTTTAGTTAGTTCAGTTATTCTTGGATCATCAGATCAAGAACTAAGGTTTCAGTCGCCTCCTAACTCGTTCGATGTTGGCCATGGAGGAGGAGGAGGAGGAGGAGTGCTTCATGGTGGTGATCATAAGCAGCCTTCGAGTCTTGTGAAGGCTACGATTGCTTCACATCCTTCGTATCCAAAGCTGCTCAGTGCCTATATTGATTGCCAAAAGGTTATTTGCTGATTTATGATCATTACCATGCTGTTTTTCTTTCTTTAAAAAAAAAATGGTTGCTCTCAGGTCGGAGCACCGCCGGAGACGGCAACTTTTCTTGATCAAATGAAGCGAGAAGCAGACCACTTGCACGATCAAGAATCAGGCTCCACGAGTTTCGTAGGCGACGATCCTGAACTTGACGAGTTTATGGTAAGCATATGACAACAAATTTCTGTCTGTCTTTCTTTTGTCACAGTTATCTTGTCTGATCAAGACAATGTTCTGGGAATGAAGGAGACATTCTGTGAAGTACTGGTCAAGTGCAAATCAGATCTGTCGAGGCCTTTTGACGAAGCATCATCGTTCCTCAGCAGGGTTGAATCCCAACTCGGCAATCTAACTTGCAACGGTACTATTTTCCCCATCTTTCTGCACTGATATAATTAATAATGTGTTTGTGTTTGCTTGGTTCATGTCCGTGATCTTTCTTCCTTAGGTGCAAACATGTATGTTAAACTGAACCCATACGAAACCCTAAAACTTGAAAAGGTGGGGTTTCTTGGAGGAACGAACCCTTTTTTAAGTTTTCTAGCTCTATATCGTAAGGACATAGGTAGATGTTTCATTAGACTTGTGTTTTTTATGGGTGTGATTCTGAGTTTCTAACATTTTTTCACCTCTCTCCTGTTTGTGTCATAAAGGGTAAAAAGTCAAGTTGCAACACTGTTGTTCTTTCTAACAATTATTTTCTACATCGTAAATTGGAAAACTGAACCAGCGTCAGACGCAAAACTAGTAAGGCAACATTGAATATAAGTGAATGAAATGATGCAATGAAAACAAAGAACCAAAGTTGTCATCGATCCTTGCATAAAGTTTAAGGGAGCTTCAAGTTCCAATGTATTAGCAAGTCTTACGAAATCAATTGTTGGCAGGCGAAGCACTAGTTTCTCTTTTGTGTTGGTAGTTGTTGCATGCCTGGTTAACTAAATGCATTCAATATAGAGTTTGGATGTACTTTCAGGTGAATAACTAGGAAAAAAAAACATCAAAAACCAGATTTACTTTAGTTCTTTAACACACTTGTTTAGCAGCATGCTTTAAGTATATATAGTACATTATAATATAAGGTGTGTAATAGAATCCTCATCACATGATTTTGGGATTATGTCTGCTGGCATTGTCTGATTAGCAGCACTAAAGAATGTGCTTAAACAGTGGTTAGGCACAACTCAAACTCTAGCTATATAATTACAAGAAGCTTATTACATAATGCCCATCATTAAATTATATCGTGCTGATCTGTGTCCAAATAAAAAGCAAAAGATTGTTGTCTCAATCTCCAAAGGTGTGGTAAGTCATGGCATGTGCGTGTTTAACCATTAAATATGCAGATTATAACAGCCTTTGAAGTGTATCAAGAACTGTACTTTCAGACCGAAGATAAAAACTAATTCTTTTTTAGTTGAAAGTACGATATCCTTTTTTTTTTCACTTCCCTCGTGTGCCCTTGTCCTTACAGCCCTTCAATGTTTATTCCTTAATCCCCTCCTTAATTTGTTTATTACATATCTACACTTTAGGCACACACTTGTAGGAGTGACTGTGAGTGGTCATACTACACTACAACGTTATATATCAGCACATTTTCACGTGCCAAGATACATTATGCTCAGATGGTGTCTTCAAGATTTTAGTTTATATTAGTAGTATAAACTCTATTAGATCGATCTCTTCTTCCAACTATTATATAATCATTGTGGGGCACAATATAGGAAAAAAAGGGGAAATAATGTTAAATTTTTCAGAGTACGAAACCCGGAAAATGCGGGTGATGGAGCTTTGAAACCCACGTGGACATCCGGGTTTTTCGCTGTGACCCGGCCCACAAATGTCCTTCCTTCTATCATCATGAATTAAAGTGCATTCGTCTCTATTATCATGGGACATTGCTCAATTATTACTACGTACTATCGTCTATCATCTTTGACTCCTACCCACAAAAAAAATCCTAATTTTAAATAATTATTATGACTCTACACCACGGTGATCGTCACATTCTGTGTAGTGTTGTAGTAAGACCAGAAATCTCATTACAATGTATATGATTTTTACATTTTTTTTTTATTGGGTCGTAGGTGAGATGAAGAATGCATTGTCGTCGTCAAGCGATGAGGAGGAGGAGGAGGAGACAAGAACTATTAGTAGTGTAAGACCAGAAATCTCAATACAAGATTTGCAGATGAAGAATGAAGATCACCGTGAGATCAAAGACATGCTTCTGCGTAAGTATGGTGGCAGCCAAATCGGTAGGTTAAAGATGGAATTCTCAAGGAACAAAAAGAGAGTTAAGTTGCCTAAAGAGGCAAGGCAAGCTTTGCTTGAGTGGTGGAATTTACACTACAAATGGCCATACCCAACGGTACGCCTTGATTATGTTATTTCCCTTCTCATTCAATTAAATAAATAAATAAATTTATTACAATGTGTAGGAAGCAGATAAGATATCGTTGGCCGATTCGACGGGGCTCGACCACAAGCAAATAAATAATTGGTTCATAAACCAAAGGAAGCGGCATTGGAAATCATCGGACAACATAATGCATTTGGCCATGATGGATAGCCATTTCTTTAATGAAGACGACTAAAGTGTTCTTATTACAGATTTTGTTTGTGTGTTCCAATCCCAAATTGCGTAATAATTAATCCTAGCTAGCTTTCTTGGAGAAAAAACTGGTTTTGTTGACTGTTATAGTTACCATGTTAAGAGATGGGAATTCTAGTATAGCTTATAGTTTTAGGAGTTTTATATTTAAATGATATATAGATATAGATATATATTGTGGGCTGGGTCTAATATGTGGAATAATATAGTTATTTTTATAGTGGGACGTATGAGAATATATTTGCATGGGCCCGAATGTCATGCATCTTTGATATGTATTATGCTTTATATTGACTTGGCCTTGAGAGATTATTGATCAACTGCATATAAAATGGTCTTTATCTTAAATCTCGACATAGAATCATTACCGTACACAAGTAAACAGCTAAATATAAATAAATATTTCGAATTCCATGGAAAAACATATATTCTAAATGCTAAGGTACCTAAGTTTCCTGAGACGTAAAGATCCCCAACCCAATTAGGATATGAAATAATAAATTCCATTTTTTATTCATATCACTTCATATAAAAGCCAAAATGAAGATCACACTCCAAGAGCCTTTCATGCCAAGAACAAATGTTCACTCATCACCTTCACCTCCTATATACGTCTCAAGAAAACAAAAATGCATCCAAAGAAGATAATCAAGAAGGTGTTGTCTTGCTTCTTATCTAAACCAAAATCTTCGTACGCCTCTATAAAAATAAAATACGAATGCCCTTGTGCTTACCACGTTCGACGAAGAGAAGAATACAAGAAACAGCTCGACGCCATGTGCGAACATAAAGAGTCGGATGCAAAATCGATCGAAGCGGCGCCTATCGGAGGAGAAAGAAAAAAACTAGGGTTTTTCTTTGTTTCTGAAGACATTGAATTATATGAGAAAAGAACTAAAGGTAGTTCTGATGATGCATATGCTATATTGGAGGCTGATGATATTGATGGTAGGGCTGAGAAGTTCATTCAAGACTTTATGGAGAAGCTGAGGGTTCAAAGGTCTCCATTGTCCGAACAAGATGGTGATTTAGATGTTGGATCGAAGGCTATTACATGTACGGAATAATTATTATATGGGCGAGTAGTTATTATTATTTTCTACATATGTATTTTCGTCTCTTGATTATATATTTTCAATCGTCATAAATACACAACCGCCCATTATTAAACACAAGAAATCTCTCTAAATTAAATGATCACTCAAATAAACTCAAATTAATTCGTGCAATCCACCATACTTATAAAAGCACACCATACAATTTCAACACAAAAAAGAAAAAAAGAAAACCATATCTTTAATTAATATCATTTTTTTTTTCAGACAAAAGTGTGAGAAAATGGCTTTCACCAAGATGGCTACGATCATAGCCCTAACCCTCATTTTCGCCACCACGGCCTTGGCCTCAAGCCCGTTCTGCAACAATGCAGATGATAAGACCCTTTGCTCGCAACTAACCAAAGATGCGAAAACTTGGCCCGAGGCCATGACGAACGCCCTCAAAGCCGTGCAAGAAAAAGCCTTGTATGGTAGTAATGTAGTGGCAAGGATCGGGTCTCAACTGCCCGCCAATCTGAAGCCTCAGACGAAAGCGTCGATTGAGAAAACATGTCGCCAGTCGTATGCGAATATATTAGACAACCTCAAGAAGTGCATCGGGTTTTTGAAGAGTGATCCCACCTCGGCATTGAGGGTTTACCTCTCTGACATAACTTTCTCTGATTGTATCGACTCTTTGAATCAGTTTGGGGCTTCAATCTCGGCCGCGAATGCTTTTGACAGTGAGATATTGAACTTGAGCAGTGCCTTATTGGATATTGATAGGGCGAAGCCTTGAAAAGAATTGGCTTTCGTTATTTGATTGTCACTGATGAATATTAAGATGTGCGTCGTCCATGGATAGTTAATATGCAATATCATTATATATGATGATTAACAAGGGAAATCGTTATTATTGCTTTTTATTTCTATTTTTTTTTTTAAAAATTATTACTCGAAAACATATGCATCTAACTAATTTTGCAACACAATAATGTATTAAATCAAAATCATTATTTTAATCTCTTAATCAAGCTCGCTAATATCTCATTTATTAGCCATATATAAAATGACAAAATTATAATTCTAGGTCACTAAGTATGCTTGTTTTCGTTTTTGGGCCACTCACTATGTTTGATAATTGCAAAAGTAGGTCACTAATTTTGTATATCAAAACAATTTTGGGTTATGTTTTCAATTTTGAGTCACTAAGTATATATTTTTCGATTTTGGATCACTAAGTATCAATTTTTGAATTTTGGGTCAAAATTTCATTTCCCTATATAAAATCCTCAAAATCCAACCCAAACCCTAATCCTAATCCAGCAAATAATGCTTCGGACATCTCTTAAACTAAATAATTTACTAAAAAGAGAATATATTATTTGCAAGAAAAATTCTTTTCCATTCATTACGTGAATGGAATAACATCTTTTGAGCCAAAATCAACTCAGAGCAATCCAGCAAAAGTTGATGGCCAGAGTCGCCCTTATAAAAGCCAATCACCTATAACACAAAAAACCATATCTTTCATTCCATTTTTCAGAAAAGAAAAAAAAGTTCAAGAGAATGGCTTTCGCTAAAACAATCACAATCATATCCCTAACCCTCGTTTTTGCCACCACGTCGTCCCTGGCCTCGAGCCCGTTTTGCAACAACGCAGACGATAAAGCCCTTTGCTCGGAACTAACGAAGGATGCGAAGACATGGTCCGAGGCCATGACAAACGCCCTCAAGTCCGTACAAGGAAAGGCCGAGTCTGGCAATAAAGTAGTGGTGGGGATGGGGTCTACATTGCCCGCCAAACTGCAGCCTCAGACGAAAGAATCAATCGCGAGCACTTGCCGTGAGTCTAATAATAATATATTAGACAACCTCAAACAGTGTATTGGGTTCGTGAAGAACGATCCCACCTCTGCATTGACGACTTACCTCTCGGCAGCCACTTTCTCCGATTGTACCGATGCGTTGGATGAGTTTGGGGTTTCGAACGCCGAGTTTAATGCTTTCGGCGATGAGATGTTGAAGCTGAGCAGTACTTTATTGGCCATTGCTGAGGCGAAGCCTTGAAGAATCAGTTTTGCCTTTTAGTTATTGATGTTAAGAAGTTGTTTTAGGACTGAAATGTCCACGTGTTAAAGTTTTTATATGTCAGTTACTACTTTTGAATTATCAAGTTAGTGGGTAGTTACTTGTTTTGTCTAAACTTTAAACTCTGTAACTTTTAGTGAATGAAGTGTTCTGTTTTTCTTCTGCAAGTTTTCTTTTCGTTAAAACAACAATTGGTATCAGAGCTTTTTTCTTAAGGAATCTGTGAGCAAGTGTGTGAAGTGGTTGTGTCATGAATATTGAAGCAAGTTCCAGTGTTTCCTCATTATCTCCACCAGTATTCGATGGAGACAACTACCAAGTTTGGGCAGTTCGTATGGAAGCGTATATGGAGGCTTTGGATATTTGGGAAGCAGTAGCAGAGAATAATGATATTCCTGCTCTTCCAAATAATCCTACAGTGGCGCAAATCAAAACACACAAGGAGAAAAAGACGCAGAAATCCAAAGCAAATGCTTGTTTATTCTCAGCAGTCTCATCTACCAACTTCACTCGAATTATGACTCTAAAATCAGCATATGAGATATGGAATTATCTCAAGACAGAGTATGAGGGAAATGCAAGAATCAAAGGAATGCGTGTGCTAAACTTGATTCGAGAATTCGAGTTGCAAAGGATGAGGGAGACAGAATCAATTAAAGAGTACTCTGACAGGTTATTAGAGATTGCAAACCGAATCAGATTACTTGGTTCTACATTCGAAGACTCAAGAATTGTTGAAAAGATTCTTGTAACAGTGCCTGAAAAATTTGAGGCATCTATTTCAGTATTAGAGAATACTAAGGATCTGACTCAGATCACTTTGGTAGAAATCATCAATGCTCTTCAAGCACAGGAGCAGAGAAGAGCAATGAGACAAGAAAGTGTTGTCGAAGGAGCCTTGCCAGCCAGACAACATGAAAATGTGAGGAATAATAAAAAAAAGAAGTTTTTTAAGAAGAATCATACTGGAGAATTTACAGCCAACAACAAAACAAGAGTCAGGAAAGGAAATTAGCCTCCATGTCAGCATTGCAACAAAAAGGGACATCCTCCTTTCAAATGCTGGAGAAGACCAGACGCCAAGTGCACTAAATGTAACCAACTGGGGCATGAAGCTATAATTTGCAGAGGCAAAAATCTGCAACAAAGTGAAGAGGCTAAAATTATTGATCAAGAGGAGGAGGATCAACTATTTGTGGCTACATGTTTCATGGGATGTTAATCAAAAGAAAGTTGGCTTATTGATAGTGGTTGCACAAACCACATGACTCATGACAAGTCATTGTTTAGAGATTTGAAGCCAACCAACATTACCAATGTCAGAATTGGCAATGGAGACTACATCTCTGTCAAAGGAAAGGGGACAGTTGCGATTGCAAGTTGTACAGGTAAAAAGCATATCCAAGATGTTTTATTCGTACCTGACATTGATCAGAACCTGTTGAGTGTTGGCCAGCTTATAACAAAGGTTTTCGAGTTATTTTTGAAGATTAATATTGCTTGATTAAGGATGCGACCAATCAAGATATCTTCAAAGTAAAGATGAAAGGTAAGAGCTTTTTGCTAAATCCTTTAAAGGACATGCAATCAGTTTTCTCTATCAAAGAAGATGTAACACAGATTTGGCATAAGAGAGTCGGACATTATCATCATCAAGGGCTTCTACAGTTAAGAGAAAAAGAGCTAGCTCTTGATGTTCCCGAGCTTAGTGCTGAACTTTCAAGCTGTAGAGCATGTCAATATGGAAAACAAAATCGGAAGCCATTTCCAACATCAACTTGGAGAGCCACTCGCAAATTACAGCTCATTCACACTGATGTTGTAGGTCCTTAAAAAACGCCTTCTATGAAAGGTTGTCTATATTATATTGCCTTTGTTGATGACTTCACCAGAATGTGCTGGATTTTTTTCTTGAAATATAAATCAGAAGTAGCTCAAGTTTTTCGGAAGTTCAAGACAAGGGTTGAAAATGAGAGTGGCTGTCAAATTCAAAGCATAAGATCAGATAATGGTAAAGAGTACACTTCAGCAGAATTTGACAATATCTGTGAAGATTCAGGCATTGAACATCAATTCACAGCTCCTTACACACCTCAACAAAACGGAGTTAGTGAGAGAAGAAACATATGTATCATGGAGATGACGAGATGCATGCTGCATGAGAAGAATTTGCCGAAGAAATTTTGGGCAGAAGCAGCAAATACAGCTGTATTTCTTCAAAACAGACTTCCTACAAAAGCAGTGAAGGATAAAACTCCATTTGAGGCATGGTATGGTTATAAACCATCACTGAAACTTCTTAGAATATTTGGTTGTTTGTGCTACACTTATGTTCCACAGAATAAACGGGATAAGCTTGATAAAAAAGCTACTCCGGGGATCTTTATAGGTTATAGTGTTGTAAGCAAGGCCTATAAAATTTTCCAGCCACAGACTGGAAATATTGTGGTCATCCGTGATGTTCATTTCGTAGAGGATGAAGAGTGGAGCTGGAATGATGAAGAAAAAAATGTGAAAACTATGTTAAAGCAAATGCCAAATATTCCAAAACCATGTATAGAAGAAGATAACTTCGAAACAGACGATGTTCCAGTAAGAGGAACAAGGTTGCTTTCAGACATTTATGAAAGGTGCAATATCTCTATATGTGAACCTGGTGATTATACAGAAGCAAAACAGGATCAAAGATGGGTCGCAGCAATGGAGGAGGAGATGTCAATGATCGAGCAGAACAAGACGTGGTTACTTGTGGATAGACCTCAAGACAGAAAAGTGATTGGAGTTAAGTGGGTGTTTAGAACAAAACTTAATACAGATGGCTTGGTCAATAAACACAAAGCAAGACTTGTCGTTAAAGGATATGCTCAAATATTTGGTGTTGACTACTCTGACACTTTTGCGCCTGTTGCAAGATTGGATACAATAAGATTGCTGCTGGCGATTGCTGCACAAAAGGGCTGGAAAGTGTTCCAATTGGATGTTAAATCAGCTTTTTTGAATGGTACTTTACATGAGGAAATATATGTTGAACAACCTCAGGGATTTGAAAAGGAAGGCGAAAGAGATAAAGTCTATCTTCTCAAGAAAGCTCTTTACGGTTTGAAACAAGCTCCAAGAGCTTGGTATAGCAAAATTGATGAATATCTATTGAGCTTGGGTTTTGTAAAGAGTTTATCAGAAGCAACCTTGTATGTCAAGAGTGATAATGGTAACGTTCTTATTATTTCACTCTATGTTGACGACTTACTAGTTACAGGAAACAATACAGATCATGTTCAGATTTTCAAACAAGAGATGATGAGGATGTTTGAAATGACGGATCTCGGACTCATGGCTTACTTTCTTGGCATGGAAATCAAGCAAGAGCAATATGAAGTGTTTATTTGCCAGAAAAAGTATGCAAAAGAAATTCTGAAGAAGTTTCATATGGAAGAATGCAAATCAACAAGCACTCCAATGAATCAAAAGGAAAAGCTTTGCAAAGAAGATGCTGTTGACAAAGTTGATGAAGGATATTTCAGGAGTTTGATTGGTTGCTTAATGTATTTAACAGCAACAAGGCCTGATATCTTGAATGCTGTAAGCATTCTGTCTCGATTCATGCATTGTGCAAATGAATTACATCTCAAAACTGCTAAAAGAGTGATTCGTTATGTCAAAGGCACAAGTGACTTCGGTGTCAAATTTAAAAGGAGCAAAGAGTTCAAGCTGGTTGGTTTTTCTGACAGTGATTGGGGAGGTTCCATTGATGATATGAGGAGCACTTCAAGTTACTGTTTCACTCTAGGTTCTGGTGTTTTCTCATGGAGCTCTAAGAAACAAGAAACAGTCGCTCAATCCACTGCTGAAGCAGAGTTCGTTGCTGCCACAGCCACTGTTAATCAAGCACTTTGGTTGAGGAATATTTTACTTGATATCAAGCTGGAGCAAAAGGAAACAACAGAGATTCTTGTCGACAACCAAGCTGCTATAGCTATATCTCATAATCCAGTATTTCATGGGAAGACTAAGCATTTTAATATCAAGCTATTCTTTCTAAGGGAAGTACATAAACGTGGGGACGTGATTCTTGTATACTGCACAACTGAAAATTAAATTGCAGATATTTTCACCAAACCATTGTCTGTTTGCAAGTTTGAGCTTCTGAGGTCAAGACTTGGTGTTTGTACCTCCTAAAACAAGGAGGAGTGTTAAGAAGTTGTTTTAGGACTGAAATGTCCACGTGTTAAAGTTTTTATATGTCAGTTACTACTTTTGAATTATCAAGTTAGTGGGTAGTTACTTGTTTTGTCTAAACTTTAAACTCTGTAACTTTTAGTGAATGAAGTGTTCTGTTTTTCTTCTGCAAGTTTTCTTTTCGTTAAAACAACAATTGATTATATCATTGAGGTGTAAAGCTTTGTGAATATGCATGGATAACTTAGCAAGCAATACTATTATTATTACCATTTATATGATGATTTTTGCAAAGGAAATCTTCATGAAGGATAGTTACCTCTCACATTCATTCATTCTTGCACCTTGTCGTTATCTAATTGATTTTATAGCATGTGACACGCACGAAATCCTCTATTCCATTTTGTATTCCATCTGATATTTCACATATAATAAAATCATCACATTTTCTCTCTTTTCACATTGCCCACCCCATGTTAAAATACCCAAAAACATTGTTACATCCAATTCCTATGTAATACTTTTTTTCTCATTCATATCAAGAATTTCTTTAATATGTGGAATATCTAGTGGAATATAACATGGAATAGAGGATTTTAACCGCATGTGACATGGATTAATAAATAGAAAGGGATGCCATAGAACATTGACAAACTTAAATTTGACTTTTTAAAAATATTTTGTATATAAATTAATGAGGGGAACATCATCATATTATACGGTGGAGTACACTAGCTAGTGGTTTGGGAGAGAAAAGTAAAGATGGAGTTTTTGTTTGAGCTTTCATCATGATTGTTCACCATACAAAGCTAGCATACGCATGTTACAAGATTTCATTTTTTATTTTATTTATCTTATGGAGGGAAGACTATACGAATATAATCATATTTATTGCTTTCTTTTTTGGATTATAAGATTAGTGTAGTCTTCTTTTCCAAGCAAAGAATTGCGTTTTCTTAATTTTATCAATTCCACTAATGCCTCCCACGTGCTTTTTTTCTTTAATATTTAGCTCCACAATCATCGAAATCAGAGGCAACAATCAATTGTGTTAGTGTTAGTCCCATTATTTTCCCACTTATAATGTTTTCATATATTCATATTAATTTCTAAATATTAATATAAAGGATCCATCCAACGCATCGGAATTGGTGGGTTGAATTAGGAAATGGTGCGTTAGTTGGTTATTGGCCATCATTCTTTTCTTGTTCACACATCATGCAAGTATGTATGGTCCAATTTGGGGTGAGATTGTAAATAGCCAAAGTTCAGGGACTCACACGTCAACGCAGATGGGCAGTGGGCATTTTGCAGGAGAAGGGTTTAGAAAATCTTCTTACTTCCGTAACCTACAAGTTGTGGATTGGGATAGTAACTTAATCCCATGATCAAATCTAAGAGTGTTGGCTGATCATCCAAACTGTTATGACATACAAGGTGGCATTAACAACGTTTGGGGTAATTATTTTTATTATGGAGGGCCTGGTAATAATCCAAAGTGCTCACGATCAAGATTTTCTCTCCTAATTTAATATTTTTTGCTTTTTTTTTTTTTTTGTGGTGGTTGGATAGATTTTTTGGGGTCCCTTTCCATTGAAGTTATACTGTTTTTAAGAAGGTTGCTTTGTACATTGGAAATTGAGTTTTAGAGCTATGTTTTATAGCGAGAGTTTTTGAACACGATGAGTTGATATCATTCATTCATATCTTCGATTTGATGCATTTCTTGGCAGTTTAAAGAAATAAAGTTATAACATTTCAATATTCAAATAGAAAACATGCGAGCAAGGTTTAACAACTCAAGAATAACTGACAAAACGAAAGTTGAAGTCGTTCCAAAACTTAGAATTCAAATACAACGAGAGCAAATTATATAAATGTATAAATATAGATAAGCATCGACAAACTGACATATTACTATAATAGCGTAACAAGACAAGCATCATAGGTAGAGAAATTCCAGGAAGAACAGCAGCAATCACACAAGTCTTAGCTCATATTCACCCGCCATTGTGATGTATCTCACCCATGGAAGAGCCTGATAGCCACTTTTTTCGATGATTTTCAAATATCGAACCTAAGTATATATGATACCGTTAGTTAATCGAGAAGAGAAACGAATGAAATCAGTTCGATAGTTTCATGCACTGATGTATTAGGAATGACAATATCGTAAGCGAGGAGGCTTCACCTGAATTCCCGAAACAGTGAAATATGGTATTTCGAACTTCACTCTTATAGGAGCTTTTCTCTCTGGGGCTGCTTCCTCGGAAGTTATACTGGGAAGCCTAAACTCTGCTCTCAGCATATATTCCTGTTTTGTTTGTTATAAGCAAGAAAAGGACTTAAGCAAATGAATGAATGCCATAGTTATAGGTAATGGTGGCGGGACATACCTTACCACCTGGAAAAGATTTTATTTTCCAAACTAATGCATCACTTTCTGGTGCATAAGAAGCAGAGCCCATCGACGTTCGAACTTTTGGATTAGTGGAGTCTTGAGGAACTGGCAACTCAATTTCCACATTAGTTGCAGTGCTGAAAATGACTTTCGAATCAGAATTATGTTGTATATAAGGAAGAAGATGATGAAAGAAAAATTTTATCATTTTTTTCTCAAAGTACCTGCGCTCCTTGAACTGACTCCTTGCTTTTACCATGAATTCTATGCGACTTCTAGAATGTTTTTCAACCTGGACTTCCACCCATATTAGAGGTTTTACCTGGATGGATGGAATGGAAATATCGATGGGATGCTTTGAGTTTTTATTATAAAAGGACAAATGGCTTAAGAACCGAACAAACAAACTGACCTGAGTGCTGAGCCTATATGTCATGAGGTCAAATGCTCCATCAGGAGGTATAAATGATATAGTACGGTCATTCTCGAAGCGAGCCAAGCGCACACACCTAGCAATAAGTCAATGAAATAAGATTTCTAAATGAATAATACCACACACATGCACAGAGAAATGACTTGAGAGATCTACATACTGATGAAACTTGATGTCATCAAGATCAATGGCTTTTCCTTTGGCAGCTCGTCCTTGTGCTTCCAGCAAAACTCGATCGTTCAGCCCAAGCTTACACTCAGGCATACCACTTGAAATAGATGAAGAATTATGCTAATAGGGATAGAAACAAAATTCCGGGAGGAGAACGCAGAGGAAAAGTTCATATTAAATGTGAAATATGGATGTGAAAAGTTCGCATCAAACCTCAAATATGTCCTCATTTTCAGTGCCCCAACCACGTCTGATCTGATTATTTGGCCATTACTATTCACTAGTATATTTACACTTTCCACAACATCAAGAAAAACCTTAACAAAAAAACCAACATGGGATGCCATGAGTGCTCCAAAAAGAAAAATAAAAAATCAGAAGTCTAAATAAAAGGTTGTTACCTCATTCTTATTGTAGCGTATTCCCTCGCTGCGCCATGAAACTGCATTTGTGACAGCCATTGGAGGCCTCTGTGTGACCTCCATTCTATAAGCATCCGTCTTTATGAACTCACTAAGAATCTTTGCTTCCGTATATTGCGGGTAGCCAAAGTCCATAATTTCATCAAGTAATTCATACTGGTGGCGTGAAGGAGCTCGGATCAATCATATAATACTTTTATCTTCTTCAAAAATCAAAGATTAACAGCCAAAAGAAGAAGAAACTGCATACCACTACAACAAAATTATCTCTAAGGGATTCTTCTTCTAACTCCTCAAAGTAGTGTTTGAAGACCTGTAAGAAATATTCCATCAAGCATTTGGCAGTTGGGAGTAATAATTAGCAATGGAATGGACAAACTCAAAACGATGAAATAAAACAGGCTCGATTATTATAAATAACACTTACATCAACTACACGGTGCAAGAATAGAAGCATGCTCGCAGCATTGCAGTTCTGACGTGATGCAGTCATGAGATATACATTGTTGTGTTGTATAAACATATACGTAACACCATTATCGTATGCAACGGGATCCTGGGATACCTCTAGGTCACCCTATACCACCATGGCAAGGAAAAGAAAAACCGATTAGATCCACAGCACTATGTCAATAAGTACATATAAATCACTCAGAAAACATTTCAAGAACATTATATGCAGGTATCTGTATCTCCTACTATCAAACCGACCAACACAAAACCCATCAGAATTTCAGCTTTTTCCGTCCGCCCCAACTAAGCACAGTCGAAACTTCTTCTATCTCATTCAGAACAGCACAAACACGAAAAATAGCCAACGTATTAAATCAGATCAACCTCTAAATTCCCCTAATCACACCACCTCGGGCATTTCAAAAGCAGCTAGTAAATCAGAAATGCGTCTGATGAATAATGACAACCATAGATCGCAGTGCATCAAATAGATCGTGACCTCTTTCTCGATGAGCTTGGTGAAGAAGCTCTCCGCTTGTGCGGCTGAAACGTCGCCACGGTAGTCCCGCCACACCAGAACCCTGCCCTTTATGTCCAGTAGGAACAGCGCCGAAGCTGCTCCAGACATGACTATCTACGAGTCAGAATTTATCTTAATTCTTTCAGATTTGATTCACTCAATACACAAATCATAGATCAACAATATCGATTGCGGGGATATACGTCGGAGGGCAGATGAATTTCGGGGTTAAACTCAGATCAGGCTGAGTTTTGTGTTGCAGCTGAATAGAAAGAAGACCGCTGATTTTTTTATTTTTATTTTTCTTTTTATTTTTTCTAATATTAATTCAATTCGTAATAATAACTTTTATCGTATTGGGCCTATCTAATATGGTATTGGGCCTATCTAAAAATGAAAAGAAAATTCAAATTCGCAAGACAAACTCTTCATCTCTCATCAATATTTAAAATTGAATCATTGTCTGTCTATCTTAACATAATCCAAAATTATAGGACAGAATTATTCAAATTTGCACCTTTTTAAAACCAACAATTTCGCTTTAGGGGCAGAGGAAAACCAAAGAACAGAAACACAATGTCTCCCTTTTTCGTGTTTTCTTATTTTTAGTCTCTTCACTATATAATACATATTTATGAGTATTAGATTAAGTATTCGGCCGTGCAATATCTCGTTGAACAAGGATTTCCTCCTCGTAGATATATATTTCGTAATAAAATATGTTGGAAGAGAAGGAAAATTCTGAAACAAAGGAGGTTGTCTCTGAAATTTCATCTACTACTCCATTGAATAAGCCTCTCATCACAACGAAGAAAAGAAAAGCCAAAGAAGAAGAAGATGATGAAGAGTATCGCCTTTCTACTACCACGCCAACTCAAGGTTCCAGAAGTCCGAGGTCGTTAGAATGTCCACCAGCTCCGAAATGGCAAAAGCCGTATTTTCCTATTCGAGATTTAATTAAGCCAAGAAAATTGGACTTCGTCTTTAGGCTTTGAATTAACTTTTCTTATATATTACTTCATTTTTAGTGCTATGGTTATTCTTAATCTCCTTACATGCGCAGGCATTAGCATGGCTTGTATATATATATATATATATCGCTTGATTCTCTCGTTTGCCTTTGCTTTATTCAATTACTTCTTGTAATTACTAATCGTCGATGGTAAAGACGAACTTAACTTTATTTTGTCATTATTTCGTGCGGAGGCGGAGACTGGGCTGGGCTGGGCTTTTCTGGGCCCATCAAGAACTTATTTGATATTTCTCCTCACAAAATCGTTTCGTTCCAATCAGCTTCGTCTTCGCTCACATCACCAATCGACGATTACACAATCACAACGGAGTTCATCGCTCGATTCAAACCCTATACAATCAAACACTAGAAAAAAAAACCCTTTCGGAAACCGTTACGACGGAGTTTCCGCACAGCTATATGCTGCCGCCGCCGCTGCCGCCGCCGCCGCCGCCGCCACCTCCGACAGGGATGGATCCATACCAAAGACCACCGGGCAATCAGCCTCAGCTTCCGTGGTCCGGGCAGTACAATTACCATCCTCAATCTCCACCTCCTCCTTATCCCGCGGCTCCTGCGCCACCTCCGCCGCCATACCCTGCACACTACCCTGCGCCACGGCCGCATCAGCTTCCGCCGACTCAGCCTTATTATTCACAGTCTTGTTATCAGCCTCAGGTTTGTGCCCGTTCGAGTTTATAATTGTTTTTCGTTGCTTTTATTTTCTCTCCTCAGTTTGGTTATAAGAAACATTGCAGTTTCTGTGCTTGGTGAGCTGGCGATTTTTGTTTTTACACTATTTTTTCCACTTATATCAAGTTCTTTTTCGATTTTTCTTCTTTTCATATAGTTTGAAATGTTGCTTGAATGGATAATGCATCTGAACTGCATGGGTTTCATTGTTGGCGTGATACGGTTGGGATTTGTTTTGTCATCGACAACTAGTTGTCCTATTTAAGATTTTTTTTTATGTGGAGATTGTTGTGTAAAATGGGTGTAAGGGTGAGAATTAAAGTATTTTGAAGTTGTGTTGCATTTGTAGTTTGGTGAAATTTGGGTTTCTATCACATGGTGGGACTATTAGTGTTTGATTTCAATCTTGAATATGGTAGCAATTGTGAGATCGAGCTTTGAGTTAATGATGCAATCAGATATTAATCTTATTCTTACAACATTCATTGCAAGCACTGTCACATTCCAAAGTTGTGTATCTGTTATTTTGGGATGAGTTTTGCTAGGCTGTTAGCTGAAGTGGTTGTTGATTATTCTTGAACAATTTATGATTGAATTGCATAAAGTAATTTCAATGTTTCCACTCATTCAGTAATTTTGCTCCCTCTCTTCTTGATAATTTAGGTGACATTTTTCTTACTTAGTGTATACTAAATGGCATTTGACTGTTGTAGGAGTGGGGCAATGGAACTTCGAGTCATCATCAGAGCTGGGAGTATGCAGGTCAATGCATGATTTCTTGAGTTTTTATTTTTTATCTACAATTTCATATTTATGTTTTGCTTATAGGTTTGTATGTGATGTTCGCTGATCTGACCTTCATATACATTAAGAATATGTGTGATTTACATCGATTTTGCAACTGCAGCAAATAGTAATGCGGAAGATTGGGCAGCAAAAGCTAGAGCTTGGGCTGCGGCTAAATCTGCTTCAGAAAGTCAGCATCAGCAACCACAGTTTGTACAAGCTGGTCAACCGGAAGTTTCAAATCATTACCCCGATCAATATTCCCAAGCAAATGCTCAGTTTTCTGATGATCATACACGTTCAACCCAAGTTCCAAACTATCAACATTATCCATCTGGATTAGGGTTATCCAATTGTGCCAGTCAAGGTCCAATGCAGCATGGAGAATCATCTTATGCTGCAAACGTGCCCATTCCATATGCTACAAGAGATGGAAGCTCTGTTGGAAATGCCGTTGGAACATTCCCTCAACCAGAGAAATCTTCACCAAGTCCATTTGTTCATCAGCAGGAGGTACCTTCTAGTTATTCTTCTGTTCCAGGTAAAAACTTAATTAGTATATTGATACTTCACGTGGATCTTCTTCCAGCCGCCTTTGGGATTTCTGTTATAGAACAAAGATGTTTACGGAAACATCTTTCTCTAAGAGATCTTGTAAATGCTATAAATAAATTACATAAAAAGCTCAAATATGAGACTCGGAGGAGAGTGACATACGTGAATAGTTATTTTAGTTACGTTTTGTAGGGTTTTGTTGAGTGCAGTTTGGATTATTTTATTTCTGACCTTAGACTTGGTGCTGTCAGGAGGTTATTTGTTACTAGCCAGATAGCATGTTAAGATGGTTTGAAAACTTTAGTGATGATGATTCAAGATTGTCTCATTCGGCAAAATGTGTTGTGACTTTTTGTTCGTTATTACAGGTAATGAAGAGGCCAGCAATAGATACGAGAAGTTCAATAACTCTTCATCTCTGCCTGTCGCTTCTATAATGCAGCATCATGTACACCCGTTGCCACCTGTCGGTGGTATCCAGACAGCTGAACTAACTGATTTAAGCAATCAGCCATTGAATTTTGCACCTCATTTTAACCGTGACATGGACCCACGTGTGCAGTCAAATTATTCTCATTCTCCTGGAGGTTCTTTAAGAGGTACGGATCCAGTAATATCCCCAAATTACGTCTGGGACCCCTCTTCAGCATCAGGGACAGTTTATCCTCCAGTGCCTCCATTAATGCCATCATTACCACCGGTATAGAAGCGTATATCTACTCCATGGTTTTACTTTTTGTGCTCTTGACTTTTTTTTCCTTATTAAGGTCACTTAACACTTGCATCCATAGGTGGATCAGCAAATACCTCTGACCTCTCATGCATCTGCACCTCCTGCTCCAGCATTTCCCGCTGGTCCTGGTTTTCAGCCACCGGCTTCCATGGTAGGTGGCGCCTTTGGTGCTAGCACAGGTTGACATCTCATCCAACAGCTTCATCGGCAAACGGTTATGGTACTCCAGGTTTTCCAGAGCGACCCAAAAAGGTAATTCTTTCCTCTTTTGTCAGATTTGGTTTCGTTCTCTGTTACAGTAAGTAAGATAAGACAAATTATTTGAGTTTCAGGCATCAGTACCTAATTGGCTGAGGGAGGAAATTATTAAAAATAAATCTGTCATGAAAAATAGTGTCCCTGAGATCTCACACACTAAATATTCTGAAGAAGATAGTTTTAATGGGTCCTATGAGAAGAGAGATCAAGCTGAGAGTAAAAGCATTGATTCGTCGAGATCGAGTGAAGACGAGGATTTTGATGAGGTGATCTCTCTCTCTCTCTCTCTCTCTCGCTCTCTCTCTCTCGTGTAGTAAAGACAGTTGGAGATTTTGTATGATATACTTACCAGGTATGGGTCTTTGTAGGATGAAGAAGAAACTGCTAGAACGATGGCCATTAATCAGGAAATAAAACGCATTCTAACTGAAGTTCTTCTAAAGGTTCTGGCTGTTAATAAGTAGTTAACAACACTCAATTCTTATGGATCTTTTTTTAAATTGAGGTCTTTTGCAGGTTACTGATGAACTTTTTGATGAAATAGCAACCAAAGTTCTAAAAGAAGATGATTCTTCAGATTTAGGTAACTTTTGCTGGCCTTATTTTTTGAAATTTCGACATCTTTCACGTAGGTTTCATAGTATTGCTTGGCTTGATTTGAGTATTTTTTATGAAATTGTCTTCTGGGCCTTTCTCATTAAAATTTAATATTCCCTCTCTCGTGTAAGTTGGTCATGATAGTGAATCTTCCATGATAAATGTAGCGCCACCAACTCCAGCTAGTGTTACTCCCAAGGACACCGCGAAAGTTCAAACTGCGAAAATGATTATGGAATCCAATATGGAGGTTTCTAGTGAAAAATCTGCTTCTGTGCCCCCTGGCGGCATACTAGGTTTAGCTAATTATGCATCCGACGAAGAAGATGACGAGGAACAGAGTCCTGACAAAAGTTCCACAACACAGCAGCCATTTTCAAGCATGCTTTCAGAAGGCAATCCCATCAGCAAGAATCGTGAATTTCACGAACAAGTAAATCATTCTATTACCAAATTGGATGCTGATGGCCCTCACAAAAGTAGTCCAGTTGCTAACACGAATAAATCTAGTGCCGCAAATATGGATCCCGCCATGAAAATTACTGGGGCTAAGCCGCCCGAGAACTATAGTTACGAGAACAAGATAGGATCACTTGTAAAGGGCCATGATGATTCAGAAATTTCCAGGGAAAAACTGGACCCCAACTCCGGTGAAATGCGTACTATGCATGAAGAAAGGCATGCCAGGAGCGAACGAATGGGATCACCTGATGGTGATTTGAGAGGCAAAGGGACTGCAAAAGGTAGGAGTGGGGAAAGAAGCATTAAGGAATCTGACTCGAGGATGAGATCTCCTCCTTTGGATGCCAAGGAGAGAACGTCTGGTTCAGGGAGAGAGAGAAACCGCGGTAAACAAAAGGAAAGGTCCCGGCACAAAAGCGAACGTGAATCTGCCAGGCATAAACAAAGAAGACGCTCACCGTCGGTTAGTCGTGCAAATGACTCTAGCGATGAGTCGTCAGATGATTCAAAAAGGTTTGCCTGCTTGTTGATCATATAATATTGTGGTAAACATTTTTCTTTCCTCCGCTTGATTATGATATATACATATATATTGATTGGAGAGCAGAAAATCACATCATTCAAGAAGGCGTAGATCCCCATCCCCGGTCAGACAAAGAAAAAGGTATTATGCAAACCCCACTATATGTTGTAAACTCTGTTATCATGCTCAAGTCTCAACAGTATGCTTTGCTAGCTGTGTTACAACTATGGCCATTTGGCCTGTATATGAATTGGCAATAATAAGACAGGCCAATGTTTAAAACCGAGGTTACAGCTTATCCCATACTATAAATCACTTACTGCTTAGCATGCAATATATATTTCCTTTTAGAGATGTTTCGAGGTCTCCTCATAGCAAGCACTCTAAGCGCAGCCATTCTCCCTACTCCTCTCTTGAGAATTCGAGGTAAATATTTTCTAGACTTTTCTTTTCTGAGTTTTAATTAAGTATGCAGTTAGCCATCCATCTGCCAAAGTTTCAATATACAACTCAGGTGGGATGAAGTTTTGTACATCGCATGAAGTATGTACGCTCTTTTTTGAACGTACATTAATTTGTTATATCAGGAGAAGAAGATCACTGTCAAGATCGAGATCGCCTGTACATCGTCGAAGATAGTTAGCTTTGGATGTGAGATTCATCGTCATCTGCCATGCCATGCCAGACTAAGTAAGTGGGGAGATATTCATAGTTAGCTTGTTGTTTACCAGAAAATATCAGTTTGTTGTCATCTAAAGAACTGAGCAGTGAGTTATTGAAGGTTTTGTAATGATAGTGAATGATCTTCTATTAGCATGCATGGCCTACTTCCTTCTTCCACGTTGATTATTTATTATCCACCAATAAATTAAATTTAAGCATTATGAGTCATTGGGAGGGAAGTAACTTGTATCAAGGTTGGGCAACTAAATTGGTTGTATGGTAAGGAGTTAATTAAAATATAATTTAATTCCTTCTATCGGTCGGTGTGTAATGTATAGCCCAGTGAATTATCGAAATTAAATGAATAAATATAATTAAACACACGGATTGGAGGAGGCCAAGAGCATTATTATTAGGCTTTTTTAATTAAATAATCAGTTTTTTAATTTTTATTTATAAAATAAGTGAAAAAAAAATACTTATTAATAAAATAAGTATTTTCGTAAGTGTTACATACGAGTTATATCGGAAATACGAGTTATAACTCGTAACTCTGACATACGAGTTTCAAGATACGAGTTATATTACTCGTATTTCCTACATACGAGTTAGATCTACCGACACCGACAAACTCTGCAACCAACAAACTCTGACAAAAACTCTGCTAACTCGTATCTCAAAGGTACGAGTAATATCCCTATAAATTCAACCTTTTCAAATGAAATATTATATCAAACACATCACTGATCACTCACATCACATACAGAAATGGTGTCCAATAATATACAAGTGTTAGTTTATTTCGGTGGTGAAATTATTCACACATCTAATTCAACCATCAAATACAGTACTGATCCTATAGGGTACCGGCGAATTCGTCGTTCTACCAATTTTTCCGAATTTCTGTCATTGTTGTTTGAAATTACGGGTGCTGATAGCAGTTCTTGTTCGTTGATTGTTTATGGCAAGAATGAATACTTTCAACATTCTCGCATATTTCATCAACTACTACAGATTTCCAACGACAGCGACTTATCATTCTTCATACACCCTGATTCCGAATTCAACCATTTTGAGGTTTTTATTGAAAAAAATGAATACGGCAATTTTGATCTCAATGAAGATTCTCATCCAAATTTTGAAGACAGAAGTGGGTTTCAGCAATTTGAATTTGGTTCATCGAGTCATGCTTGTCCAGAGATGCCTGATATAGTCACAGTTACAAGAGAGTTCGAAAATGTGTTAATTGATGTTCCTATATTAGACGTGCCGGAAGCCCAGCAGGAAGATGAGCCAGAAGGCGAGCAAGAAGTCGAGCCAGAAGTCGATGTCAGTGATTCTGAAGCAGACGATGAAAATCTCTTGTCCGAGTTTTCAGATCCCAATGATCCTGAAGCTGTCAACGCCGATGAGAATCCACCTGATGCCACTGCACCAGTAGATGGTCCCCGAGCAATGTACCAGTCTGTTCCCTTTAATCATACATATCAAATGCCACCTCCCGATGTTGATGAGTACGGTGGATGCGGGGACTTTTATGATCAAGAAACTCCCACATTTTGTCGAGGTATGATTTTTCAAAGTAAAGAAGATTTACAACATGCTGTAGAAGATTATTCGATCAGGGTAGTTAGGCGCGAGTATCATGTTAAAGAAAGCAGCAACACCGTTTGGAGTGTCCAATGCAATCACAGCAACGAATGCCCTTGGAGACTTAGAGCCAGCTTGAAGCGTAAAGAAGGTTACTGGAAAGTGACAAAATATGGAGAGCCACACGCATGCTACATGACTGAGTTGTCCACTACTCATCGTAATATTTCTCGGAACGTGATTGCGGAGAAGCTTGTTGGCGTTGTAAAGACAGACCCTCACTTCCTATTCAAAGTTATCGTCTCTAAAATAATCTATTTGACGAGATATGTGACGTTCCTATAATTAACAATGCAAAATATAAGTTTAAATATGATAAATACAAAACAAATATAAGTTAATATATAAACAAAACTCACAATCGTCGATAAGAATACGGCATCACCCATCTGAAAGCCCCGTGGCATCTGCCTAGCATTCGGAGAGATGTAGCGCCGTGTAATGCGATAGTACCAGTCGTAGTAACCATCATGGACCGATACCTGTGGAGTAACAGACGGACCACTCACGACCGTGTCCTCCCGTTCCGCCCATATCTGTATCCACTCCGCATGAACTGTGGTCCAATCCATTCCTGCGCACACGACGTTCGAACGAATGGAGATTCTATTCGCGGTACCTAGGCTCAGCGGGGATGCCTTGGATAATCCCAAATTGACGGAGAACCCGCTCTGGATACTGTAGTTCGACGATATTGAAAAAGATCAAAGGGCACGTCGAACGACAACCTAATGACAGACAGTCGGGAGGTAACGACTCAATCTCCGGTAAAGAAAAGTCGTACGGGGACCACACAAATTGCGACATCTGCATCATATCGAGCACCTCGCGCATAGTGCGTATATTCGAACGCGTCGAACTGGTATGATCCAATCGAGCGTTCCACCTACGAAACAATAATAATTTACTAGTGTTCGATAAAATAAATAATTTACTACATGTATATATAAGTATATATAATAAATTAATTCTAATACCTTGCAGCATTTGGTGGCATCGGCAGCTCAAACCCGTCAATAACTTGGGGCGACATATGGATGCGCTCCACTACACGAACGGGCTGTAAAGGCAGGATTCTCATCCACGCCCACACCTGCAAAAAAATATTACATTATGATTACGAAAACATACAATTCAAATTTATTTGAATTTTATAAATTATTACCTGCAACAGCCGTAGAGGTCCGCCTATATTAAGCTTTTTCGGCTGACATGCCGAACAAAGCTCTCTATACAAAAAGGCGAGTACTGCACTGCCCCAACTATAAGTGCGCACGTCATCGATGTTCTCCAATAACTGGAGGAATGTGAGCGAGACGGTGCTGGCGCTACAATCGGGGAACATACCTGCACCAAATAACAACATCGCATACCCACGTGCAGCTTGCTCGACTTGTACTTCCTCGCTGTGATCTGTGACTGGATTGGCTATATACCAATCCGCTAGAGCCCTCATCGCTAACGCCGTCCCCTTAAGTTTGTTTTGTGGTGGTCGATATCCAAGCAACCGCTCACACTCATCCTGCCACTGCGACGTCGTCCTGGACTCGATCACACCCGAAACGCACTCACCATCTATCGGCAACCTCCATAGAATACCGACGTCCGCTAGCGTAACAGTCGCCTCCCCAACAAAAAAGTGAAACGTATGCGTCTCTTTTCTCCATCGCTTTACTAACGCCGTAATCAAGTGGGGGTCTACCTTATGCGACATGCAGCTGTATACGCCGTACAATCACATCTCATCCAACTTCTTCAGCAAACGGCCGTGTAGAATTATAGGCTGCTCTTTCGTACCCCATACAACGTTTTCTAACGATCTAATCTTGATCGTTTTATCGATCACGTCCGCATCCAGCAGGACATCACGAGATCGATGATTCGACTGCGCCGTCAACACCGAATCATCGAAAGGGCCGTACAAAGTCGCGTCATCCATCCTAGGAAGAACAACACAATACAACGCAAACGAACGACAAAAACACCAACAAAAATACGAATAAATCCAAACGCATTGAATCCGAACGACAAAAACACGTGTTAATCCCAACACAAATATTCTTAATTCTACAAATAATTCAACAAAAATTATCCTCAACCCTAAACAAACAATCATCAATTCTTCAAAATCAATAAATAATCTCCCAACAATTTCATACAAAATCAACAAACGAACGAAAAAACCACGTGGTAATCACAAAAAAAAATAACTCGTACCTCTAAGCTACGAAATACCTTCGCGTCGTCTCCTCTCGCCGCCGCCATCACCGTCGCCGTCGTCGTCGTCGTTCGTCGTCTGTCTTTTCCTTCGTGCACTGTTCGTATATCAGATCTAACTCGTATCTCTAAGATACGAGTTATAACTCGTATGATATAAATACGAAAATACTTATTTTATTAATAAGTATTTTTTTTAACTTATTTTATAAATAAAAATTTAAAAACTAATTATTTAATTAAAAAAGCCTTATTATTATATGCGTATGTGAGTGTCTAACAAACAAAAGGAAAGATACAAAATATATTAATGGCTTTCTTTCGTGGGCATGCAAAATGTCTGATAACTCTAGTTAAAAAGTCAACCCATTGCACAAAGCAGAAGAGTAGCGAAAAAAAACAAAAAGAACATGATGATATCCCCCTATAATCCTAGCTGCCGAAAATTCCACAACCTGACAAATAATAATAATAATAATAATAAAATGATAATATATATGTATATATATATATTAAACGACTGTAAACAGTGCTGAATAATTAATAATTGAGTGTCGTTTGTTTTATTATATTTTTTTTCTGATGATGGATAGCTACGTTTCTAGTTCACTCCCGACAGATGAGCTTCATGAACATGATTCTCATTAATATCACAATTTATAAATTCTTAAGAGTAAAAGGGAAAAATGTAATATACATATAGTTATTATGCAGTGTTTCTGTACTCAATTAATTCATTAGTTATTTAGTGAAACTGTATCTATTATATATATATATATATATATATATATTCATGCTCTTTGTATGTGCCAGGCGAGAGGACCGTTTAAGCACAAAATAATTTTCCCTTGATGAAATAAAACAGTGATATCAAAGGCGTTTGAGCAACTGATGCTGTAAATATTTTTTTAATAAATAATAATAATAATGGACGTGGTTTCAATGCATGTAATTAATTAAATAAAAGCTACTTAAGAAGGGAAATTTGTATATATATAAGATGATTATAATTAAGAGACACAGAGATCAGAAGAGATCTGCAACGCTGGTGTCACCTGTCAGTTACAGATGTTTATCCTTTTGTACTTTCGATTTGAACTACTTACATTACAACCCATGAAATAATACGTCGTCGTCTACTATGTAAGTTTTTTTTATTAAAATTGAAAATTAACAGAATAATTAATATTGTTTATCCAACATAAAAAAATAATATACGATTACGAAGCAGTATTTATAGGATTAGAGTGTTAGTACCTGCCTACCTTATAATGTAATGAACGTTTAATAAGCAGGGATTAATATAGTGTTAGTTAGAGTATTAAATAGTCGCAATTATGTATGTAGCTTTGCTACCCAACAAAGGGTTTTAACAAACGGTCGCACAATATTATATTTATAATCTTTATTATAATTAGGTTTATATTTAAAACCATTGATTAATGGTTTGACTGTGAGAGAACCATATGAAGTTCATTTAAGTAGACGCTCGCTCGAACCTTCAACTATGCTACGTGTTATGGCCCTATATCATTTAAATAAAAATAAAAAAGAATTTTATTAATTACAATACGAATTTAAACACATTCATTTCGAACAAAATAATATTGATCGATCAGAATTCAGAAGCATGCGACATGATAATGCGAATTTGTTTGTATATGTACGAAAATCCAACATAATGCCTACCCATTGAAAATATTTATCTATAACAAAAAAAAACATAAAATTAATTTAAAAATTATGAAGCCTACGCTACGCTCGTGCAAAGGAATTATCTGCCGCATGCATGGCATGGCTACGTACCTTTTTATCTCAGTCTGAAAACAAAAAAATATAATATATGTGATTTGCGAACTGAAAAATAATAAATTAAAGCTGTTTTCAGTCTTTCGAATTAAATCTCTTCTTACATCATCTGACAAGATCTCCCTCTTGTCCGTTAAAAAATCTACTAGTTGTGCTTTATTGTTCCCCTCCCTCACCATATTTTGTGTAAGACTAATAATACACCCACACATATTACACTTCTCCTAATTTAAATCTAAATGAAACAATAAAGAATAGCTAGAAAAAATAAAAATTAAGAAACATAAAAATATGATTTTTATTATTAATTTTTTTTGGGAGATCGATGAGACAAAAATCTGCGCGCCGCCAGCAATGATATGATACGTAGAAGAAAATGGGAATTTAACTTCATTGAAACTCGCAAACGAAATCGCTACTTGGCTGCACGTAAATCGCGTTTCTATGTCTCCATGTTCGATTGAGACATTTTTTATGAAGACCCTTTTGTAATATTAAGTCCCTTTGCTTATTCGCAATTTGTTTAATACTATAATATTCGCGAGATCAGAAAAGAATTACGATGGCAGTTGAGCATTTATGATGGCTGCATGCATATATTATTCTCATCGTGAAAAGGGAAGCCAAATAATTAGATTTAGGGGTTGCCTCGATATTCAAGATGTAATTAATGTATTGAGGTGTGACAATAAATTTAACACATTATATTATTATCATTATTATCACTCTCTCTCTTTCTCACCTATTCACTAATGTACGTTCTCATTATAAATATGATGCTTCACCAATGGGTTTCAAGTACAAAAAACCCTTTGCAAAAATATACCATCTCTAAGCATATTATCGTACTTAGTCACACATTGTAATAAAGCACATAAACCAAATCAACAAAATGGAAGAAGCCCTAAGAAGAATAAACGGGTCATTCATCACCGATCAGCTAGCCGACCCGATCCACCGCCCGACAGCCTCCGTTTCAAAACGTTGCAACGCCAACAAGCGAACCATGAAAGACAGCTCTGGCGGTGCAGCCACCACCGCCATGAGGTACCGCGGCGTCCGCCGCCGTCCATGGGGACGGTACGCAGCCGAGATCAGAGACCCTCAGTCCAAAGAACGGCGCTGGCTGGGAACTTTCGACACGGCCGAGGAAGCCGCGTGTGCCTACGACTATGCTGCTCGGGCCATGCGTGGCGCTAAGGCACGAACTAACTTTGTCTACCATAATTCGTTGACGACTGACAATCTCGTACCTCCGTTCTTCAGCTGCTTGAAGCAACCTCAGTCTTCTGTTTTTGCCTCTGGCGCCAATAATATTAGTTCACTTGCTGCTGCAAACCCTAACCTCGACTGTTACAGTTCTCTTGCGTCTAGACTACCTAGTCCATCGCCTGGCTCCCTCGACATGCTCTTGCTTCGTGACTATCTTAACACCCCCACTAGTGCTGATGGTCAGCAAAATCATCATTTGCCGTTGCAAGAGCAAAATTCGTTGGGTGATAATAATCTGAACTTGAGTTCTTACAGTTCAATGAATCATTACAACATGGGCTCGTCACAGTGGCTGTCAAACGTGCCATGCTACACATCTTCTGATGCTCTAAGCTCGAAGTCAACCACTGTTTCTGACACCATAAATGGCAACGAGGATACAGTCAAATTTGAGGGCTTTATGAACGTGGAACAAAGTGATCAGCAGTGCATGGATTTTTTTCCTACTGAGAGGTCAGATTCTGGTTTGTTGCAGGAAGTGTTAAAAGGGTTCTTCCCTAAACCGAAGACGACAGTGATAACTGAGCAGCCAACACAATCTAAGCTGGAGCCATTGGCTTGTGACGACGTTAAAAGAGGAATTAATTATGACTCCATATTATCATCATGTTTTTCAGTGGATGAACAAACAAGATTAGTTGGTGCTCTTCAGTTTGAAGAGGGTTTTAGTTCTACAGGCAATAACTACTTGGCTTTCGGTGCAAACTCAGCAGATTCATATTCATATGGTGGTGTTCATCAGGCCGGTTCGAACATGAATGAGCTTATTAATCCTTCGGAGATATTTTCCTACATCAGGATGCTCTAAGCTTGTTTAGAACTTTTGTCGCGAGTCAAAATAGTTCGACAACGTGGAACATTATAGATCTTGACTGTAATTGTCACCATCTAATGAGGTACTTTTTCACCTTGTTGAAAGATTCATGCAGTTGAAAATTTCTGAACTGTGTTATTATGGTAATCAAGAACTTTTTAGAGTTTTTTTGTGTGTATTAATCTTATTTTATTCAGTGTTAAGAGGTGTCATTATCCTATACGATCCTTCCTAGTGAGAAAGGAAATGTACTTTTTTCATGCTTTTGCCAGTTTGGGGCTTTTCTTGAGGTCGACCTTCGATTTGTTAAAAGCTGCTACGCTTTTTGTGCTCTGTTTCGTCAGGTTCTGTCTCTATTATTATTTTATTTTACTTAATGTTGTTGTTACCCATAAAAAAATTAAAAATTATTACAATCTCTGTATGCGAATTGCGATGTAACACTTTGGCCATCATGATTCAGTTTGATGGGAAATCTTGAAAAGAAACAAATAAATATTTATTCGAAATGAAAAAGAAAAAAAAAAAGAAAATAAGAAAAGTTTCTTCAGTTTCATGTTGATACACACACAAAGAAACAGAGGCAGAACTTTTTACTTCTTTTCAGCAGCATCATCTTTGCTGATAGGCCTCGATTTTATTACTGAACTAATTTGATTTCTATCTGGAAAATTAACATCAAAGTAACCTCCACCACCATCATCATCATCTACCTTCCGCCTCATCTTCAATGCAGAAACGCCGGACTTCGATGATGACTTCGTCCCAGAAACGCTCCATTGATCCTCCGTCCTAAGATCTTTCATGGTATGATCAGACAGTTGCCTATTATCAGACAGCAGTGCCTTGATATCTGTAGGCAAATCGGCCATTCGCTTGCTGTTTCCCGCGTTCACAGCTCGCGCTTGCTCGAAGAAGAGGACCTGAATGATTATCCTCAACGGAAGCATCTCATTTCTAGCAGCGTGCGCGCATGTTTTTTCAGACAGCTTCTTGCAGTCTAATGCCCGACAAAGTCGTTTCCTTTCCTTCTTGTTTACCTCGGGGTGTCTCTTAAGGTAAGCATCAATGGCTTTGTAGAGATCATCGTGATCTTCCCTGGCGGATTCTGGCACAGCTTCTGCAATGGCTATGAACTTTGAGATGCTCAAGTCCTTGTCTTCAGCTACCTTCTGCAAGTACTTATCGACGAGCTTAGCCACTTTGATTCTCGAGATATGCAGATGCGAAGAAGATGAAGATGACGGCGGGGCTTTCGCCCTCGCGGGGCTTCGATTTTGCAACCTAAACTGCTCCAAGATAGTCATGAAAATGTCGACGTCGTAGGCGATCGTGTCTGAAGACGGAGCGGGAATCAACAGATCGTTGACGGATGCTTCGTCCAGTTGGAGCCCGACCCTTCTCGCCAATTCCATTACGGTAGATGATGAAGCTTTTACTACGTTGGCTGCCTTCAATAGTTTCACGAGAAAGCTGCAAGAAACTGCCGACTTCTCAGCTGGCAATAACCTTACAATCGATTCCAATACCAGCTTGTGTTTGTTCGTCTGAACGCCGACCTCCGACGAATCTTCTGCCGCGTAGATGTTCGACAGCCACCGCGAAGCGTACGCCCTCAACGCATCGCCGATCAGATGAGGCGGCACTTTCCCGCCGGAGTTGTTAACCGCGGCCATCGCCCTGCAGTAAAGACCGATTCCTAGTTCTGCTAAATCTTTAGCCCACCAGCTAGTTCTTCTTCTCGACGAGTTAGCCTTCGACGGGCATGACGAAACCATGGAAGCAATGGCTGCTATGCACCGGCCTGTGATGTTGAAATCCTCGGAGAACGAAGGAAAGGCTCGGGTGGATAGTAGGGTTACGATGGTGTCCCTCCATTTACGGAGTACGCAAGAATTAAAGAAGGCTTCGATCTTCTGCACCAAGTTGCCCTCGTCCGTCATTTGGAGAAACTCAGCGGCGCAGCGGATAGGGACGAGGTTGCGGGGGCTGACCGTGATGGTGATGTTGTAGCAGAATTTCGCGCAGAGTTCGAATGCTTGGACTCCGCCCGGGAAATCGGAGATTCGGATTGTTTGAGGATGTGATGAGCTTTTGTGACTTTCGGAATATAGCCGTTGGAGGTGTAAGGATTTGGACAGGAGTGGGAACTGTAACGTGCCAAAGACAGCTCGAAATTACCCAAAAATAAACACACAGAGAGGCTCATACCATACCATCAAGAAAACACACACAGAGAATTTGGAGAATTATTACCTTATGGAGTAAATATCTGCGACCATTCACATGAATAACGAGGTCGCTGGAAACCTCAGATGCTACTAACCTATGTTAATCAAGAAACCATAAAAGCCCATATGTCAAAATTGGGAGATCAGCTCAGCTTTAGCAGTTGTAAACGGATGTAATAAAAATATTCATGATATGAAGAAAAACAGAGGAAGTTGATTCTCACCTGTCGGAGCCTCTGGTGTAGAAAGTATCGGGCTTGGATCCTAATTTCATGAACTTCATCGATCTTCTCTCAACTCAGACAGAGAACAACTCTATCCACTGTCCCCCTTCTCAAAGTGCAAGAAGAAAAGCACCAAAATCTTGTCGGAAGATGGAGAACACTATGAATCATATATCAATACAGCTCGAAAATGGAAATTACAGCACAAAAAAAGAAGCAAAAGAAGAGGGTTTTTCTGCAAAACCTAGAGGAGAGTATGAATGATCACGGCCTGAAAAGCTTGAAGCTTTGCCTATGTAATCAAGAATAACATGACAGTCATTTTTCTTTTTTTCTTGAACTATTTAAATTTCAAATCAATCATCTTTTTTCTACAATGCAATGCGAGCGTGCAGAGAATAAGTAAAAAAGCGAAGCATTAGGTGCCTCTGCTCATCATTGCCCGAGCAATTTGGCTGCCATGCCACCTTCTTAATATGTTTTTCTCACGCCCGTAAGTACTTCATAATGGACTTCCTTTTATAATAAACATTAATCAATGACTTATATATATATATTTAAAAAGATTAATATAAACAAATAAATGAAGAAGCGGAAAATATAAAGGAAGGATAATCATCATTCATCATCATCACAAATGGGACTAGTCAACTTTATTACAATTTAATCATAAGAATTTGAAAAACTAAGGGTTGATTTAAACAATTTAAAAGTAGTAGGCCCGTGCAATAAGTTTTTTTTATTCCTGTTTTAGATTGCTGCCCAAACTTTCCAAGGAATTTTCGTTAAACCCCCTGTAATTATTAAAATTACGCCATTCACCACAAATAATAATCAGAGAAATTTCTTGCTTGGGTCAGATATTCTTGCTCCATTTCAATGGATGGCAGCCTAACACTATATATACACTTGTTCTGCAGATTCCAAGCTATCCAATTACATCTTTGTTCAAACAAAGTTTAAAGCAACTTCCATTTCTTATTTTCCTCGAACTACTTCAAAGTTTTATTCCCCAATAGCTTGACAAGTCAGATTCAGCCTAAACAGTTTGAAAAATATGTAACAAAAACTGTTCAAAGAATCAGATTCCTCATCATCGAATGATCGATCCCACCGAACTAACGAATCGACGTGCTATATAAATCAGCGCCCGACATCCGTAAAACGTATCATATTCACAGATCAAGAAAGAAAAGAGAAAGATTAAAAAAAAAATCTCGCGAAATGGGAAAGAAAAAGAACACGAAGCACGCGCCAGATGCGTACGAAGAATACGAGTCGGAGCACAGGCCTCATATGGATCAAGGACAGCCTCGTACTTCGCATGAAAACCCCGGTCGAAAGCAGAGGCTTATTAACCGTGCGCCGACGTACGACTCGATGATCTACGGTGAAAATGTCGACGCTGAGGCCGATGCCTTCATTAGAATGGAGCACGAAAGGTTCGAGCTGAGCAAATGGATGTCTCTGAATCAAGAATGAATCTTTCACTTAGTTTTTTTTTCTACAAGGAACAAAATTGATGCATAGTCTTTAAATAAAGTCTCCGAGGTTAATGTGCTTGTTTTACTTTCTGCAGAAAAGATTGATTGTTGGCTTGTTTCATTGCATGTGTGTAATAAATGGATTCTGAATAATTATATATTTCGATTAATCCAAATCGAAACAATGATATATATATATATATATATATATATATATTTGTGTATATTTGCTGTTTATGCAACACTATGAGTGAGTTGTGGAGTTTAAATCCATTCCAATAGACTTGTAATAAGCTCTATCTGCTGCTTCAACTCTGTTTCTGAACATTTCCCATTCCTTCTCACACCTTTGCCTCACCCCCTTCCATGGAGCCTTTCCTTTCTCGGCTTTACCCTGTCCGTACCGTACCGTGTAAGTACAGAAAGAAAAGAATGGTGGGAGACTAATGATTATTACACATATATAGTTAGTTAGTTAGTTACCTGGTTGCCCAAGGAAGGAACACCTTGATGAACAATCCATTGAGCATCTACGACGCCTATCTTCTCATGAGCAGGCTTGGATAAGAAAATCGATCCTATATATTGTCAGATTTCGACTTCGGAAAATATGAATGAAAGAAAGTCTAGCTTTTTAATAGCGAGAAGCTTACCTCGACGCATTTTTGGAGGGCATAGTCCAAACCCCATCCATGGACTAAGTCGTTCTGGCGATTATTATTACATACAAGGCATTGAGTGATTGAGGAGAGTGCAGATTTTATGTAATAATACAAGTTTGAATGGCAAGGAGAGAACCTGAATCATGTACCACACGCATCGCCATGCATCTCGAGAAAAGACGGGAGCCATGATCTCCACGAAACTGTGTAATAAAACATCGAAGAAATCAGCATTCGATGTGTGTGTGTGTGTATATGTAAGAAGGGATTGATCGAAAGAAGTTCATACGCTGCACAAGGAGGCGAACTAGGACTGCGGCATACGCCTGTTTTCTCCGTAGCTTCTCTGCACCCGTCAAAAATGGCGTAAGAACAGAACGATACTTTAGTAGTGTTCATTTGATCTTTTAGAAAGAATAATCGAAGTTTTATTTACTTGTGTACTTCATGATCTGCTTGTCTCATCGTCATATTCCAAGTTCTTTTGCTGTCTGGCGACAAACCGGGCTGTGAAATCTCCAGGCCGTGCTTCTTCACAAGCTTAATGTATCTGAATTTTCGCAAAAACGAAAATGACGTCAGAAGAGTAAGATAGCAGACAGTGTTTATTTTCTTTCCTTAATTCTTTGTAAACTCACTCAGCAGCATCGAAATTCTCGACCCCGAGATCTTCATCCCAAATAAATACGTATTCGTAAGGAGCGATAATGTCCGGATGTAGAAACCTTTTAGCGTACCACCTTTCAAGATATTCGCAGACATTAAGTTCATAGCTTTCACCAAGATTATGCGTAATAACTGACGAACAGATGCCTACCATTTCGTCTGTTTTCTCGCGCTGATGTGAATTGCTCGTTTGGACCACTCGAACTGATCCCACTCGCTCACTCTTCCATCGTAATGAAACAGCACCACCGTGAAATTATCCGACGGGAACTGTAATAACCTTCGTGTGAGCGACGCAGATATATAACAACGACAGTATGTAATTGATTACACATACCTTCTTAAGTGCGGCCTCAATGTTGCGACTTTGCAGAAAACCGACCGTAAATGCCACCAAGTACTTCGGCGTGCTCGTCAAGTCCTAAGACACGAAGCAGATAAGCAACAGCAAACACTTGTTTTAGTATGTGATACAATTATGAACACACTCGCCTCACTAGGTAATCCCCAAAGCCTTCGAAGGTACATGTCCGACTGTGAAGCAACGATGCCAGGAGGTAATGACTCGGCACCTCTCGGATTCGATGGGACCCACACCTTCGACAAGTCTCCTGCGCCTTTATTATTCCCAGAATTCGCAAGGTCACGAAGAAGGGCTGTAGTAATATTCAGCTGCAAATAAGAAAAAAAGTAAGCACAATGCACATCCTGGGAGAGAATTCCACCGTTATGTAATGGCCACGCTCACGTCGTACCTTAGTCAATGAAACGCTGGGAAATGAAACTCCTATCAGGAAGCCGAACATGATTCCGATGCTTACGACGACGAAAATCCTCATGGTATCATTGGGTTTCTTACCCAGTCCGCTGACATAAACATAGTATATAAAAGGTTGTCTGATGATGTCTAAAGGTTTACATATAGTAAAAGCTCAAATATATACCTACCTGCGCCCTGAGCTCATTTAGCCTCAAGAATGTAATGCAGATATGTATGGTGATCAGCAACTGCAGTTACAGGCACAGCACAGCTGAGATTAATGACCATAATCTTCACACTTCTATCTATTACAAAGAAGAAGAAGAAGAAACTTATGCCTAATCACATCTTCCAAATGCATATTATTTAGAAATTTAATCATAACCACATGAGTATTTCCCCAAATTCAGGTCATTAAAGAAACAAATTTTTAGGAAGCAACCAATCACATCACATGCCACCTAGATGTAAGAGACAAATAGGAATAAAAATAAGTAAACGAAGCAAAGGGCTTATACGTACGTGGCTACAACTCAAGCAAGTTTAGTTTACAATAGCTTAACATAATAAACAATGAAAATCAAAAGCGGGTTTTGTTTTGCTTGTTGCAAAGATACAACATAATAATCTCTCACATGCGTTAAGAATTCAACTTTGATCTTGCCCACATACAGACAGACGGACGGACACCTTGGGATACTATAAAAAGTCAGAAATAATGTATAACTCAATTAAAGTCATATTATGCTTACAGAACAAGCATATGTAATGTAATAGCCCAGAAGCCTCTTGATATTACATATGTAATAAAACAAAAAGTTGAGGGGAAAAAACAATCTTTATACGAAAGTGAATGCCTGTTAAGAGTTCAGCCTTGTGTAAATGCATGAGGTTGAAACCAAAGGACAGATGACCAGCAATTAGGAGGAACGTTAATCTATGAAATGGTGGCTTCTATATCATGTTGGGATTAGCAGAAAGTTTTACCACACTGCATTAAAGCGCCATTAACGAATTAATGAAACGTTGACAGGTTAGGCAACACTGTTGCCCTGTCTAAATATTACGTAAAGCTAGGACTGTACTTGTAAAAGTTGACTTGACTATGAAATCAACTTGCTTAGATTATTATAATTATATGATTTTTCAGGATTATTATTATCTGACACATTTTTTGATGTAAGTCGTTGACTTTCTTTGCGTAACCATGTCAATTATAAACAGACAAGTTGATCCTTGACCGAAGAGTAGTCATTTTTCGTAATACGATGAATATATGGCTATGGGCCCGGCCCGTATACGAGTTGGGCTCATGGGTTGGGTTAATTTGTATACTTTAGATTTTATAAGGGTATGTTTGAAAATATGAGAGTTCGTAGGGGTAAGTTTGATATTCTCTTATATTCGTATTTGGCGAACCTCACTGTCGAGGAAGAAAATGGCGATTCAAGCGGCGGCGAAGCGCTTGTCGACGATCCTCTCACCGCACGGTAGCCAGATGCATCAATGGAGAGGCATTAGAGTGAAGGTTATGAACAACAATTTGGAACAGGCTGTAGCTTTGCTGCACAGAAAGATGCAGTCGAGCGGCATGGAACGGCTCATCAGGAACGAACAGGTGCGACACGTTAAGAATACGGAGAAGCGCGTGTTGGCCAAGAAGAATCTGGAGCGTAAGATTCGAGCTCAGGACCTCGCGAACAAGCTCAAACACATTCTCGCTCGGAAAGTCAGGTAATTTTTTTTTTGTTTCTGTATGCGAGCTGAATTAGAACGAATTAGGGAAGAAAAAAAATGTATTGAACTTTGTTATATTACTGATGATCGCGCAATAGGCTTTGATGCTAAGAGTGAATTTGGAAGTAAAATTGAAAATCAATCCGAGGTACGAATTCCTCATTCATTTTGCTGATGCTAGTGATAGGCCTTGATTGATGAGTTTGCGTCTTTTTTTTTATTATGAGCTCCTAACATCATGTTCTTCTGGGAGATCCTTTTAGAAAAATTCTGTAATTGGTGTGGCCAAGGCAGACTCTGTGGTTAAATGCATGAGCATTATAGTAATTTAGTTGGGTTTTGGAAGCGTAAATAGGAAATAACAGACCTCAAAGATGAGCACAATGAGGCAGTTGTTTATGTTGAGTGTCCTACCTCCTACGGCTATGGATGATGATCAACCGCCGCTCTTGAGCAAATTGGTCACGCTATAGCATTTAGTTGCATTTTCGCTAGTTGAACATATAAAGTTCCTTGCTTTATGTGCTGGGATCTTCATTTTTCCCGCGCTATTTCCTGTTGGATGTGCTGAAGGATTCCTCATGCCCCGTTACAGATGAAATTAGAGCGAATTTGCATAAACAATGAAGTAGATATTGAGAACGACTAAAAGCTCTAATGAGTTCAGTCGCAGTGCGTAAATCGCCCGTATATGAGAAGCATGCCATATTTGTTCAACTAGCTTATACAAGACAAGAAACATATTATTCTTCCCTTTTCTCTCTATATACCTCCGTGATTGATTGATCTTATCCGTTTCTGTCCTTTTCATATATGTTTCTTGGTATGGATGGTTTCTTCTGTACTCCTTACATTTGTTTCCTATTTTCCAAACTGACATATCGTGCGTCTGATATGCAGGGGTCTTTAAGATGAATTTTAAGACGAAGGGAGGTGCCCTGTCTTGGTTTGCTTTAACTTTATACGATGGTCGGATGAACAGCAGTACCAGATGCATAAATAGCATTTTTTTCTCCTGTAGACTGTTAACAAATATGAGATACGAAAACTCATATTACACCTTTCATCGGGATTTAACTGTTTTCGCCTTAGTTATGATATGAATTGGTTTGGAGCTCGACATTATATACATGAGGATTATAGTTAAATATTCAACGATTGATTGTCTTGTACATATTGTTTTTGCATCACTTATCGATGTACATATGTGTAACCAACACGGCTCTCTGAGATTGTAAAAATCTGCAGGCAACGGAAATGGTCCTCATACGATGCCTTATACAGAATGATTTGAACTATTTATTACATAACTAATGTAGACAAAATACGAGGAGTGTTTAGAGGCGGGATACCTTTTGCTTGTAATTCCAAACTTTCAGTTACTTCTTTTCCATGTACATTGATTCTATCGTACAATTAAAAAAGTGGGATTTTCTTGCTAACATCTCACAAACAGAACCTCGATGATCTTGTTCTGGGATGCAACTCTGTTAAACATTGTTCAATGAGAGACTAGCCAAAAGTTTCCGACGATGTACTGTTTCTTCGCCTTCTTTTTACTACCTGCAACATATGTAGAGTGCAAGACATTCATAGAACATTCAAATCAAGCGAAAGGCAAGTATAAGTAAAGTGATTACTTGTCGGTTCAATACGCGACGCTCTACCCATATCAGAAGATTTCGTCACAACCCATATCCATTTTACGCATATGCAAGATGATTATGTTACGTTACTAATAATATTATCAGATGAAAGAAAGATGAACCATACTTGGTTTTATCTTGAGATATGCCAGAATCTTCATCATCAGTTGTTGGCTCTTTGTCATACATCTCAAAGGAAGGCTCACGACTTAAGTAGTCACATTCTACATCCCCCATCGCATCATCGTCTTCCAGATATCTCGTCAATTGAGGCACTGCTTCGTCAATGGATGGTAATCTCATCGCTCCTGACGTAAGACAATTCGAATTTGCATCTTCTGCTGCCGAAAAGGTTCTAGTTGTATCTGCAGAAGTAGAAACACTTTCCTCACTAAGGCCAATCTTGCAAGGGTTTGCATGATTGGACTCAACTCCTTGTGGTGATGGCTGAGCAGATACAAACGATAAGTCAGACCAGTTGGATGATGAAGGCGAGAAGGTGAATGAACTTGAATAATCTGAAGTCGAAGGTGAAAGTGACGGAGAAGTGGAACTAGACTTCGATTTGGAATCCATCAGACCAAATGAAGGTGATCGTGACAGTGAAATGTCTGAACCTATACATGAAGAAGGCGACTCTGGTGCATCATCACTCTGATCACGATGGACTGAGCGATTTGCAGAAGAATTGTCGCCTTCTATTTCTGCACAAGCGTCCATCATCTCAAGCCCATCTTGGGCCTTTAAGGCACTGCTAGACTTCAATTTAGATGAGTTGATAAGTTCTTTGACAACACCCTTTGCGAAGTTTTTCCTTAATCTGTTCCAACCATTCTCTCTTATGGGCAGACGCATTTCAGATTCTGCTTCAGACAATGGAAAAGGTGGGACAACACCACCAGAAAGTGCTCCATGAAAGATTTCAAAATCCAAGTCATAATCAGCCACCTTCCTCTGAATACTAGTAGAATCAATCACACGACAAGAATCATCGAGAACCCTACTCGTATCATCGGTGGTCTTATGAAATTCTTCGGCCGAACCTTTCCTATAACTAACAGCATCCCAAAACTCATGATTCTCTTCGCCTTCATTGATGGTTACAACAGGGCCCTTAGCCTTTTCATAACGAATAATCTGCGCGGCAGCAGCCATAGCATTGTCCAACATCATTGGGGCACAATTTTTCCCAATCCAAACATACAAGGAAGTCGGAATGTGAATAATAAATGCTCCACGAGAGTCCAGTTTATCTGCAGATGGATCAAGAAGCATCTTTGGTACGAGATGAAGTGGATCGTAAGGTGAATGAGGAGCCATTCGATACATTCTGATGATAGAAGTCGGGCTCGGGGGCAACGCATGAACCCTTTTCTGACACTGTAAGAGTTGGCAGGCAAATCCCACGTTTGGGTTAGTGATTCCTCTGGCTGATTTGACAAGCTGGAAAGCATCGTCAAAGCTTTGCCCTTCTTTCCACATAAGATAGGCTATCACCAAAGAGGTTGACCTGGACACCCCCTGACAACAGTGCACCAGCACTCGCCCTCCCTGTTCTCTAACCTCTTCGAAATAATCGAACACGTCATACATTATGCTAGTGATATCCTCAGACGGGCTGTCCTGGAGCCAAAGAGTCTTGTACACGAGCTCTTTCTTGAAGTATTCAGGGCAAACAAACCCCACACAATTGAGTACGTGGGTGATCCCATTCTTACGGAGTATTTCACGATTCTTGGCGATTGCATCGCTGCCCAAATATATGTGATCAAGAATTCTGGAGCATTCCTTGTTATAAAACGAAAGCATCTCTCTCCTGAAATGGAATTCTCTTGCAGGTTCCTCTGAAGTTGAATTTTCTCGAGGGGTTACCGAACCAGAACTAGCACGTGGAGTTGGGGGATTGGGCCACACGCCAAGATCGTCCGAACCAGCTCGAGGCCATTCATCAGGGCTCGGTCGTACTATGGAAAGAGGTTGTAGTGGAGGCAAACAAGCTCTTGCTTTGCTGTTCCACTGTGACTTTGAATTAGACTTCCGTGGCGGTCGTTCCGTCCATGACATGGACCGTGAGTATGTTTTCCAGGTCTCACCTGACGATTGATCCTTTTCGTCGTCCCTCAACATTTTCCAAGACCTAAGAAGTAAATCTAAGATCAAACAGCCAACGATAAGATTAGAAACAGCTGAAGGAAATCAAATCCCAAATAATACAAACCAAAAAAAAAAGCAAAAATATGCAGAGACCCTCAAACTGTTAACAGTAAGCACTCAATCTTGTCAAGTTCATTACAAAACCCCAAGGTAGGATGGAAACTAAGCTTTGGCAGCATAAAGTTAAGATCTTTAATACTAATTCAGAAGGCATACATAATTCTCCATGAGCATTAATCAATATATATATACAAAACACCAAAACCCATATGAAGAAAATTATAAAATACAAAACAAAATCACAAATCAGTCCAATCACCTTCGAACAGGACATGTAATACCGAAGAATAATAATAAAAAAGAAAAACAAATTTACATGTACTAGCTTATTGTAATTTGGGCATCTGCAGCTGAAAATAGATTCGTATGGCGGAAGCTCGGAAATATCGCTATTAAATTTTCTCGACAGAAAGGCAAAAGAAAGAGTGAAAAAAAAAGATTAAAGGACCGTTCAACAAAAGGCAGTGTAATTCATTTAGTTTTCATTTTTTTTTAATATTTAGAGAGAGGAAAAAATAAAAATAAAAAGTGAAGAAGACAGCTTGGCTTACCTTACAGATCTGAAACTGAATTGGTCAAAGTGCCACGTAATCATTATTTTCCTCCAATTAATTTTGAACAATCTTTTTATTTCCATTGTTAACAATGTATTTAGAAGAATAACTAAAAGAAAATAAATTGAATGAGTCTACTAGTAGACTTTTGAGGCATATAATACAAGACCCACAAAGACTAATATATAGATCTAAATATTGTCTCTAGTGTTTTCAAAGGTCAAGAAAGGTTGGCTTATTATATCATACAAGAGACTAATAATATATTTTAATATATTAAATTTTCGTGTACATACAAAGAAAAATTCTCACAATGGTCCCATCCCAAGAGCTTTCAAGCTTTTCGAATAAATAAAAGATTTCAAGACTTCATTTTATTTTTTTTTCCCAAGGACAATATAGCACAACATTTGAAGCCCAAAGGAGCAGCTTGCTCATGAAGGGGCTGCTGCTGAAGAGCAGTTAGTTTTCAGAAGACGCCATGCGTGATTGAATCCAAATGTTGTCTTATCTGCCGTCCTTCAGGTTCCTCCTCGAACTTTCTCGAACCAAGGTAGCTCGTAATAGACACTTTGAGAGAGTTCATCTTCGAACTCCACGGCTCATCGCCGCCGTCTTTTAAGGCAGGTACAAAGTCCCGAGCCACTATCTTCATCAGCTTGTCGAATTGGTTTCTGTATCTTCGGTGAAGTGTAAATCCAGCCACCTATTATGGAAAATCATTGTTGCTCCATAATTACCACAACATTTATGCACAAATGCTTCTTCTGCAAGAGGTTGGCTTACCTCAAGAAATGAATAAAGCGCATAAGCGGTGTAAATATTTGCCGGGAGAGCGTTCAAGAACCTCGCAAGCCAAGCCCAGCCTTCTTTCAGTCCGTGGGGGTTCTCAAAGCCTCTAACTTCAGTCTGTGAGGAAAATTCTATGGCTCTCAGTCAATTCGACTAAAATAAAATTTTTGCAGAAGTTAAGGAGATAAAGCAAACCTGCACAAGAGCTCCATAAAGTTTCATGTAACAACACAACCTTTCTACGTAAGAATCGATGTTATCATCTTCTTTGTAACCAATGGCTTTGATATAAGAATCCTTAGATTCAAATGCTGCCTTAGAGTAACTTATGTGCTTTGGTACCGTATAGATACAAGCCTTGTTCAACTCAGCAATGAGAATGTCCATGGCCTGTGGCACCTGTCTCAAACAAAAGCAATGTCATTCATTATTTCGACAATTAAATAATGCAATCGATCATATGAGTAGCAAGAGTGGATGTTACCTTAGATGTCACAAGCACAATAACACGACCTACGGCAAAAAATGTACTTAAACTCTTCATATTAGGGCAGCGGTCGACAATCTGCAGTTATCCAAAAGAAAGATGACTAGTCCGATAATAGAACAGAAGTTTGTTCCCAGTTTTCAAGAAAACAAATCAATCAGAAAAAATAAAAAAACATTTCGCATATTGGTGATAAGAACCTTTTCGGCAAACAACTCGAGACTAATGGACTGGGGACATGATGGATGATTTAGCAGCTTCACCAGTTCTTCAGCTTTCGAGCTGAAGTAAACAAAACCAGTAAGGCAAGTTAAAAAAAAAAAACCAAAACAGAGTTGCAAGTGTATGTCAAAAGAAATAAAATCTACCTGATATTTTCGGCAGTGGCTGAAGTTGTCTTAATTAGTCTAGCCATAAATTGTCCGTGTCTGCTGAAATTCTACCAGAAAAATAAACAGTCTTATTTCGTGTGGATAGAAAGTTTTATTTAGGATCATGTCCATCTCGCTATTATAAAAAATTCACGGAAGAGCTAAAACATAACATGTAACATAACTGATAGACAGCCTTAGAATTAGAGTTTCTTCAGAACATCATGAGACATGAGTCATGACATACTCCCGCATTGTAATTAATAAAAATAGAGATGACTGTCCACCTTAACAACTGATTTTACAAACTGATTTCACAATTCTAATATCACAATAATTTCGCTAACTTACCTGATTAGAACTAGCTTTGATAGTGTTGTTTCTTGCACATAGTTCATCGTAAATCTGCATCCTTCTTTTCTCCGATTCAAGGGCATTTTTAGATGCCTTGATTACACTTTTTGCTGCCACAGACCAGCCAATGTCGCATGAGAGAATATTCACAGACGTAGCATTTTTTTATTTGCAGCAAAGCATATAGAAACTACCTGAAACTTCAGAGGCACGTTTAGATTCAGCTTCCTCTGCAGCTTTTCTCTCGGCTTCTATTTGTGAAGCTTTAACCCTTTCAGCTTCAATTGCTGCTGCTTTCGCCCTCTCCGCAGCAATCCTTTCCTAAAATGTCAAGGAAATAAGTCCCTTATAAATTCGAGGAAATGGATCGTAAAAGATGAGGGAGATCATTGGTTAATAATACATTAAAGACGATAAAATCTTAAGATGCATTATGTTCGCATAAAAGGTCGAGCACAAAAAAAAATAGAGAAACTATAAAAATCAAAATTTTAAATAAAAAAGGGAAGAACCTCCTCTGCTCTCATTTTTTCTTTCCGCAATTTTTCTTCCTGGATCGCCTTTTCCCTTCTTCTAGCCTCCTCGCGAGCCGCATCATCTCTTATCTTCCTTTCTTCTAGTTGGGACACGTGCTCATGATCCCTCTGTACATCTGTTAGGTGATTATCAAGCGCCTCTGCACTGGGATGATTGGATATCACAGGTCACAAACTTTACGCATCAAATATGGACAAAAGCAAACATGCAGATGCGTTCCTGAGCTAATTAGTATAGAATGTAATTCGAATAAAAGATCTTACATCATACGTTGATACTGTAAATCAATACTTCTCTCCTTTTCCTGCTGCAACTTTCTTTGCTTCTCAATTTTATTTAACAAAGAGTCGAATTTTTCGTCTTCATTGATCAGGTCGCTCTCAAAAGTTGATATTTTGGATCTCACTGGTTCCTGTTATCAAAATTAGAATCGCATCAAAATTTTTCGCAGTACGGAAAAATAACTGAATCTACAAAAAAAAGGGAAGTTATATAATAAGCTTCTGAACAGATGTATGAAATTTGGCATATATGTTTCCATCATTCTGTGTCTAAATAAATGCACACATGCATGCTAATCAACAAGCAATATCTCGTAGATTATGTTTAAGGAATGAAATGATCTGTCACACTGATTATACACATGTTCTGCTTCTAAAAGACAATGAGCTTCTGATACTGCTGTAACATCTAGCATGGCGAATACAGTCAGTAATTTTGCGAAGATAGAGCACCATTACATTTTGCTTCTGCCCGACAAGAGTTGACAAAAATAGAAAGAAAAACATACACAAGTCAGAAGTGGTAATAAGTACTCATACCCACCGTAACATTAAGCTGAAGGTCATGAGTTAGCTCATGTAATGCACCTTCCACTAATGCCATTTTATTCATGAGACGACATTGTGTGTCCACGTCAGACTCGTTTTCAGAATCATCGCTGCCAACAAGAAAAAGTAAGCAAAAACATAGTACTTAAATGAACGATTATGATATTTGCAGAAAATTATGGAATAAAACAGAAACCTTAAGTAAAGATCATCAAAACAAAATCTTCGAACAGAAACCACGTCAAACTTGTGAGGCTCCTCCTCGCTATCATCATCTTCACTGTAATCACTAAAATCATCTGAAACACTCATAACAAAGCCCCTAGTGGAACGATGCTCATCCTTTGAAGCCTTCCAATCTCTGCAAACACAACAAAAAAAAATCAGATATTATATCCACATCAAAAGTCCATAAAAATCAAGGGTTTCATAAAATAACGTACCTAGATTGCTTTTCAGTTAAAGGTGCAAGCAAATCCGACGTAGTGGCACTGAGCTTCTTGTCTATTGCATCAAGCTCAGACAGCAAACTGTCGAAACTCCAATCGGGCTGCGGATCAGCGGAATTCCAATCCACGTTTTGTGGTAAACGAATGTCCAATTTTAGGAGTCCCCTAATATCAATAGAAACACAAAATGTGCAGATTTAGTTTCTGAGGGCTTATATTTCCTTCAACTGTTACTCAAGAATACTACTCTGCTGTAAATTAACATCGAACTAAGTAGCGAAACATAAAAAAACTAAAGATTGTGAGAAAGACTTACATAGCCTCGCTCAAGGTAGCTCCTTCTCAGAACACGCCGGTGCAAGAATCCACGATCATCAACTCCAAAATTGAAAAAATTACACTTCTATCTATATGACATTGCTAGGCAGATGTATTCGCCGATGCCGCGCCGACAGCAGCACACCACAAAAGAGTGGGGAACAAGCGGAATACAATTAGTTCTTGACGATGGATTTATTTCTCGAAAAATAAAAATAGTTCGCAATCGCATAGTACAGTACTTGGCTAGCAAACTCAAGTCAAGATTCGGGTTAGGAGTTTGGGCCTGACTAATGGGCCTTCATTGCATGTATGGGCCATTTCAGCATTGGAAAACTAAGACCTTATGCCATTAAACATAAAACTACTTTAAATAGGGAAACCAAAAAAAAAAAACACTTATTTTGAAAGTAACGTAATTTTTTTTTGGACATGATAGAGAGAATCCATTTTGCCGTGTACGTTTTCCAAAGTCCTAAATTCATATTCCTTACAACAGAACTAAAAATTTGTTGCAACTTTTGAACTAACTAATAATGTTATTTCTTTCGAAAGTGTTAAAATACAAGTCTATGGATAAAATTTTGCGCACTAAAGCAATTCATATTCAATATCCATCCTACCACTTTAATGACATGAGCCTGTTAGACCCTTTTACATATATAAACAAGTCCATTATTGATCAACTAGCCTAGCCATTTAAAGAACATCCAAGAAAAAGTCCTAGCAAGCAAACAACAATGGAGAAAACTTTCCATTTCCTCCTATGTTGTTATCTCCTCTCTCTTACAACGTTAACAAGCCCCATCTACTTCGCTGCATCGCAACCACTCTCTACAAACTCGCGATGGATAGTCAACGGCTCGGGAAATCGGATAAAGCTGGCGTGCGTAAACTGGCCGTCTCATCTCGAGGTGGTCGTGGCCGAAGGGCTGAGCAAGCAGCCAGTGGATGAGATTTCTGCTAGCATTGGGGTCATGGGATTCAACTGCGTGAGGCTGACGTGGCCGCTTTTCTTGTTTACCAACGATACGCTTGCTTCTATTACAGTGAGGGAGTCTTTCAAGAACCTCGGACTGTTCGATTCCATCGAAGATTTCCAGCTCAATAATCCTGATATCATTGATCTTTCTCTCATCGATGCTTACAAGGTATATTGGTAAAAGTTAGTTTCCAGCATATAATAATCTCATCGACTGTCTTTCTTCTACAGTGCTTGCGAATTGGTTTTTGCTTAGGTGGTCAATAAAATAAAGAAATATATCGACTTGTGGGGTTCACATTGATTCAAAATACATTATCTTGATTGTTGACCAATTCCCAACTACTGAAATAACACCAATGACTTTATGACTGTTATCCTTTTTGGTCATGTGATTGAGAGTTTTGATGATTCCATGTAATTAGAAGCAATAAGGTCTATAACTTAAGCAATTCGAATGTAATGTTGATACATGTTTAAGTAGGTGAAAATATTCGATATAATGTGCTTGAACGTTGTCTATATTTGCGGTATCGGATATGTGATTATATGCTTAACTGTTATATCATTGAAATCACTGAAATTCCATTGATATCTTGCTCGTAACATAGGAATATCATCATGAGATATATATGGAAAGTCGTTATGCTCTACATGGAATATATGGGAAGTAGTCATTGATAAGATGTATGTCGCACTATGCTTATATATGAAAATTCCGTGTGCTTTATATATGGAATATCATTCTGTGACATACATGGAAATCTGTTGTGCTATATATGGAAAATCTGTTACTCGATAGGAACTATATATGATATATTCTGATCTGATTGAGATCTCCCTACATGGAAAGATATGCACTGATTTGATTTTAGCTGATATCCATGAAATCGCCTATATATGGTAGGTTATTCCCTGAGCTGAAATTTGTGAATATATATGGAAATGAATCATGCTAATTGATCTTATGACCGTTGTGATATTATATGTTTGGCATGATTAAGAAAATATTGATATTCGATAAATGCATGGATTGTGTGCCGATTTTGAATATTATTTGAAACTAACTTTCCATGTGAAGTGTTGACCATTCGATGCATATATAGAGAACAACACTTAGAAAATCGAGTTTAAGACAGAAAGTGCAGAAGAAACGAAATTCATATAGCTGAGCGTACACTTGCGATCTTATTCTGCTATCGAGCTTCCACTGGGGATATCCTTCTGCTATTGAGCGTACACTTGCGAATCCGAGCAATACCATAGTGATTCCATCCTTTTGAAACCATATCTTCTGTCTTCGGACTTGTGATTACACGGGAAGCAAGAGTGAAGTTTGTCTGCACGTGAAGGGAAGGAACGGTGTATCCGGGGGCCCTTCGAGAGCGAGCTGTGTCCAGTCGGGGAGTGGTGATTCCCAGGGAAACGACGTGGAACGAAACTCGGCGTGAGGCAACCTAGATGCGGTCTAGTATTCATTCCTGTTTCGGTTGTGTAAAGGGCTGTCGATTATTATTGTAACCAACTACGGTAACACAATATTGATTGATTTAACTCTTGAGGAGCAAACCTCAAGGAGAGGATTAAACCCCAATTGGGGATATAACCTCTATAAAAATCTATGTCTCACTTTACTTTTTCAGTCATTTACATTTCTGTGAGACATAGCCAAAAACTTTTTTAAAACCAAGGAGATAACTCCAGAAACGATTTCAAGGTTTCAAAGTGATCACGTAGATACTTAATCGTTCCTAGGATATATATTAGAAATTGCATTGTTATCACGTTTTTCAAAGAAAATGTTTTTGAAAGAAGAAGCATAATTTTTATAAGCCTAATTCACCCCCCCTCTTAGGCATATTTTGAACTTCAATTGGTATCAGAGCCAGGTTACTCAAACGACAGGCCTAACACGCCTGAGTAAAAGATCTAATGGATTCTTCGAGTTTTGATGTGTTTGCAGAGGGACAGTCCCATTCTAGGCCACCACTGTTCGATGGAACGAACTACGTTGTATGGAAGAATCGCATGAAGGAATTTCTTTTGGCTGGTGACTACGACCTTTGGGATATAATCACCGCCGGTCCGTACACACCTCTGAAGCAAGATGGATCGTCAAAGAAAACTATCGAATACTCAGTAGAGGAAAAGCGTGGAATCTCACTGAATGCAAAGGCTAAAAACATGATTGCTTGTGCACTTACGAAGGAAGAATACAATCGTGTGAGTGCATGTGTATCTGCCAAGATATGTGGGAAATGCTCCAAATTACTCATGAGGGAACTAATCGGGTCGTACAAGAAAGAGTAGCGCTTCTCACCCATAAATATGAATTATTTACTATGGAGGCTGACGAAACTATAAGTCACATGTATGCAAGATTCATGACCATCATCAATCAAATGTTCTCTCTCGGCAAGATCATTCCAGACAATGAGAAGGTCAGAAAAATATTGAGATCACTTCCAAGAGAGTGGAATGCCAAAGTAACTGCCATCTATGAAGCTAAGGATCTGGACAACCTTTCTATTGCCGAACTTATTGGATCACTCACATCATATGAGATGACTCAAGCTTCACTAAATGAAAAGTCACAAGTCAAAAATCAAAAGTCCATCGCCTTCAACATTGAGCAAGTAGAAGCTGATTCCGATGGAGACGACGAAGAAGAGGAGGACATGATGAAGGAACTTGCCATGCTGACTAAGAGATTTGAGAAGTTCCGACAGAGAAGAAAATTCAGAGGGAATTTCAATAAATCCCAACAAACGAACAAAGGAATATCTGCACCTGGAAACAACACACAGAAGTGTTTCAGATGTAACAAGCCAGACCACTTTGCACAAAACTGTCCATCAACAGATGATGATAAGAAGGCAAAGAAACAGAAGGCCATGGTGGCTAACTGGGATGATTCCGGGAACGAGCAAACTGATGATGAAAACCTCGCTTACATGGCTGATGATGATCATGTATCTTCCTCATCCACCATTAAAAGGATCAATATCTTAAATGATTTATATGCTAACATGGATGATCTTCATGACAATACTTCCTCGGATTTTGAAATAGAAGAGAGTAAGGAAGAGTTGTGTGAGATAATTCAGGTTGCAGATGAAAAGATTAAGTCGTTTAAGTCTCTAACAAAGAAACTGAGAAAACAGCGAGATGACTTAGCGAGAGAGAAACATCAAGCTGAGCTAGAGATTGCATGCTTAAAGAATGAGATAGATTCTATTAAGAAAGAAAGAGTTGCATGTAAATGTGAGGAACTTGAGAGGAACAATAGTGATATGTCTAGAGATATCATTGCACTTAGGCATTCCTTAGAAGAAAAAGAGCGCACTGTCAGTAAATTTCTTGAAGGAAAACAGAACTTAGATATGTTATTAAATATTCCTAGACATGCTGAGAAAACAGGGATAGGATATTCCATGGAAGAAAAACAGGTTCCAGCTGCTGTTCCAAAATGTTTCTCCTGTGGTCGAGACGGTCATTACTCACACAACTGTTTCTTGAAAAGGACTAATAAGTCTAAGTATGTTTAGAGGCCAAAAAGGAACCCTGATGGTATCCTATCAAAGGATAACAAGAAGATATTCATGAGATCACACTACTTGACGAATGATATATCACATGTAAACAGGAATTATTTTGCTGCTAACGTTTTAGGACCCAACAGACATTGGGTACCTCAGAAAAGTGTTAATCCCTGCAGGTACAAAGAAGAAATTCCAGCAAGAGAAACAGGTGGTACCTCGACAGTGGGTGTTCCCGCCATATGACAGGTGATATCAGTAAGTTCGTGTCGTTAAAAGCGTGTGATGGAGGATATGTGTCATACGCTGACAACACGAAAGCTAAGATCATTGGTGTCGGCACTGTTGGTAACTTGTTAAATACCACTATTGATGATGTTTGGTTAGTTAAAAATCTAGAGCACAACTTGATAAGCATTAGTCAATTATGCGACAAAGGTTATTCAGTTACTTTTGAAAATGATAAGTGCTTAGTTAAGGAAGGTAGCAATGTTATTTTGAGTGCATCCCGACATGGTAACATTTATTACATTACTCTTGATGATATCACTAACCAGAATGTCAAGTGTCTAGCAGTCACGCAGGATATCACATGGTTATGGCATAGGCGCCTCGGACATGCAAACATGGAACTGATATCTCACATAACCGATAAGGAATTAGTACGGGGCGTTCCAACTATAAAATTTACCAAGGACAAAACCTGTCGTGCATGTCAAATGGGTAAGCAGACTAAGTTATCCTTCAAGGTAAAGAATGTGGTATCTACCTCCAGACCCTTGGAACTACTTCATCTTGACTTTTTTGGTCCCGTTCAAACTATGTCATTGCGAGGTAAACGATATGCCTTTGTTATTGTGGATGATTAATCTAGGTACACATGGGTATTATTTCTTGCACATAAGAATGAAGCATTAGAAAACTTTGCATCACTATTGAAGAAACTTGAGAATGAACAAGGGAAGAATGGGTATATCCATAAACAAGGGTATATCCATAATTTCTCAGCCCCCATAACCCCTCAACAGAACGGAGTGGTAGAAAGGAAAAATAGAGTGTTACAGGAGATGGCAAGAACCATGCTGAATGAATATGACATTGCTAAACACTTTTGGGCTGAAGCTGTTAGTACTGCATGCTATGTCTCTAATCGTGTTTTTCTTAGGCCAATACTAAAGAAGACTCCCTACGAACTTTGGAACGGTAGAACTCCAAATATAGGTTATTTTCATATATTTGGGTGCAAATGTTTTGTTTTAAATGATAGGGATAAAAGAGTAAAGTTTGATTCCAAGGTGGACGAATGGATATTTCTAGGATACAGTCTTCATTCCAAAGCTTATCGTGTATATAATAAAAGGAAGATGACTGTTCAAGAGTCTATTCATGTTACTTTTGATGAAATTCCTACCGCAAATGATACTAATGAGAAAGGTATAGATTTGCCTCTTGCAAAGTTACAGGTTACTGATGGAACCAAGGATGAAATTCCAAAGGAAGAAAATGTTGAAGCAATGGAACCAGAAGTTCCAAATGAAAATCACCAGAGAAAATTCAAGCATGCTTCCAGTCATCCAACTGATCAAGTTATAGGCAATATCACTTCTGGAATCAAGACCAGAGCAGCTGCACGCAACCAAGATACAGAGGAATCACCTAATGCACTGCTATCCATGGTGGAACCACGGACTATAAATGAAGCTCTCAGTGAGGAATCATGGGTTATCGCTATGAAAGAGGAGTTATCACAATTCGAAAAGAGCCAAGTGTGGACACTTGTAGAGAGACCAGATGGGAAGTCTGTAATCGGAACGAAATGGGTATTCCGCAACAAACTGAACGAAACGGTAAGATCACCAGAAACAAGGCCAGGTTAGTTGCAAAAGGTTATTCTCAAGAAGAAGGTATAGATTACGAGGAAACTTTTGCTCCCGTTGCTGGATTAGAATCTATACGCATCTTAATTGCATATGCATGCTTTAAAAAGTTTAAACTTTTTCAAATGGATATGAAAAGCGCCTTTTTAAATGGTTTTATAAACGAAGAAGTTTACATCGAGCAACCCCCTGGTTTTGTAAAAGAAGAGTTTTCAAATCATGTTTTTAAATTGAATAAAGCTTTATATGGTTTGAAGCAGGCTCCTAGGGCATGGTATGATAGACTTAGCAAGTTTTTTATAGACATGGGATTTACTACTGGAACTATCGATAACACCTTGTTTATCAAATATGATGGAGATCACATGCTGTTAGTACAAATTTATGTTGATGATATAATCTTTGGAAGTACTAACGATCTTCTTTGTGAGAATTTCTCTAAGTCTATGAAGCAAGAATTTGAAATGAGCCTAATGGGAGAGCTAAACTACTTTTTGGGATTGCAAATCAAGTAGCTTGATACTGGAACATTCATATCTCAGACAAAGTACATCAATGAATTGCTGGTAAAATTCGGGATGAGTGATTCCAAGGTACTTCCAACTCCCATGCATCAGACCATAAAAATTGATAGCGACGAATCAGGTACACATGTCGATCAAACAAAATATCGAGGTATGATCGGAAACTTACTTTATTTAACTGCAAGTAGACCCGATATTATGTTTTCTGTTGGTCTGTGCTCTCGTTACCAATTGAATCCTAAGGAATCTCATTTGACTGCAGTCAAACGGATACTTAGATATTTGAAAGGTACCGTTAATTTAGGACTTTGGTATCCCAATACCAATGAATTCTCATTAATGGGTTATTCAGATACTGACTTTGCTGGTTCTAGGGAAGATAGGAAAAGTACAAGTGGAACTTGCCAATTACTTGGACATTCCCTTGTGACTTGGTCTAGTAGAAAGCAAAATGTTGTCGCCCTTTCCACAACCGAAGCTGAATATATGGCCTTAGGAAGTTGTTGTCAACAGTTACTCTGGATGAAACAAACCCTTAGTGATTATGGGTTAGGTTACGACAAAATTCCTACCTTGTACGATAGTACTAGTGCCATTAGTATCACTAAGAATCCCGTTCATCATTCTCGAACTAAGCATATAGAGGTCAAACATCACTTCATTCGAGATCATGTCCAGAAAGGGAATATCAGTGTGGAATTCGTAGGAACTGATGATCCACTAGCTGATATCTTTACTAAGCCTCTCATCGAAAGCAGATTCTGTGGTATCCGTGATCGACTTAGAATCATCGAACTTAATCAGGGAAGATAACTTGCTACTTCCAGCAGTTATTCTAGAAATCTTAGGATTCCTTCGTCTATTGCTATTTTTGGCTGAAATCTTTATGTTTGAAATCTTATTCTTATTTCGAAAATTATCCTAAGATCTTGCTCTTACTGTGGAAATTATTCTGAGATCTTATTTTTGGAATCGTATTCTCATTTCGGAAGTTTTCAAACTAGGAAAGTAGTATCCAGAAGATCTTATCCTTATTCCATTGAGATGAGCTTAATTCTGCCAAGATATCACTTATGATTACTCTTTCCTTATTAGTTCCATTCGATCGGCTATAAGAGATAATGATTCATTCTTTTGATCCTCACTTTTCAAAATTCAAATCTTTTTTATCTTCCACTGCTTGTCATATCAATCGTGTCAAGTAAACTATTCATCCATGTCCCCTTTTTCACCCACGATCTCACTATCTCTCACAAAAAACTCAAAATGGTGAAAACGGCTGGAACAAAGAAAGCTGGAACTGGATCGAGCACTGGAAAGAAAAGAAAGGAACCGATGTCTGACGAATCCATGTCAGATTCCATGGATAAATAACCCAAGGTTGCTTCACCACCACCACCGCCGACGAGAACCACACGATCGAAGGCAAAATCTTCTGCTAAATCCAAAGGCAAAAGCTCTAAATCACAGAAGAAGAAGGCTAAAGTCGTCAAGAAGGAAGCAGACCCAAAACCTAGTTCTTCCAGTGACCACATTCAGCCGCTTGATTTCATTTTAAAGCAGAGTTCATCTAGGGTTCCATCCCCTGTTCCAACCAAAACCCCATTGTCGACACCGCAAAAGGAACATGTTGTTGAACCATCTTCCTCACCGACTGTTGAAGCTGCAAAACCAGAGGATGCCAAACCGCTCGAAGTTGAGAAGGATGATGATGACTGCGAGATGAGCTTTGACATGATGAAACCCTCCTTCGACATCAGCAAACCCGGTGAAATTCCAGACAAGGTAAAATTTCTGAACGAGATCTCAAAGGAGAACTTTAAGAATTTCGAGAGTCGGGAAGTTGCGAGGGGACGTGGTGTTTTGTTTGAAGAACTGCCTGAAAGTCGTGCTATATCATGGTTACTTGAGTACGGGTGGGAGAAATTCCTTAGTATCAATAGGACCCACTACCCTGAAGTAGTTAAGCTGTTTTACTCGAACTTAGACTATGTTGAGAATGGATCTGAGATAAGCCTGCAATCGTATGTGCTTGGTAGAAAAGTGGAGTGGACTCGTGAGAAGTTGAACAGAATGTTGGGTGTTACTGATGAGGGAATATGTCATTTCAGCATGAGTGAATGGTGTGATTCCACTGAATTCAAGCTGTCAGACTATGTGAAATCGCTGTGGAACTCGACCAGTAGGCCAAAATTTGCAGAAGGAGAAGCTCTGAACAAGTTGGGGATTGATCACTTCTTCCTCCAAAAGGTGCTCAATATGACCCTTTGGAGTGCGAAAGTAGGTAGCGGAGGACATTCCACAAACATGAACTACATGAGTACCTTTGTCGTCTATATGATCTCCCAGAACAAAAGGTTCAACCTCGCTTATGTCATCATGAAGAACATGATCCAAGCATTTGAGACCTCTGAGAAGTTGCTCCCATATGGAATGCTGCTGACACATCTGCTGGAGCTTGAAGGAATCGTCATGCCACCAAGCTGGGAAGACAAAGGTAGACTTGCTGTGGATGTGATGACCTTGAAAAGAATGGGTATCATTCATGAGGAAGGTAAAGGTTGGGTCAAGGCAAGGGACAAAAAGCCTGAGGGAAGTGCTAAGAAGCGGAGAGTAACGGCAAAAGGAAAGGGTAAGATAGTCGAGCTGAGTGTGACTGAGGCAGAAGGGTCTGAGGAACAGAACGTTGATGAAGATGCGATGACAGAGATACGCACGGATATTGCTGAGATCAAGAGGGACAACCTGAAGCGGTACAAAAAGCTCAAAGAACAGTATGCTGAAATCTCCCGCAAGTTGTCTAAAATCGCTAAGCACTTGAAGAAATCTGTCAAATCTAATAGCGATTACAGCCTCTAGCCTTATCTCTGATCGATTCCATCCGTAGTTCCTACTTAAGTATCAGCTCTCCCCTTAATCAGCCCTTAGATATTTTTGCTTCCACCCTTTTTGATGCTGAAGGGGGAGAATTTGTGTGGTAATTAATGGTTATTCCTAAGACTAAGACTTATCGTTGTGTAATGGAACCTTAAGGGTCCTTGCTTTACTTTGGATATCTCGCTCTATTTTGGATATTTCTGCTGCTACGCTATGCGATGATATTGGTATGCTTTAACCCTGCTATGATTGATAACTATCTATGCCTAACGTTTGCTGATGTATCTTGATAGTTGTCTGGTGGTTGATTTTGACACATGCATTTAGGCAGGGGGAGCAAAATGATATTTTCTGGTAACTTTGAATTTCATCTATGATATACTTTGAGATTTGCTCTGCATACTGGAATGTGACATGTTACATGTGATACTTGGATACTTTGGTTATTGGAACGTAACTTGTTACATATGATATCTGCATGCGTTGATTATTGGAATGTGACATGCTGCATGAGATATCTGCACTTAGACAGGGGGAGCATACATGCTTTGACTTGCGAACTTGATATATCATATGCTCTGCTTGTGATCATACTTAAACATGTTATGCGCTTCACATGATTGCATGTTCGAATATGCTTATGTGCTTAAGTGGTGCATTAATTACTTGTCATCATAAAAAATGGAGAGAATGTTGACCTTTTCGGTCTTATGTAATTGAGAGTTTTGATGATTCCATGTAATTAGAAGCAATAAGGTCTATAACTTAATCAATTCGAATGTAATGTTGATACATGTTTAAGTAGGTGAAAATATTCGATATAATGTGCTTGAACGTTGTCTATATTTGCGGTATCGGATATGTGATTATGTGCTTAACTGTTATATCATTGAAATCACTGAAATTCCATTGATATCTTGCTCGTAACATAGGAATATCATCATGAGATATATATGGAAAGTCGTTATGCTCTACATGGAATATATGGGAAGTAGTCCTTGATAAGATGTATGTCGCACTGTGCTTATATATGGAAATTCCGTGTGCTTTATATATGGAATATCATTCTGTGACATACATGGAAATCTGTTGTGCTATACATAGAAAATCTGTTACTCGATGGGAACTATATATGGTATATTCTGATCTGATTGAGATCTCCCTACATGGAAAGATATGCACTGATTTGATTTTAGCTGATATCCATGAAATCGCCTATATATGGTAGGTTATTCCCTGAGCTGAAATTTGTAAATATATGTGAAAATGAATCATGCTAATTGATCTTATGACCGTTGTGATATTATATGTTTGGCATGATTAAGAAAATATTGATACTCGATAAATGCATGGATTGTGTGCCGATTTTAAATATTATTTGAAACTAACTTTCCATGTGAAGTGTTGACCATTTGATGCATATATAGAGAACAACACTTAGAAAAACGAGTTTAAGACAGAAAGTGCAGAAGAAACGAAATTCATATAGCTGAGCGTACACTTGCGATCTTATTCTGCTATCGAGCTTCCACTGGTGATATCCTTCTGCTATTGAGCGTACACTTGCGAATCCGAGCAATACCATAGTGATTCCATCCTTTTGAAACCATATCTTCTGTCTTCGGACTTGTGATTACACGGGAAGCAAGAGTGAAGTTTGTCTGCACGTGAAGGGAATGATCGGTGTATCCGGGGGCCCTTCGGGAGCGAGCTGTGTCCAGTCGAGGAGTGGTGATTCCCAAGGAAACGACGTGGAACGAAACTCGGCGTGGGCAACCTAGCTGCGGTCTAGTATTCATTCCTATTTCGATTGTGTAAAGGGATGTCGATCATTATTGTAACCAACTACGGTAACACAATAGTGATTGATTTAACTCTTGAGGAGCAAACCTCAAGGAGAGGATTAAACCCCAATTGAGGATATAACCTCTATAAAAATCTCTGTCTCACTTTACTTTTTCAGTCATTTACATTTCTGTGAGACATGGCTAAAAACCTTTTTTAAAACCAAGGAGATAACTCCAGAAACGATTTCAAGGTTTCAAAGTGATCACGTAGATACTTAATCGTTCTTAGGATATATCTTAGAGATTGCATTGTTATCACGTTTTTCAAAGAAAAGGTTTTTGAAAGAAGAAGCATAATTTTTATAAGCCTAATTAACCCCCCTCTTAGGCATATTTTGAACTTCAATGACAAAGATAAATCTTGCACAGATGTATGAAGATATAGGTGGTGGCTGTGATGTTGACCTTTAACCATGCTGACATGATTTTATATATATAAATGCTATTGTCTGAATAATAAAGTTGAAGGGATTTATGTTTCAAGGTTTTCTTTTGAAGCCCATCAATGTTAATCATCTATTCAGGCCGTTGAAACTGATAAAAAAGAAGGCTTAATTTGATTTGTTTTCCAGGCAGTAGTGTCCAGCCTTGCAAAGAAAAATGTTATGATCATACTAGATAACCATACGAGTAAGCCCGGTTGGTGTTGTAGCAATTCCGACGGTAATGGCTTCTTCGGCGACGAGTACTTTGATCCGAACCTGTGGATCAAAGGCCTAACCAAGGTTGCCACAACATTCAAAGGAACACAAAATGTAGTTGCCATGAGTTTACGAAACGAACTAAGAGGCAGTAGACAAAACGTCGACGATTGGTACAGGTATATTTTCGACATTCATCACATATGCCTTGTAATAAGAACAAATGTGGAAGGAGCAAGGAATATCTTATGCCGCAGGTACATGCAGAAAGGAGCAGAAGCAGTGCATGCTGCAAACCCTAGCCTTTTGGTCATATTATCTGGTTTGCAATTCGATAGGGATCTGTCGTTCCTTCGTAAAAGACACATCACCTTAACTTTCGCGAAGAAGTTGGTGTTTGAACTGCATTGGTACGGTTTCTCGGACGGCGAGGATTGGTTGAATGGGAATCCGAACCAAGTGTGCGGTCGGATAGTTGCCGACACCATGAGGAAGGGCGGGTTCTTGCTGGACGGAGGGTACCCCTTGTTCTTGAGTGAGTTTGGTGTGGATATGAAAGGCACAAACGTCAATGACAATAGGTACTTAAACTGCTTCATGGGATGGGCGGCTGAGATGGATTTGGATTGGGCATTGTGGGCTCTTACGGGGAGCTATTACGTCAGACAGGGAGTCGTTGGGTTCGACGAATACTACGGACTTTATAACTGGGATTGGCGCGACGTCAGAAACCAAACCATGCTGGCGAAGATATCGTCGCTTCAATATCCATTTAGGGGTAAGGATCGAAGTCGTTGTAATGGTCTTTTCGGAGCATTATAATCTCAATACGTGGCATTATTGTATTGCAGGCCCAGGCTACGCAGAAACGCATTCGCACAAAGCACTCTTCCATCCTATGACGGGGCTTTGCGTGAAGAGGCTGTCTAGTTTAGGACCGCTAGTTTTAGGACCGTGCTCTGAAGCCGAAGCATGGAACTATACTCCGCAAAAAATGCTAACAATTGTTGGGTCGTACCTTTGTCTGCGAGCAGGCGAAGTAGGGCAGCCTGCAAAACTGGCCATTTCTAGCACGGATGATGGTGGTTCGAAATGGGAAGCTACTTCAGATTCGAAGATGCATCTGTCTTCAAGGCTCGAAGATGGTAGCAGTGTTTGCTTGGACATTGATTCGGGCAACAATGTTATTACGAACTACTGCAAATGCCTGGCTACGAACAGCGATTGCGACCCGGCAAGCCAGTGGTTTAAGGTTATCGACAGCACAAGGCGCCGTGGTGCTAATGAGACACTGTTCCAAAAGATCAGCTTAGTTGTGAAAGATGTTGCAAGAAAATTCTTGACCATTTCAGAGATATAGACGGACTAACGAGATGAATATGATTTCGGCTTTCGAACATCTTGCTGTTATAAACAAAGATAAAGATGATGCGAACTTGTTATCATAATGTGACAGAATGCAATGCATACATACAGAGACGGAAAGGAAAGGATAGGGAATCATGGAACAAAGAAATTCGCAATACCAAGAAGGAAAAATCTCGACAAATTGTAAATTTCTACGAAGTTTGAGAGATTGGTAAAAAAAATCCTACAGAATAAAGGTTTCATACAGAAGCAAGTGCTTTGGATGCATCGAACGAGGATTGAAATGTTAAATAAAGGCGTACGATAAGTTGGGACTTGCCCCTCATTCTTCCATTGCATCTCCGCCTTCAATAACTTCCACCATCTCTCTCAATGGTGTTATCTTCGTAAGCAACACTTCTGAGAGAATGAAAAAAAAAATTGATGAACATATCTAAAGGGATGCATCAATTCAACCAAAGGTAAATATCACGCAGACAAATATCGTTACAAGTGGATAACGAAAACTGACCAGTCTTCTTGGAGAATGAGTAACCCTTCTCACTAACATACGTGCGAGGATTTGGCAACATGTAGTTCCTTAAATACTCTTTATTCCCCTGAAAAAAAAGGGTGCACAAGTATTGCTCGCAACGACTGATCAGTCGAACAAAAACTATAAAAGGAAAAAAAAAAGATAAATTTGGCAGAAAATATAAAGGAAAACGCTAATACTTTTGTTATAACGCAGACATCTACATTGCTTCCACTTCCCAAGTCATTAAATATACCAGAGCATATCGCTTCAGCAACTAGTTTTATACCTTCATCCCTCTGCAAAATTATTGCACCTTCAGATCACAGAAAAGCAAGCAACTAAACCGAAAAAAGTAGAAACGAAAAAACTACCGTCATCCCTTCACGATATTTTGATTCAAACATAGCCATAGCAGCCAAGGATCCAGAGCCCATGGTAGCATATGGAAGAGTATCAGTTGAACCATGTGGATATATCTAGACGAAAGAGTATAACCATGTTACATACATCTCAACGAAACAAGATAGCATCTGAAGGTCTTATGGATCGAGAATAACTCACTGTGTGTAGGTGAGGGCCCGTAACATCAACTCCACCAAGCACCAGGGCAGCTGATACATGACCTTGATAGCTGATTCAGAAGTAAACGAGGTAGTTGGGATAATTGCTTTCCCATAAAAGAAATGAGCATACACCAAAGAACCAGTTAAATAACTATGAGCTACCTGAACAGATGAGACTTTAGTAGAGTAAGGGCCGTAACAACCCTGGACTCACGGCCAGTGTGAAAACGGTGTAGCTTCAGCTGAGAGCTAACCATGTCTAGAGAAAAAAAAGATAACACGAAAAAACATGAGTTGAGATGCTTAGTTACTACTAAGGGACGCAGTGATCAACACAGAGAGCGAAAAGAACCGAACGATTTGAGGATACCCGTTACTGCCTCCGTATCAGCAGCTGTGCCAGCTCCACAGCAATAAATATTGGGAGCCATGTAATGAATCTTCTCACAGTTTTTATCAGCGACAATAGGGCCTTCTGTAGCTCGTGTGTCGGCTCCAAGAATAACACCGTCCTGCATAATATATTCGTTCAAGCATAACGTTTATGGTGAACAAGATAAGTAAATGGACATAGCATTTAGTCAGCATAACAATAATTCACAGGACTATCCAATGGCATAACAAAAAAAATTCAATCTTTAGAATAGAACCTCCTCCATGCTTATATCTAGGCCCCAAAAAAATAGTAACTTCATCACTCAGTCGGGGGCAAGATGACAAACTACTTTAGGAAGTTAATCAAGATGAGATACTTCCATGATCAAAATCAATTGCAATCAAAAAACCAATGAGAACAAGCTTAAGCCCACCTTAAATATCAATCCGACAATCGTAGTCCCAGTTTTGAGAAAAGAAGGTTGCTTCAAGCCCTTTTGCAAAAGCATCTCGTTTCTCTTGCACAGATCGAACGAAAACCCACCTTTCGGCGGCAAAGATTCACTTATCTTCGACATTTTGCTATATAACAGTTTTCACCAAACAGATGGATGTCTCAGTAAAACTGACTGCCAATCAAGAATGAATGATGAGAGGATCAGCTCAGCGTAAGTGTTCAGGTGAGACAGAGATCCTAAAAGAGTACTTGTACGCGAGCTTTGGGGGGGGGGGGAGAACCAATCGGGTCGGGTCCAACTGATTCGGCACTTTGGGCCGGTTCAAGCATGCGGAGCTACTTGGGTCTTAGGCCAATCTAAGGTGGGTTAGGCCTCAAGTCCTAGCAGACCATGCTCATGGTAATTAATCTGTATCTAATTGAGTCCCATCATCATGGCATGAGCTTCTTTGCATGAGGATGAAGCATTAAACAAGTAAAGACAATATGCTATGAGTCGTGCAACACATGACCAAGAGGAGTCACTTGTAATAACATCAATCAGACAAGAACTGAATTCCAAACCTCTCTCTGGCTTTGAACCGCAATGGAAGCAAAGTACATTAATCCCCACAAAAAAACTTTATTCTATTCTATCATTTGCTTCTTGTCTCCCTTGTTTCTATTTCCCGCAACTAGCGCTCTATCTATATAAAGCCCTGCAATAATAAACAAAGATTGTGCACACAAGAACGAACTAGTTCACTTCTTACACTACTTTCTTTATTTTCTTGCATCCAAAAAACAATAAAAAATGAGTCTTCGCAGTGATGTTGTACCTTCAGTTAAGCCGCTTCCGTTAGCAACCGATAAGGCAACAGCCACTCAAGCACCAGCATTGGGCCAAGGAGTTCATAATTTCGCGCCTGATCACTCTCAAAGACAAGCCCATGACAGCTATGATCACACTCTAAGACAAGCCCATGACAACTATGATCACACTCTAAGACAACCCCCCCGCGAATACGATCACATGACCGCAAACAAACCTCTTTCACTGAGTGCACCGATAGTGCACGAGCCTCATGTTGTCGGCACCACCAATCCAGGTAGGAGCCACTTGATGATGAGAGGTGGCGCTTTAGTCTCCTCGGACGATACCGCCCTCACCAAGCAGGTCCTTGCAACCCATGCGCCAGACATCGAACGGCTCAATGTTAAGCCCGTCCTCGCCATTATCGAGGATATCTTGCGGCTTGGAAAGCCCGTGTCTTATGACTCTGCGGCGGTATGTCTGAATCATGAAAGACTGTATTTTTAGCCTCATTTCTTGTATTTTTTGAGGTTGCCTGACATTGAGTTCGTATCACAGGCGGCTCCACTTCAAACACACCGAGACACGGTCGACGAGAAGAAGCATCTTCTTACATCCCCGCAAGACAGCACGGATGTCCATGGTGGTATGTACCATGATGATAATAAGCCTATCCATGCTGGAGGTCACAATGTTCTTCACACCGCCCCTGATCATGACTCGGAGATCGTTCGAATCCTTGCATATCCAATCAACAAGACCTCTTGCGAGGTATGTAATGAATCGTTTTATCTATTTATTTCGTTAGAGCATCATAATGCCATGAGTTCTGACATTAAATCATATACAAAAATAAAAGATCATCTGCAAATGTGCTTCTGGCGGAGAAGCACATTCGGTGACCATGGACCTCCTCAAATCCCTCTCCAACTACTCCTGGGAGGCGAAGGTGGTCATCGCCTTTGCGGCCTTCGCCATCAACTACGGGGAGTTCTGGCTCGTCGACCACCTCCACACCAAGAATCCCCTCGCGAAGAACATCGCGGCCCTCAAGGATCTGCCCGAGATGATGGAACACTCCGGGGAACTGAGGAAGAAATTCGAATCTGTCCTCGATTTGTTGAACATCGTCCTCAAGGTGACGCACTGCATCATCGACTTCAACGAGCTTAACCCTTCGTATATCAGCCGCGAGTCCCCTGAGATTGCGGCCGCTACTGCTCATATCCCGACGGCTGTTTACTGGATAGTCAGGAGCATTTTGTCGTGCGCCTCCATACTGCTTAACCTCGTCGGGAGCGGTCATGAGTATGCATTTTTCTTCTTCTAAAAAGAATGATTTATTCGTTTGAATTTGATTGGTAAGTAACATTATCGAATAGGTACATTACTTCAACTGCTGAATCATGGGAGATCCTAAGCTTGGGCCATAAGCTCACTGTAATATTGGAACACCTGCAGGGGAAACTGTCAAGTTGCATGGACTATATTGGTGAGTTGGGAAGATCGAAAAAAACATCGAAAAAAGAGTTCTTTTTTTTTTGCGAATATTTCCTTCGAATTCGGAGTAGGGTTTCGACCATGAAGGTTCGATGAATCTCTGTGCAGGAAGGAAGCAAGAAGAAGATGCATACTTAGCCTTCAAAAGACTCATGGAAACATCTCACATTGACAACATGAAAGTACTCAGAGCCATGATTCGAGGCCGGGACGATCAAAGCAGGCCCATCTACGACGGCTCCAAAAGAACTAATGTTAGTACCACACACTATCATTTTCTTCGAACTGAAAAAGACATGCACACACTGCATGCCTTAAAAGTCGTCGTCGTCGTTTTTATTTTATTACAGGAACGTCTCGAAGCACTGAGGCTGAAGTACGTGCTGCTGTTGATCACGGACCTCAACATCCCCCACGAAGAGCTCAACGTCCTCCACATGATCTACAACCAGAGCTCCATGAGACATCAGTACGAGGTTCTGTGGGTCCCGATAGTGGATCATGGTCATCAAAACACGCTCACCCAGCCGCAGGACGCCGTGTTCTACGACCTGAGGAACAACGGCATGCCCTGGTACTCCGTGGACCATCCTTCCCTGATCGAGCCGGCGGCCATTAGGTACATCAGAGACGACTGGAGGTTCACCCACATGCCCATGGTGGTCGTGCTGGACCCACGTGGGAGGCCTTCGAACCGCGATGCTCTGCCCATGATGTGGATTTGGGGCAGCGAGGCTTTCGACTTCACAATGGATAGGGAAAGGGAGCTATGGAACACAAATGCCTGGAACATCAGATTGTTGGCAGACTCCATTGATACGAGGATTCCTCAATGGGTACTTCATTACACATATAATACCATATCCTTCAAACCTTATATCTTATTACACTGTGTGGACTTAATTTACAGATCAGTGAGAACAAGGTGATCTGTCTGTACGGAGGAGAAGACATAGAATGGATCCGCAAATTCACCCTCTCGGCCCGTGCGGCGGCCAATGCGCTGCGCGTCCCCTTGGAAATGCTGTACGTGGGAAAACGAAACCCGAGGGACAAAGTTCGGCGCTGCCACGAGATAATCGACAGGGAGAAGCTGAGCCACATCTTCTCCCTCAACGACTACTACGACTACATATGGTTCTTCTGGGTGAGGCTATGGAGCATGTGGAACTCCAAGAAGCACATCGGCGCTTCGGTGGAGAACGACGGCATCATGAAGGAGATCATGGACCTGCTGACGTACGACAGCAGCGAACAGGGCTGGGCTGTCTTCAGCCAAGGGAACAGCTTCATAACCAAGGGAAAAGGAGACATCGTCCTGCCCATATTCGAGACTTACAACAGCTGGGCTTCTAGGGTGGATCATCCCGAGAAGTTCGTGCCCGTCTTGGACGAGATCATAAGAGGGACCCACCCCGAGCACCACTGCAACAACTTGGTTCTTCCGGGCCACGCCGGCTACATACCGGAGCGTGTGGTTTGCTCCGAGTGCGGGAAGACCATGGACAAGTATGTCATGTACCGTTGCTGCACTGATTGAATTAGCTGAAGAGAAGATTATGGTTCTGCTCTTACTTTACAAAAGTTTGGTAATAATAATAAGGATGAAAGAAAGAATAAATGTCCCTTGTGTCTGTGTTCTTGCACGGCCATGGGACTATTGTTGATCGTATGCTTTCTTCTATTGTGAAGTTATTATGTTTGTGTGTGAATGGAATAAAAGTGAGTTGTTTATTATCTTTGATGAGTAATATGAAACAATTCTCTATAAAATAGCCCCTATAGCTCAGTGGTAGAGCGTCAGTCTTGTAAACTGAAGGTCCGTAGTTCGATCCTGCATGGGGGCACTTCTATTTATTTCTTTTTTTTAATTTTTATTTTCTTTTTTCCTATGGCTGTCTTAATCACAGAGCCAAATATGATGATCACGTTATAAGTTTACATGGAAATATTAAATATCCATATATCAGAAGATACAATCTGAGAATTACACGGATTACTTGAAGATTTGGCCCTGTGAACTTACAAGGTTGTAGTAAACTCCGTGTTCTCCGAGATTAAGAAGCTCGGCGTGCGTTCCTCGTTCCACGACCTTCCCGTTCTTAATCACGGCGGTGCAGTCCGCCTTTTGTATGGTCACCAGGCGATGAGCCACGATCACGCAAGTTCTCCCCACCATCATCTTCTCCAAAGCTTCTTGCACTAGGTTTTCCGACACACTGTCTAGGGCGCTAGTTGCCTCGTCCAAGAGGAGGATCGACGGGTCCTTGAGAATCGCACGAGCCAATGCTATTCTTTGCTTCTGTCCACCCGAGAGCTGCATTCCTCTCTCCCCGCAGTGAGTTTTGTATCCATCTTTCAGTGAACTGCAAAAAGCAAACAACAGTAATGTCAGAATATTTAGAAACTGCGCCGTAATAATAAAAGATGACGACGGCGAGCATTACCTTATGAATTCATGGGCATTCGCAAGTACGGCAGCTTCCCTAATCTCAGATTCCGAGGCGTTTTCCTTACCGTATGCTATGTTGTCTTGGATGGTTCCAGCAAAGAGCATCGGTTCTTGGCTAACGAGCGCGATGTGGGACCTCAAGCCTCTCAAGTTGTAGCTCTTTATGTCTTCGTTATCTATGAGAACAGTTCCTTTCGTCGGATCATAGAACCGTTCGATCAGTCCGATGACAGTTGATTTGCCCGAACCACTTTGCCCCACGAGAGCCACAGTTTTCCCAGATTCGATCTTCAAGCTAAGCCCTTGAAAGATCATTTGGTCTGGCCTCGAGGGGTACGAAAAGAACACGCCTTTCAGCTCTATCTTACCTTTCAGCCCTTTCTTAACCTTACAATCGTCGGGATTGTCTGGCTCGATCTCCGTGCCTCTGTCCAAAATTGCAAAAACCGATCTGATCGCATTGCTCCCTTTCGCCAGATCAGATGATGCAGCCCCTGCGTCTGCAATGTTCTTGCCAGTGCCAATCAAGATGAAGAAGGCTTGAAACAAGTGCTTCGAGCTCACCAAGTGCTCGTTCAGCAACCTCCCTCCGTACCAGAATGTAAAGGCTATCGCAGCGGTTGTAAGAAACTGGGATAGTAATAGGCCCGTAGCAGAAAACCATGATTGCTTCAAGCTCTCCTTTTTCGGTCCCTTGAGTGTTTCTTCGAACAGCCTGAGAATTCTCTTCTGGGAAGAGAACGCTGTGATCGTCCTGTGATTAACCACGGCTTCGCTCGCCAGCTGACTCCCTTCGTTCTGCGCCTTCTGGGCCCGGCCTGACATTCGTCTCATGAGAATGCTTTTGTAATAGAAGCTTGCGATGATCAGAGGTTGTATGGAGATCACAACTATCGAAACCCTCCATGTTAGAATCAGGCCGAGGAGGAAAGCAACGAAGGCGCTTGAAAAGACCTGAACTAACAGGGACATACGGTCTCCCACGAGGCAACGAACAACGTTGGCTTCCGTGGAGAGACGGGCACAGACTGCAGCGCTCGTGTTCTCGTCCGAATCGAACCAGCCCACCTCGAAAGTGAGTATGTTTCGAAAAACTTTCTCCCTTATCCTCTTAGTTAATTTCTCTCCCATGATGGCAAAGTTATAGTGCTGGAGAATGTTGGCAAAAAAGCTGACCACTGCTATGCTCAGGAATATCATAGCATAGATTCTGACTTCTCTGATTATCTCCGACTTATCGGGGCTGAAAAACACTGAAACAACCGACCCCAAGCAGTACGCATTAAAGGGTTGCACCGCTCCGAAAGTTACAGCTCCGAGGCAACCGAGAAGGGCCCTTTTCCACTCGGGCGCATTCATTTTGATTAACCTCCACTGCGAAACCTTTTTAGCGTGGGCTTCGTAGAAAGGCTCATCATCGCTGTCATAATAAGAGATATCATGGATCGATGGAACAATGCTCACGGATAGGGACGGGCTAAACGGTGAAGCAGGGCTTTGTTTCCAGCTCGATCTAACGCTATAAGGAGATCTCGGAGTATTCGTGTGTATAGTTTTCCATCGGTTTCTTTCAACTGCAAGGCGATGGTCTGAACAAAAAGCACCTTCATCTCCCGACGAGGATTGTTGCAACTGCACCATTTTATAGTACATCCCATCGCTCGTCTGCATCAGCTTATTGTGGGAGCCCGATTCAACTACTTTTCCCGAATCGATGACTACTATCGTGTCTGAATTGCGTATGGTAGTTAGGCGGTGTGCGATGACGATCGTCGTTCTTCCCCGTGAAGCCTGCTCTATAGCGTCCTGCACTATTCTCTCAGATTGCGTATCTAAAGCGCTCGTGGCTTCGTCGAGCAAAAGGATTTTTGGATCTTTGAGCAGTGCCCTGGCGATTGCGATCCTTTGCTTTTGCCCGCCCGACAACTGAAAACCGAACTGGCCCACCTGTTATTTTGATTCGAAACTTTTCAGACCCCAACACAAAATGAAAGCCTTTCAAAAGGAACCAAAAAAAAGGAAACGTACTTGAGTATCGTATCCTAGCGGCAATGAAGTGATGAAGTCGTGGGCATTTGCGGCTTTACAAGCATGGACAACCTCGTCCATAGTAGCATCGTCTTTACCGAACAGAACATTTTCTTTGATGGTCGTCGCGAAGAGGATAGGCTCTTGATTCACCAGCCCCATCTGCGATCTCAGCCATTTAAGCTTGAGTCCTTTTATCTTATGGCCGTCGAGCAATATCTCCCCTTTGAGGGGATCATAGAATCTCTCCAACAAGGCGATGACAGTCGATTTACCCGAGCCGCTGCCTCCCACGAGCCCGACGGTCTTACCACCTTTGATTCTGAGGCTGAGACCTCGAAGAATAGGGGTGTTTTCTCTCGATGGATAACTGAAATGGACATCCTTGAACTCGATGTGTCCATGGACATACGATAAGATTCTCCCCTTCTTATCTTCGGAGTCTATCCTCGGGACTCTATCGATCATCACGAATATTCGTTCAGCCACGCCAGTTGCCTCTGCTATGGATGATATACTCGGAAGGGCGGTCATGCAAGACCTGGGATTATTACAAGAACACAAAAAAAGACACAGAGGTCACTAAGAATCTAATCTACCAGGAAACACATACTAACATATACAACGTTGTTATCCCACTTACATTCCTCCAAGAACGACTAAGATCCCTGCTATAAAAACCCGCCCTCCACTTTCGTTTCTTTCGATCACTAGAACACTACCAGCCCACGATTCGAACCCCCAAGCAGCGAAAACGACGCCCATGCTCCCTATCATCAGGCCTTTCGCAAAACCTTGCTTGATCCCAAGTTTCATACTTTCTTGCAGAGCTTTACTGAATTTATCGAGTGTCTGAACTTCACCGACGTAGGAATAAACCGTCCTGATCGATGATATGCATTGTTCCACTATACCGCCCGCAACTTGGTAAGCGTCTTTGCCCTTAGCCCCGAGATCCATCGTCATCTTTCCTAATATTACTCCCGGAGCTATGAAACATACTGCGACGGGCAAAGAAGCCAAGGCTAGTCTCCAAGAAAGTACGAACGCAAATAATAACCCTCCTATGAAGGCCGAGAATTCAGCCAAGAACTTGGGTATCTGAATACCGAAAAAAGGATAAAAGGTAAGGATAGAATTTCAACGACAAACATAACAAATTCGAACAGCTATTGAATGACTGTAAGATGCAAATGAAAGGCGGCTGTCAATACCTTTTCAGCCATAACATCTTGGATCAAGTGCGCGTCTGCGGAAATGCTCGACACGACATTGAACGTGTTCGACGAATCGCTTTGATTGTCGAAGAAACCAACTTCTTGTCTTAAAACGGACCTCAAGTACTCCGTACGAATCCGAGATGTCTGCCTCTCGGCGGTTCTCGTCCAAAATAATCCTTCTGCCAATACGCAATCATTAAAACGATTATATCATCAGTAAAAAAATACTCATCAGTTCGCAATTCAAGGAAAAGTATACTGTCCATATACCAAGAAATGCAGAAACTCCAACTCCTATAGCTACAAAGAGCAACTTCAGAGAATACTGCAACAAAATAGAAAAAAATGTTACAACTGAGAAGATGATACTGTTCCTTTTTAGTCCAAAATCAGCACAATCCGTACCTTGTTCACCACATTGTTGGGTATGTTAACCCCCAAAGTCGTAAAATCATCTATTATACCACTGAGAATGAACATGTTAAGAGGAGTCACTAGACCATCTCCTATACTACCCAAAGTACCTATCAACATCAACAGCTTGTCTAAGCCATCGGCATATCTAAAAAGTCCCATTTCTTTACTGTGATTTTGGTAGACGATAGAGTTGCGTTGTTCAAGCGATTTCTCTGCAAACCATTAAGTTATTTATCTGTTACAAAAATCCCTGACATCATCCAACAAGATAGTGAAAGCATGACCTCTACACTCTTAAGACATGGTCTTGAGCCGGCAACTTTGTATCATATGTCGTGCCTTGTGTCTACGAACAGCGACTTCCTTTTGTTCTTTTATTTTTTTCTTTTCAAGAAAAAAAAAAAGAAAAAGCAGCAGCAGCATTTTCTTTAGCAAAACATGTTTAACTTTGTAGAAAATGATAAATGGTTACTGACGAGTAACATCAGTTTGAATTCTTTAAAAAGGCATCTTTCGGAATTTGACGAATTCCAAATTCTTGGATCATCCAATCATCGATTAAAAAAACCAATCTTGGAATGTCTTGTTTCTGTAAAGATGGGATTTTTATTATCAAAATTAAAAAGATGTGATTTTGAAAGTTCAAACAAGACAAAGAGATGCTAGTTCGCAGGTAGAGCCAATGCTAGAGAATAAGTCAAGTATATCTTGAACGGCTTTGATTCTTGCATGATCTCCATTTCATTTGTACATGAACTATGATGGCATTGCCATGCCATAAACAGACAAAGGATAAGATGAGAAAATAGCCCATTTTCTAGCTTTCATTTCATTTGTTTATTTCTTCAACTTGTTGGGCTATTTGCTTATGGCGAAATAGTTTGGACCTTCAGTTTCATTTAGGCTCATCAACGAATTATCTATAATGCAATAAATAATACTATATAATTATATATTCAATTCAAAGCCAGTGATGTGATTATTAAAGGAAAAGTGGCCCAAGCGTGTGTCATTGATCCTCTCCAAAAAGCAGAGCACGCCACAGTTTCCATAACTTATGATGGTCAAAGTTATACCAAAAACCTTAAGATTATTATTATTATTTTACTTGTGTTTATAATGTTCCTGCATATGTCCTGACAAAGATCTCCCTTAACTATACAAAACACAATCTTGGTTTCTACAACTGCCCAACTTCCCCCCTTGGGACTGTCTACCTGGTAAGAATCTCGTAATAAACTCATTTTCCCCTTAATTATTAGTGATGCCAATACATATATGAATAATCAATTTTAATCTTCAAAAAGCCATCTTGATATTTCGTTTGTTGACAAACTTTAGGTCCAAACTGATTTCAGATTAAAGATATAAGTGAAAATTTTGCAATTTCTTTTTATAATGTATAGAGGTTCCGTGTTCATCTTGTTCATTAGCATTAACGCTACAATAAAACCATCATTGTGATTTCTTGGAAAAGTAATAACTATAATACCTTTTGGTGTTCCATACGTTACAATAATAAATCTACGTTTTTACATAACATTAAAATATAGATCTTTGTATATGCCCGCCGTCAAAATTGAACCCTTTTCCGATGTATGTGAAGAAATAATTAGCAATCGACCTTTCGTGATCTTTGATGAAGATCAATTAGTATGTGGAAAAATTCTCACTTATCTAACCTTCTACGTTCCCTTCTCAAATTTATGTATTAGAATTTGTAAACGAAATGGAAGTATCACTTATCAGTTTGACAAAGAAGCATATATTAAATATTTATGAAATGAGACCAATCTCAAACTATACATTTGAGGCATCCCATTTGTCACAACCCCATCAAACTACATTAAAAAAAAAAGGAAGTATGTATGACAAAAACTGACAAAAATAACTTAAAACAAACCAGTTGTTCGTCTGTGAAAAAAGGTCATGCATTCATCAATTTGTGTCGCTGCACAGCCACAGCCACAGATGTCATATCTCTTCTTTTTTTTTTATTGAATAGTCAAAAACAATAGTTAGAAAGGAATCATTTTTCTTTAATTGATGAGTTATTGCATGGGAAGTCCATGACATGTATATATCGAATGCATGCTGTGCTGTGCTGCCATTGTAGTGTTGTACCTGAAAATGGCCGATTCAGTTGACCCTTTCATCTGCAGAATACAATCAGTTGGCTTTCTTTGAAAGAACCATACAAAATCTCGTAGCTTTCAGATACTATTAATGCTATGCCTCGTCCTCATCGTATATAACAATAATGGATTTTCATATTCATATACATATACATATATCTATATATATATATATACTGTCACGTAATCTGCTTTATCTTAGGAATAATTTGACATCTTATATACGTATCGATATTGTACAAGCATATTGATTATTGAAATTGAATTATGCAGAAATAACAGTACAAATTAATCAAAATTAACCTAGAATGCATACAGTATAGCGAGGTAAAGAAAATGATTGAATGAGTTCATGCATAGACCATGGTATGGTAATGAATATATCGAAGTGTAAGTCATAAAAGCTTTAAGTTTTACTTAGGATTAGTGCCAGTGAGTAGCACGCGAGAGTCATAGTGCCTAAAGAGAGCATTAATTTCCCAAGAAAACAAAAACAAAAGCAAGTCTTGACGATCATACATGAGAGCTAATCAAAGATCATAAATGTCTGTCGTAGGGCTTTGGGTCTTTGATGTTAAGTTCATTTCTTGGTAACACTTCAGCTCTCATCGATCAACTGTAGTTGTTCATCGTCCGACTTGGAAATATCTTCGGAAGAGAGATGGGTCGGGTTGTTGCCCGTTATTGGGATCGGGTCGGTCAGCCTCTGCCCGTCGCGTGGCGGTGAGAACACCACCGGCATGTACTCTTCTGCGTCTCCCGGGAATTTGGAGTTCTTGAAGTGTTCTCTTAATGCTTCTAGTCCCTATATAGAGTAGAATAGATTATTAAACAGCTTTTTTTTAATATAATTAAATCCACAAATTAATAATTCGTAATCACAGAAAAACCTGCAATCTAGCATAGGTGACTTCACAAATCTTTCTCGAGTTGAAGACTTCCCAGTTTTGATGGTGAAAGGCTTTGTATAGTCTCAGGGTTGCCTCAGGAGATGTCATATTCACGAAACCATAGCCCACGTTGCATTTATTGCTAAAGCATCATCATATATTATTGAACAAATAAACAAACAAATAAAGAGGTTAATTATAGAATAAGATGAGATAAAATTATAATGGCGCTCAGCTCATACTTGAAATCAATGGGAAGATACACGAAATCGTAAGAGGACAAGGGCTGGTTGTGGTGGTGGTCGTCGTCGACGTCTACGCCGCCTTGCTCAATTATCTGCTCGTTACAGTGTATGCAGTGGTTGTCCAGCATGTTCAGCAACAGCTTCTGACTACAGATATGTAATAAAAAAAAATTGGAATAAAATATTATTGTCATTTCCAAAGGGTTTCCACATATTCAGAATATTTTGGCGAAACAAGCAAGCAAACTTTGTGAATGGACAAGAAAGAAAGACTAACCTGTATTTGTTGGGTATGTTCTTGATCATGACAGTGGTTCTTGTATCCCTGCAGTTTGATTCCAAGATGGCATCTTCGTTTATCAGAAAGCGTGGATCGTCGGCCTCTTTAGAGTTTCTTCTACCATTATCACCACCTTTCCATGGCTGCTTAGACTGCTTCTTCATGCTATATTCTCGATGGCTCTTCTTTGATGAATAACTGCCGATATTCTTCTTCTTCGAGCCAGAAGTACTTGAGGTAGTACACTCATCGTACCCACCGCTGATTGATAAGTTAGCCACTGATCCATGTATAGAAGACAAAGATCCACTACTACTAGGGCTCTTGCTTCCACCACCAATGAAACTAGGGTTTCCTTTCGAGTGTTGATCATATTCGCGGCTTCTTGGCCAAGCTCTACTCGACGATGATTGCGCAGCAGCGACGTTTCTCGATGAAGGTGAAGTGTAATAGTAACTATTATGAGTATTTCCAGCTCCTTGGAACATGAGTTTCTTGGAATATTGCCCGCCAGGCCTACTGTACTCAATCACTATCTTCTGACCATACATTTCTCGGCCGTTCATGGCCGACATGGCCTTTGCTGCGTGGCGGACATCATAGAACTCCACGAACCTTTGGTTCTTCTTGTTTGGTGTGTCTCTGAGTTCCTTCACGGGCCCTGCGATACAATGCAAGAAAAAAAAAAAGGGAAAAACCCTTTCCTTGAATCAATAAATAGGACATTAATTAAAAAGTTCACCTACCAAGAAAGAACGACACAAGAGACAAATTCGTTTTCATAACACAAATGTAGTCAAGAAAACGACCCATCACTCGATGAAAAAACAAAAGACACACTTGAATACAAACAACGTCACACACACACACATATATGTGTGTATGTATGCCCCCACAAAATCTCACTGGTAGATCTCTCTACTCTATGTGTGTAGCGACTCCATTCTTATGACCTGAGACTTCTGTGGGATTTTTATGTGGACAAAAAGACTCATCATCGTCAAGCATATATGTCTTAAATTAGCAACGATACGAAATTCTTGAACTGGACCACTTTTAAAAGTCAATCTATGGCTGGGTTTTGATGGCCTGAGAAGTGAAAGACATTAAAAGAAAGAAACGACATACAATAATATTCGACTTTTATTTAATCTAAATATATATACCATAAGAGGAAAAGATCTCATTAAGGTAAGAACATGAGACCCTCTCGTCCAAGTTGAACACCACGAGCGTCCCTTGATTGTTTCCCTCCGGGATCCCACATGTCACCGGCGCCACAAACTGTGCCCACACCACCATCCCGGATACCAGCCCGCGTCCATCACCTCCCAACGGCGGTGCGTGGACCCCACCGCCACCACCACCGGAAAACTCCATCCCGACGCGACACTGATTCATCAAGTGCTGGCCTTGAACGGCGGCCAACGCCTTCTCCGCGTCCCTCAAGTCGTAGAAGTGCACCGTTATCAACCCCTCGCGGCGGCGCTCCATCCCGACGGCGCGTACGTCTCCGAAGACTTCCAGCTCTCGGCGGATCGTGGACTCGCTGACGTTTGGAGGCACGGTGCTGAGGAGGATGCAGCGTGACGGCGTCGTCTTCGAAGACGGCGGCGGCGGCGGAGGAGGAGAAGACAAAGGCACCATCGACACGGGGTAGTACGTGGGCTGTGGCCCGCTGAAGCTGTAAGGGTAGGGGTAGTAAACTTGCGACGGGCTTTGGGGTGGTATTTGTGGAAAAAATTCTTGCGCCGTCGGGTCGAGAGGGTGGTAAACCGTGTACGGAGGATAGCCGGTTGGGTTCATCTATCTTCTTTCGTTGGTTGGTTCTTTGGAGATGGTAAATAAGTCAGTTAGGGTTGCTTTGCTCTTTCTCTTGGTGTTTTATCATGCTCTACTTAGCTCAAGGTAAGAATACTACTACAGTTTCTTCGCTTCTTACCTTCAACCTTCTGTGTAGTATATATGGCGGTATTATACGGTCTCTCTCTCTCTCTCTCTGTGTGTGACTGTGTGTGTGGTGAAGTAGAAAAGGAGAGAGACAAGAATGTTAATAAAGGCAGGAGTGGTAAGCAAGGGCATCGCAGGATATTTATTTATTACCGAAGAAATTAAAAAATAATAATAAGCGAAATTGCGAGCTTATGGGTATAACTAAAGTGCATTAAATTTGGAAATAAATTATAAAATGTGATAATAATTAAAATCGTCGCATCATTTGGGATTGTATTTTGAGAATAGTCAAAGTCTGACCCTACAGATAGATAGATGCAGATAGTAAAATATTATATTATATTATATTCTGTCCAAACACCAAACTATAAATTATTACAGGTAAGCTGAGTGGTGAGAGTAGTATAGTACGTACACCTTTATGTGTAGTACTTTGACCACTCCTCGGAGCAGTACTTTATTTGGCTCTTCTACATGCATATGCATTCATTCATATATTATTAACTCACTTCTTTTTATTTCCTTTTATATAAAAGGTTCTATTTTCTAATATTTAAAAAAAAAAAAAATTTTTTCTTCAAAATCTCAATATCTTTTTTTAAGTGTTTAATATTAATTAAAGCTTTTCAAGAAGATATGAATCTGTTGATGTTCAGGTATGCCAGCATTGTTGATAGGACAATACATGATTTATTATTATTTTTTATTTTTATTTTTAAATGTTCTTGTTTGAATTGAACCCTCTCATCTTAATTATTGGAAGTTCAATATTTATTTGTTTCGAGAAATAAAATAAGTGGCATGCATGCAATGCATATATTGATATTGAGCAATTATTGGCAATCTTATCATTGTCTTATTTGTGTAAATTGTCCAATATTTTACGGGTGTAGGTTGATAGCCTATGTCCCCCAGAATTGAGGTTATGCTTGTATATTTAATTATTATATAAATAATAAATAAATAAAATACTAAATCTAAAAGTAAACCTTTTTTCGTGGCTTAAAAAAAGAAAGTGAAAGGGATGTCTGCCCATACTTCTTAAAATGTTAGGTTTATAGCACACAACGAACACAACATTCTCTTTTGATGTAAGTTTGATTGTCACAATCTTTATTGTGTATGTGTGTGTATATGTCACATATCTATATATATATATATATATATATTAGACGTTTGAGCCACTTACTGTACACAACTAGTGTTTTGCACTGTGGATATGATATAAATATATTTATCAATTTATTTTAATTAAATACTTCAGCCGCAAGTAAATAGCTAAGATTGCATTATGTTATGATGGGGCAGTCAGTATCGTAAGTTCCTTAACTTAGATAGATCTCGATATCATCACACTGTTCCATAATATATTATAATGTTTTACTATTTCGCAAAGAATGTGAAGAAAATGATAGTTAAAAAGCCACTGCCAACTCTTTTATTTAAATATTATGAACAGACTCGTTTTGCCCCATCACCCACCCTCTTACAACAAATAAATAAAAGATTAATTTACTTTTGTGGGAATTATTGTCGTGTGAAAGGCTAAATGCTCCATAGACCATCCATGTTTGTCTCCCTTATTACCAGGATCAATGTTTGCCTTGCCACCACAAAACATTACACATACATTTTGTAGTTGTGACATTATATTAGTCGTCATGTATGTAGGAATGTGCTATTGTATTAATGTCTATGAGGATTAAGATGAATGGTAGCTTAGTTAATTTAATGGAATTTGATTTTCAAAGGTGGTTTCGAAAGTTTGGAATAATTTACTATTGTTGCACCATGGCCGAGAATGTTCATGCACGATTATAAATTAATAGAATATGATCATAGAAGCTAAACCCAATGTAGTCATAGATACTTTTCTCACTTCCAAGAATGTTATTGTAATAGTTTTGTTGTCCTTTTTTTTTTTTTGAAGAAACGATGAGCTAAACCTATTTTGAAAATTAAAAAAAACTTGACCTCTACATTGATCTTACAATGAGACTGAGATTTCTTCTTATTCCTTTTCCCTAAAGATAATAGAGAGGGGCTAATCTTCACACAAAAAAAAAAAAAAAAAAAACCCATAAGTACGTAAATATGAATCTGAATAGGAGAGCAAAACCTCTCGATGATTTTTTTCCATACAACCCAACCGTGGGAAGAAAAATAATAAAGCTTTAGTTTAATGTTATATATTATAGGTGGTGATCATCAGAATTAGCAGCAGATGATGAAGGATCACAAGGCTGGCTGTCCGAAAATATGAGGAATTTGATTGATCCCAGTTAGGCTTCTCCCTCGCTTCCCAGTATCCGCCCATGTAACGGTAGCAACAGTCCTCATCCTTTCGGAACCACCTCGGCTTCCAACCACTTTCTTGCACTTTCCTCGCCTGAAAAATCGCAACATCACACAATACCCACAAAAAAAGAGAGGAATTAAGTGCATGTTAATATTGAAAAGCTTGAAAAAAGTCGGTGTGATCACATTGTATGTATGTATATCATTGCAATAGGAGCAGAAGTTTCCCCTTCTCGTTTGCCATAATGATCATCAAAATGCATTTTTATAAAGTAGTTCTATTGATGAAATTATTTGGTTTCAGTGTGGTCAACTACCTGCCGTTGTAGCTGTTCAAGTCTTAGCTTTCCGGCATTTGCTAGCTCATAGTCTTCATTCTCCAAATGCCTCTGATCTGGTCTCAATCGTGAGCCCGTTGATGGCAGCTTCTCCTCGAGTCCAGCAGTCAATTCAGTTAAGGATCTTGCAAATGGTGTGAGGTTGTATGAGTCTTTGTCGCCGACTTATCTCTTTCCCGCAAGAGAACAGCCACTGTCATTGGATCATATAGATCCCTTGGGCCTAGTACTCGGGTCTCTCATGACATCATAGTATATCGCTTCGTCCCATTTTCCAAGCAAAACTGCAACTTTTTCTCCAGTTCTATTGTCTTGAACGAATCCGTGAACCTATTTTTGGCGACTACAAATTTGAGGAAATGTAAATATTGGATTTAGAGGGGGAGAAAAGGAGAAAAACTCCCTTCCCTCATATATCGGAAAATAGCAATTAGGAATGAAGTATATGCCACGCAGTAGCAGGCAAATAAAACTCGTGATGTTACGATCGCATACTGAAGAAGATGAGATTTACCTTCCCAGAAAAGAAACGAAGACCCTTATCGGGATAGTCAGCCTCATACGTCTCCCCAAGAAGAGGATTGAAGGGTTTGCATTGTCGCCCTTCTGTTGAAGCATAACCTGATGCAGCAAAAGCTGCCACGTTCAAAATTCTCATCAGATCGTTTCCCTGATGATGCATTGCATAATTATTAGCGCCTTGAAAAAGTCAGCAATCATCACCCCGAAATAGAAAGTTACAATAAACTATCTATGATTGCTGAGGGAAAACAGTATTTCAAAACTCAACAAAAAGTTATGATCCATGCTAACTTGATATAACTGTATAAATCCCATGCAGTTTGCTGAAGATTAGAGAGGGAAACATCATTGTGCATGCCATAGCATACAATCCAAAAGATGACTGCATGGAACAAACTGCAATCTCAAAGCGTCTTCTCAACTATCAAAAGGATAGCTAATGAATGAACAACTACCTGCCTAAAGTTAGTAGACCATCTTAAACTAAGGCATGTTGCTTTGCTACAACAAGCTTAGAAAAGTGAGAAGCTGACCTGTTTACCCCATTCCAGTGCTCGATGTATAAGATAGGAGTACTCCAAATCCTCAAAGCATTTCTGCAGCAATGACAGAGGCTCGTTGAAGTAAATGGGGAGACATACACCGATAAATCCTTGCCAATATTGTCCTTAATAATCGTCCAAAGACCAACAGGCTTCTCTTTCTCCTTTGGCTCTGGTAAATTATCCCATCCTTCTATTGACATAGGGAAATTCGATTGCCTTTATTCCATTTCCTGTTAGATGACCAGAAAAGAAGTCGTTTGTGTCAAAAAAGGCTCCACCTTCATCGCCTGTTTCTGCCTGCATCTCCGCCACATCTACTTTCATTTTCTGCATCTGAATCGCTTGCACTGCCCTCAGACATGACTGAAAAGAAATCCACAAAGTTCTATTCTCTTTGGTTTGAAAACGCAAGTGGAGACTTTTCGTCCCCGTGAATAAGGATAAATCTTTTGTCATCTGACTTGCTGGCTTGAACTGAAGAGAACTGCACAACAGAAGATTGTTGGCATTGAGTGGCTAGGCAAATAAGGTAAATATATGGTAGATAGCTCGAATATTTTCATATTCCGGCGAGATAGGTCGCTATCCCACATCAGATTTTCATTAAATACAATAGAGTGCATCAGATAGTAAGTAGTTGATTGAAAACTAGTCCATTCTCAGTATAAACAAACACCTACAGTGAATACGCCTTAAAGCTTAAAATGTGGTAACATCCTCAAACAGAAACTAACAATCCTCAAACGAAAATCATGTTCCATCCCATCACATCAAAAGATGCAAGAATCATCAATGACGAACCTTCAAATGCACCTCACCAAAGGCCTTTCCCCTCCTTCTTGACGCTGACAAGGCCGAACCCACGCCTTTCCCGCTTCCACTCCCTTTTCCTAATATACTTCAAACTGTCGTCCCCAATCACCCTCACCTCACGCCCTTCTCCCTACCAACGACAACCCTATCAGGCCCGTGAACCTTATAATACGACAGAACACCATCCTCCAACACGAACCACCTCTCCCTCCAACCCTTACCTTAATTCACCCACTTGTAACATATCCCCATCACATTCTTAACCTCGTTATCACCCTCCATATGACACGTGTCACCAGCATTTCCATCCATCAAGGAGGTCGAGATGCTCCTCCTTGAGCTCAAATAAACAACATTGTCGTTAGTACTGTTCGCAGACAACAAATTGTGACCGTTACTGTCGTTACATGATTGAAAGCTCAATCTCCTCGATATCCGATCGGCGAAACGACGGGGTTTGAGAAGCTTAGTTTCTCTCGCGATCGGCGATTAATAATCATCCAATGAGCTTGAGTGATAAATGGCATTTGATGTGAAGCTAAGGGATGCCCATATAGATAGAAACAGTGTAATGATGTATATAGATAGATAGATAGAGTTGGGTGGGATGTGTCAGTGAGGTTAAGCAGCGAAGAGACGCAATGGCGCCTTTTGGGCTTAGGAGTTAGGACTAAATTACCTACTCAATCATATTCAGGAAATTTCCTTCTTTTTTCCGAACTAATATTAAAGATTTGATTTTTAAGACGGTGGCAAAAGAAAAGAAAATGGGCCGCCTATTACAAGTGCTTTAACTCAATATCTAATTGCCTTTACCTTGTATTGTAGCCCTTGCGAATGTAGCCGTAGGGTTAACCCTTGGTCGGATACTCCGAAACTATCTCGGACCCAAAGGCATGGATAAGATGATCCCAGAACCCAGATGGCGACGTCACCGTTAGTAAAATTTTTCAACATTGAGGCAACTCGACGTCTGTTGCTTTTTGTTTTTGATGAGTTCATTATGGTTGCAGAGATGTTTATTGATGATAGTTCTGGGCTATTTTTAGGTGAAGCGTTTTGTTGGTTTAATGTGAAAAGGATTTATTTTGGAGCAGATGGATGTGTTTATGGTTGAGTTGATGTGGAGTCATGATTATGAAATTGGTGATGGAACTGCTCTGCTGCTGTAGTTAAGCTTGGAGTTGTGGAAGGATTTGAGGTAACTTCCAGAATAGCTTGGGAGCTTATACCTGCTGCCCATAAATATATATTTTTTTAGCAGTGCAAATATCTTATTCAGACTTGCTGGTTGTGCTTGGAGGGAGAGGAAGATTGCTAGCCAAACTTAATAAAGGTCGAAGGAAAAGTAGGTGGGAAGCTGGAGGATACTGAGCTTATATATGGTATTTTGCTTAGTATGAGCCATCCACAGATGCCAAAATCAAAGAAGCAAAGATTGCCATTTTGACCTATACATTTGAGCCCCCAAAGTCAAAGACTAAAACTATGGTTGATATCTTTGCCATTATATATTGGAGACATTATGCCAACAAGAGCAAAAGTGTTTTATCTTTTCTAGGTAATCAGTTTATCTTTGCTCCATATTATGTATATATTTTTTCTAATATGTTTGAAGTTTGAAACCAAGGAATGAAATCCATGGACCATGTATATAGTTTTGATGCGTGGTAGCAAAGCGTTTTCGAGACAGAGATTAGCAAACAACAGCTTACCCTGCTTGCTGACATGATTTTGAAGATTGATGATGCCATCACACCATCTGAGTTCAGCCAGACTAGCGAGCCCGGCTGAATAAAATTTGCCGTACAGAACCCACCCGGTCAGACTCATCTATAATCTTTCCAAATGTGTCTTATCTTTCATTTTCTTGCCCACATGGGACTTGGTTAAATTTCTTTAGAAAGAGATAGCTTTTTTTGTATGGAAATACTCCTCTATTCGTGGATTTTTATCGCGTTATGTTTGTTTTCTGAGGGCATCCTTGTGTATTTCACCTCATAATGCTCGCCTATTAATAGCATTTTGAGCCATCAGAGATTATACATACGTTTGCATTATTGATACTGACTGTGTAATGAGGTGTCGGTGTGAACTAGATAGAAGAGACTACTTGTAGGGACGCTTGGAGACATAGTTATCAATTGTGCGTGCTCCTTAGGTTGCCATTTGTTTCTGTTTGGCATGTGATGAAGTACACACACACACACCAAAGGAATGGATATTACAAAAGTGACAACCTTTCTTCTTCTGTAGACTTAATTGACACTACCATATGAGAATTATTATTGTTATGTGTGATTGATGGTTTCTTCTCCCATTGGGCGTAATAATAAGCACGTTAGATATGTATGGTGGGGATATAATAAGGCAGGCCATGAATGCGAGGTTGGTGAGTTGTATTTAATACTTACCAACTGCTTTGGTATCATCCTCTTGAGTGACTGAAGCTGCTTTTAATACAAGCACGTTAGTTAGTTCTTTTCGATAGTTGTAAGATTTGAATTTTACCGATGGTTCATTCATTCTTCAACGTCCCATGCAGTGCAGTGCAGTGCAGAAATTGGTCAAAGATACAGTTCGTTCGTTCCTTTTAGTACTTTGGCTCCACAGAACATAACATGGCTTCTGCTTTCTGGTGACCCCTCAGACAGACATAAGAGCTACCTTATGGGCTCCCTTTTTCTTTCTTTCTTCCTTTTTTATTCTTTTTCTTTTTGCCTTTGTGAATATGGGACGACTGTTAATGTATTGCATGGCCAACCATGGCATGTGACAAATGTCCCTTCTTTGGTGATGTTGAAAGTCGTTCATTTAAGCTTCAAGCTTTTCGTTTAGGACATACAATTTACTTTCTTATGCGTAGGAAATTATTACATTCATCGAAATATCAGTCAACTCAGCGATCCTCGCTTTCCTATATCGATCGATCGAGGTTGTCGAACAAATAACCGACTTTTGATTCGAATAATATTAACAGCTTTTCCCCTTCTTGCAGTTGAGGGATCCTGCGTTTGTAGTGATCGTTCCCACCAACGACGACGGCCTAGCGCTTAAACTCGATGCCTTGGCGTAGTTCGACGACGCCCCGGCGCCCGACGGCGTGAAGAAAGCTCCGTTCAGCATCAAGTCTCCCGACGACCTCCAATTCCACTTCTTCCACTGGCTCTGAGGAGCATCTTCGTGCTTCGTCACCTCCTTGTTGTCTTCCCTGTCCGGCGCCAGAAACCGATTTCCCTGGCTGTTGATCGTCGGGTCTGCACTACCACCTATGGCATACATTTCCCAGTGAGTGTAGTCGTTGTTCACCACGTGGAAATAACCATGCCTGCACCTGAATATATCATACAACAAACACGAATGAATGAACGCATGAATGAATAAGAAGATCACTTCTTTATCTTACAGGCCTATGCTACTACTACTACCTCGGCATCCTCTGGACAAGCCCTTCCCCGAAGTGATTGAAGGCAATGGTGACCTGCATGTTCTTATCTTGCTTATAGGTATCGCTGTGCCCCAGCAACATCACCTTATCGTGATGGGTCATGTAGTTGTTCGATATCGTGATGGCCGTGGACCCACGTATGGCGTCGATGAGCCCGTCCCTGCAGTTCGACAACGAGCAGTGATCAACCCAAACATGGCTCCCGCCAAAGATCGAGACTCCATCGCCGTCCGACAGCGTCCTCCACCCATAATGCTCCGGCGAGTCCCTCACGTTGGCATTGCCCCCTTGCTTGCAGTCGTGAATGTTAAGGCCGTGGATGATGATATTTGTGACGTACTGTATGGTGATGCACGGCCCGCCGGCGATGTGCACGCTGGCTCCCCGCCCGTCGATGGTCTTGAAGGAGTTGAGCATCAGCTCCTGCCTGAGCCTTATCACCATGTCCCGGGAGAAGATGATCCACAGCGGCTCGTTCTGTATGGCACCGTACCGTAAAGTCCCCGGCTTGGGGTTCACCGCGTCGTCCCCCGAGTCGGTGACCACATAGATCTTACCGTCCCGGCCGCCGATGGCGTTCTTGCCGAACCCTATGCCACAGTCGGCCAATTTTTGTCGGTTTTTCTCCCAGTTCGGGTCACACCGCCAGCAGTCGTCTATGGGATTGCCGGTCCCGCACGAGAGGAAGCCGAGGTTCCTTCTCAGCGACGATGTTGCGTTTCGAATCTTTCTGCGATGAGAATGGGAAGAAAAATGTTAAGACAACGTTGTGTTACTATACTACATGGATATGAGATGAAAGAGTAATGAAGTGAGTGTGTCTTACTCATTAACTTCTTGTACTATAACTTCGGGGTCTTGAATTGGTGAAGAAGGGAATGTAGTAATGGGCATTGATGAAGCTAATGTGCAGAGAAGTGTTAGCAGTAGAAAAGAGGCTGCCATTTTTCTTTTCTTGCAAGGAAATAAATGGGAAATCAGATGAGTTTTGTGAGTGGGAATGAAGAGCATTTATATAGGTGGGAATGATTATTGAATATACGATTTTCTTCTTTTAAATAAAGGCGAAGCATTTTGGTCCCACTTTCTTCTTATATGATTTGAAGTTTCTCCATATTTTTTCTATGTGAACATGTGAGGCTTTAAATCATTGGTGCAATAAATTATTACATTCAAGAAACACTGATTATTACTTCAAATGAAGCTCTTTAGCATTCTTTTCGTGCTCTTCTTTAATCGTGTAATGTATTTTGAAGAAATGGCTTCATGTGAAAACGCTGCAAAGGGACCTCAAAAGTCATGCCAAGGTGAAATTTGTGGTGTTAAATCTAAAGAAAGAAAGAAAGAACGAAAGAAATAGATTGAATTAATGGCTGCTGCAGTTTGGCATGTGACCGACATATTTTAGGCTTCTATGTGGTATGTAGGAGAGGAGCTCATTTATTGTCGTAAAAGAAATTAACGTCTCTTCTTATTATTTTCCTTATGTATTGATGAGCATCAACTGTAATCAACTGCTACTATATCAGTTAAGCTGTAAAAATTGGTTGATAATCCATTGTCGGCAATAAAAAAATGACAGCCCTCTCTCTTACCGGGGGCAATCTTGTTCGTCCATTGCTAATTATTTTTGGATTTAGGACTAACCAAGATAAAAAATAGTTGGCTTTTTTGTGTGTCTGTGTAGTGGACCTTAGAATAAAGTATATTAATATGTACGTAAGACGAACATTAAGAAGTAGATTAGTAGGTGAGCAAAACATAGATACATCAAAACTCTCACATGCTTTTCAACTGTCACAACCGCAAAATCAGCAGGAATTTAATGTTATCGTTATTTTTATTACTATTACTCTATCTTCTCATATAAAATTGTATTATATATACTTAAAATTTAGGGGCTCCGTACGAGTTACTACTTGGCACGTTAAGGCATGTGGTTTGTTTCACTTTCGTATTCTGTTATTCATTCATAATAAGCAACTAATAAATCTATATAAATTCAAGTGGATAAACACAAGTCACATGTTCAATCATGACATGATTTTAGGAATCTTACTTGGTTCACATATAGTGCCATGTTACTCAATAATTGAAGACAATCTTACTTTTAATTATTTAATTTTAATGTAATACTACGAATTCGTATGTTGATGTACTTCGCGACCATGTGAACTCAGAAGTGAATTATAAACTTTTGGCTGCTGCTTATCGAATTGAGCCATGATTATCGCTACTAATTATCAAATAATAGATAACTACTTTGTCACACAGCCCAAGAAAGAGTTGACCAAGTGAGAGAGATAAAAGTAAATGGTGATTGCCATTAAAAAGTCAAATAAAGTAGATGACATTGAACATATATAATATCGCTTGGTGATTCACACACATGCAAAGCAACACCACCACCCAAAAATATCAACCAGACCTCATATATTTATAGTAAATATATTATAAGTTTACCTCTCCCACAGCACAAAATAATAATAGAGTAGGGCTGAACACAAAATTGGCTCGTGTCCATTCATCAGTTCAGCTCAGGCTTGGCTCTCTGGAACAAATTCCATTTCCTCATCTTCGTTCTGAGAGGCTGCTATCATCTTGGCATCCTTGAAACGTTTCGACCTTCTTAGGAGCGTATCTATCGTGAAGTCCTCGGAGACTTTTGATGGACTGCATTTCGATTTTAAGAATATTAAGTTAGTGATACAAGACATGTACTTCACGAGGATTGACGTCGTAGGATTGAGAAAATAATTGTCAAACTTACTTCAACTTTGGAGTAGGACCTGTCCGTCGTCTAAGTATGCTTCCTGATATCAGAAAATAAGATCAAAACAAAGAGATTACTTACTTGAAGAAGCAACATGGCGTTTCTCTTAAACTGTGTCAGAGAATTAGAAATATATATCACCAAATACCTGCTTCGGGGCTCAAATTGCTTTCCCCGTCTGAGCTGTCCGATGTAGAAGAACTGTCTGACGGACTACCTGCTCTAGCATCGGAATGAACGGCCACATTGTCATCAGCGCAACTATCACCACTCATATCCTGAAAAATGGGTCCCGACTTTGAGAGTAAACTCTTCTCTTGCGACATCTTCGCCGATGACTTAGTTGTTGCTCCCTTTCGATCAGAGTGTAAATTGTTGCGGCCTTTTTCTGGAACAGTTCGTGATCTCTCCGAGCTAGATATATCCAAAGGTTTCTCCTCTTCTTTCCGCCGGGAAGATACTTTTCTTGATTTCTTGGGAGTCTTTGTCTCCGTTACGTCAGCGGGATTTGAATTTTTCACTTCATTACCAGAAGTTATTGAGGATGTGTTGATGGGACCAGGAACCATTTTATCAGAATCATAATCAGGTGTTGCATCTCCATGCTTTGATCGGGTCCTTTTTCTAACACGAGAAACATCTCCACCTTTCTGGTTGTCTGAAGGCTTGTCTGGATCCTGTAATTCAGGAGTGTCGCCTAAAGATGGCAAATCATGCTTTTTAACCTTTTTTCTAGTTTTCTCCTTCTTGTTTGTCTTCGCTGGTTTTTCCACATCAGTAGCATCGTCCTTAGATTCGCTAGGGACAAAATAGTTCTTGAAATCGATTCCTTCATCCACATTTTTCACTGGGTCTTGGGAACCATCAATGTTAACAAAAGCTCCTTGCGTCTCCACGTGCGTCCCTTCACTTTCAGGAGGCTGTTCTTGGAAAGATGCATCATGTCTTTTTTCCTGCTCCTGGTTTCCTGAATTTTCTTCAGCTGATAAAGGCACAGAGTTAACTTGAAGGTGGTTGTTAAAGATATTAGCTTGAACATCAGATGAACCTGGCATAACTTTCTTTGCTCTTCCCTTTTTACCTTTCTTATCCTTATTCTGGGTATTCTCATTGTCCCTCTTTTCCTGATTGGATTCTACAATCTCAGTGTAGTTGGCAGAAATTTCAGTCTTTTCACCCATCTTCTGCTTCTCAGCGGCAATATCTTCCAAATATTTCTCTGGTTGAGTTAAGACAACCTCAATCGAATCAGCATTTTCTATTTTGTTATTCAAATTTCGATCATTCTTCCCCATGAGAACCTCGTTGACATTACTTTTCTGAATGGCACACCCTCTATTATCAGATTCTAACAAACTTGAAGAGACGCCGATGCTGGTATCAGTTTTCTCAACGGCAGAATTCTCTAAATGAGCGCCAACGGTCTTCTTCCTAGTCTTCTTCTTCTTCTTCTGACTAGTAACAGATGTATCCTGTTCGGCCACATTACCTGATTCCGGTATCTGCTGCAAACAACTTTCTTCATTAGGTAGAATCTCTTTATTGGTAGAGTCTGAAGTTAATTTGAGTTGTGGTGTCTGCATTAGTTCATAATTATGGCTTTGGGAGAAATCACTGAGTCCTTCCTTGTCCTTGGATGCAAGAGATGCAAGGCCTGCACCAACACTTACAGCTTTACTAGCCTGCTCCTCTTCAACTGATTTATCCCGAACTCGAGGATCTTTTTTATTAGATTTCTTTTTCTTTTTCCTCCTATCTCTATCAGAATTGATCTCTCCAGTCCCATAATTGGAATCTACCAATTGCCCATGACTATTTAGCACTTCACATTCCTGCGATTGTTTGATTGAAACATATAGCTCAGGTTCATGATCCACTTTATTTGTCATGATTTTTCCATTAACGGCACTATCTGACATGATATTATCAGCTTGCTCCACGCCCGAGTTCTCTAAATTGGTGGCCACAAGCTTTTTTCTGCTTTCTTTCTTTTTCCTCTTCTGGTTGAGTGATTCAGGTTCAAGCACAACATTTGACTCCAACATTGGTTCTGAACCATTTGCCTGATTTGACAGGGTTTCAAGGTCAGTAAGGACTGAAGCTTTGAGCTGGGATGGCATGAACTCCTTGTCACCAATTTCGGAAAACTCGGCTTTATCTTCCTGTTCATCATCAGTATGTCGAACACCTTTTCCTTCCTTTCCTTCAGCTGCAAAGGTTTCAGTAGCTCGTATGTTGCTGTCATCCTGACCAAAGGTCTCCTCTGCCACTGGGGCAACACAAGTTTTCGAAGCAGATTTATGAGACTTCTTTTTCTTCCTCTTGATCCCTACAGAACTGATATCTACAGATTCACCATCAACGTCCGTCGTTTTACCAGAAAAATTAGACACTCTAACAAGTTCAGCTACCAAATTTTCAGTCACAATAGATAACTCAGATCTGTTTCCCAGCATGATACCTTCCTTTGGATCAGATCCTGAAAGATTTTGCAAATTCACAGTGCCCTGTGAATCATCCTTAACGGCTTTGGCAGGCGTAGTAGTTTCATCAAATAAAACACCATTCTCAGTATATGATTGATCATTCCTCATGCTTGAGTTTTCAGTAGTGACCTCAATCATTGGGGATTTTTCCTGTTGGTCCAAATTAAGCATGACTTTTGCAGCTTCTACCGCATCAAACACTAGAGTCTCCACCTTATCAGATACTGGGACAACCAAGCCACTATTTTCTTCCAAAGTACGACTAGGAACTATATCTTCACCACCACTCAGTTTACATTTCTTCTTGACAGGAGACTCCGTGGCAGTGAAATTTTCTTTTAAATTATCACTGGGTTCAATATGAAGTCCATCATTAACTATATCCGTTTCAGTAGCACGATGCTCAAGAGACATCGTGAGGGCGGGCAAATCGCTATGATGGTTATCAATACTCCTCTCATCTATTTCCATGCCACCGCTAGCACCAAGCTCCAACTGTTTCTCTTTTTCACAACACAATGAAGTTCTAGAAGCATCAACGTAGAGAAACCAGCTGCCTCTCACTCCTTGGAAGGCAGTCCAAACACGCATAACGTCCGTTAGATGATAAAAGCTCCCTCTGCGTTGAACCTATCAATTTACGGAAAAAAAAATATAGGTATGATGAAGCACACGTCACTCATCTCGTTGAGACACACATAACTAAAGCAAATAATACCTTCAAAGAACGAACTTCTACTTCCCCAAATTCCGGAAAGCACTGCATATGCTCCGAGGCTATTTTTCCTTCAATCATCAAATGCGAACAAAGGGTTCAACATCTCAGCAACATACACATAATCTCAATAAAACAACGTTATCAGACCATAAATATTAATTTTCTACAAAAAAACTATGCTCAACTAAGTTACACACAACCACAAAAGATCAAATAAAACCCAAACCCTTTCACTAGAAGAATAAAGTCGGTCCAGCTCAAGAAAATAATATTGATATAACTTCACTGAAATAACCAGGCAACGCAGATACATATCCACACGAGTATAGCACAGAAGATAAGAATAAGAATTAATACAAAACAAACAAACGCATCAAAATCTCTAGGAACAGAAACTCTTACTTTTAAAATCTGAAACATTTTCAGATTCTGATACAAGCACGACGAGGCGCGTCTCTATGCTCGTTTCGACAAAAATCGGGAGCTTCTCGGCAGCCTCTGTTGGCGTCGTACCGACGGAGTCACTCTCACGACGTCTCTTCGCCATATAGAGCGACGGCTTATTCACTTGCATCAGAGGGTTTTGCCGGGGGTTATATATACACAAATGAAGTCACCGTACATGTCGGCTTAGTGAGCTGTCAGCCAGCATTGAGCAATGTATATGGGCTTTGATAATAACAAATGGGCCATTAGTTGGGCCATGCTGATGGGTCCGTATCCATTGAACAGTACACTATTCAAATAAATACAAAAGGAATAAGAAAAATAGAAGGGCAAAAGTGTAAATCCAATCAACTAATGGATCTTCTTCTTCATCCTTCCAAGTCCAATGGAAAGCCTCCAATGGTCCAAAACAGCATCAGGCAACAGAGAAGCAAAGAACCATTGCAGCGAATGAGACCAATAAGGCATGCAGCGAGCTTCATAGCCTACGAATCGAATGGCTGCTTTGGCGTATTGATCTGCTGAAGGAATGAACAGTGACGGCTTCTCCACGTAGGCAACTGATGATGCCATTCTTGTGGACACGTACAAAGGTACCTAAGCAAGCTCAAAGAAGATCAAATGTCCGTTGATTCTCTGTAATAAATGCAGAAGCTATGATCAACGGCTCGGATTGAATTACCTGACATTGGACGTCTATCCCATATGACTTGTATTCTACATGTAAGCTTCTGGAAAACTGATCAATGTAGCTGCCATGCCATGCCAAGATGAAGTAATGAGTTAGGTCTCATTTAATGTCCTAGGACCAGGTCAAAACAATATAGTACAAACATACGAGAAGATTATGACAGTATTATTCAATTTTCTTTCTATAGTCATTGAATGTAATGCGCGAGAAATATGGATCGAAATCACATGCATCCATCCACTTTCTGTTCTTCACACAGTCGTCGTCCTTGAGAAAGTTTCAAATCAGCTGAGAATATGTACTAAGATAAATTTTTAATACCCTTTGGTAGCAGCGTAGACTGCATAGAGAGGATGAGAAGGCACAACAATGGCTGCCCCAGAGCCAATGTTCACAATGGCTCCTCTTCTTCGACGAATCATCTCCGGCAGGACGGCTCTTGTGACGTACGTAGTACCTTTAACGTTAACCTTCACTAAGTTCATCCATATGTCTTGGTCCACGTCGTGGAAGTACATGGCCCGTGGATATGTAACGCCGACGTTATTGATCAAAACTCCAACGTCAAGGCCCTTGATGAATTCTCTCATTCCATCATCAACCTTCGATTCCATATCCTCTCCTGAAAAGTCGAGCTCGAAGAGCTTGATTTCGGCTTTGGGATACTTTTCTTGGATTTCGAAAGAAACCCTTTTGAGCTTGGTCGAGTTTCTGCTTACTAGAACTAAATTCATTCCCTTTCTGGCGAGTTCGAAGGCGAACGCTCGGCCTATCCCGTCGGTTGAGCCGGTGACGAGGGCCCATGAGCCGTAGGTCTTTTTAAGGTCTTTCGGAGGTCTCAGAAATGTTATGTAAGTCCATTTTAGGACAAGCATGGAGTTCTTGAGGAGGAAGAGGAGGCCAAGAATGGAAACTATGGTCAAGAATGACATCTTTCTTGAGTTCGAAGTAGAATGTAACGATGCGTTCGCTTTTTCTGCTATATAGGCAACGCCTTTTCCATTTACTTTCTAACTCACTTTCTTGTTAATGCATGAAAATGGCCATTGTTTGTTTCTAGTTGCACCTAAAATTTAGTATGCAATGAAACAGTTGGTTGCAAATCAATTCATCTCGATGGTGCCTCATGTATATGTAATGAATCGACACGCAAGTACCCTGCCCTGCCTTAACGGGAAAATCATTAATAGTTGACATTGAATGAAGCCTAGTAAGAGGTACCACTGTGGTCCTTAATTGCTCGTGATGGCAAAAGCTGACACAAGTCCATGTGAAAGTTCTTTATAAGCTGCTTTATTCCTATGATTAAGTCCATTTACAATTTGGTTTGAGGTTATTTATAACTAACTTTCTCTTTTCCTTCATATAAATGGCAAAATGGGGAAAGTGATCACTATTTTATATCAAATGCTTTAGATCTTCATATTTCATCTAACTATATGTCTGTATATACAGAGCACAGCATTAACTAGATAAAAACCTGTGATTTATTTAATCAAACTATACATCTTAGGCTTCTCCTTCTATAAACCTTCTTACCATTTCCCCTTGCTGCTGCAATACTATCAAGCCTCACATCAAGTACTCATAATACATCAAGAACAGTGCATCGGGCACCTCTTTGGGCAAGCTGTTGATGTAAAGATAGAGCCTTTGCAAGTCTTCAATGGCGATCGTATCCTTATCCACCACATCGTCCTTGCCGGTCAGGACCCATAAATCCCCCGAACCGACCCGACTCAGGCTGCCCCGGCAAAACGGGCATGACTCCGATCTCGTGCTCCTGCAAGTAACGTCTGAGAAGATTCAATGTTTTTTTTTATCCAAGTGATCCCATTTATTTGTGTTTTTTTATTTACCAATCGCGATAGCATTTTATGCACATTGCATGGCAGCAAGTAGGGGTGACCATTTTGGTGCACGTTTCTAAGCATATCCCACATTCGTCGTCTCTATCAGATTCTCTGGTGAGAGCACTGCATTCTCCTTCCAATCTCTTCTTGTGAAGCTTGCTTTTCAGCAAGGGATTCTCATCCTTTGCAACGCAGTTTAGCTCCACCGAGCTGGGATGCAGCTGCTGAAGGGAAGGCAATATAACAGCTGCAGAAAAAGAAAGAAGAGCATCCATTCAGAAGTATTTTACTAAGTTAGAAAAACAATAACATCATTGCCATTATTCTATCACTAACCATAGAACTCTCTGAGAGTTGCTTTCCTTCCACGTGCCGTAGCCTTTGGTCTCCCGTCGGCATACACCTGTCGAGTAGAAAAAACGTGCCATTACATTTGGGGGATATTATGTAAGAAAAGTAGGACTCTCTCTCGGGCCAGTGGGGGTTCATAAATGGATAATCCTAGACATTTTAGTATTTTCCTTCTTCATGATGATCATGCAGTATACCTTGTAGATAAGCACTTGGAAGAGGTTGAAAAACCTCGGAAGAAAACAAGCGCAGGAACACTCGACCCATGAGAGGAAGAACAGAATGAGAGGTGCAAAGTTATTGTACACCAATTTCATCTGGAGATATGTCCCTCCCTTGGCCTTTGGAATTGCAGCAGCCCTACGTAAGAACAATAAATACACGGAAAAAAAAAACATTTAACGAACCAAATCACGAATTTTGGATTATTCGGGATTACGTCATTCGGCTTTGGCTAATTAAGGAAACATGTCGATGACGTAAAGAAGATCCAAACTATGCATTTCGCAAACGGGACAAAAGATAGCTGTCTTATGCTGTCGAAATCCCGACAAATAGTGTCTGAAAATAAAGGCACATGTACAAATTAGGACGCCCAAGCATTGTTGTCTATAACTTCATCCCATCAAAGTATGCCTTAGGCAGCTGTAAAATATATTGACTCGGATTCAGAAGCTTAAGCAAGCTGAATCCTTTGGCTAACAGAACAAATATATGTGATGCTTTAAGACTCGGTGATCTTATTGCATTCCATCTGATCGCCCAGGGCCAAGAAATGCAACTGCTAATGTCATCACCTTTACAATTGCAAAGGATTACACAGTTCACATTCTCAGAATGAAGAAAAAAGCACCTACAGCTGCTATAGCTTAGTGAAAAAGAAATACAATTGTATTAGGATTTTAGAAAATCAATAGCAAACACACAAGAAACTGAAGAACTAAAGCATCAAATGCAAAATAACAGTCTTCCCCCAACTTCAAATTAATACGCAGTGTATGTATACACAGGATCAAACCAGCAAAACCACACAAGAAAAAATGATTCCAAGAAAGAAAGCTTAAACGAGGTTAATCTAAAGCTTACAAAGCATTTGCATGCTCAATATCACTCTCCAACACCCTCAAAGAGTCCTTGTAAGAAATCCTCCCAAGCTGCTCATAGTACATCATATCAAACTCCATTATAATTTCTTATAATTTTTTTGCCTGCTATTTCTTTGCTCTAAATCTATCGCTTTCTAGGTAACGAAACTGCAAATTTTGTCACCCTCTTTATAGCAAAGCAAAGCCCACGAAAGGACGCAAGTTAAAAAAGAAAAAGAAGAAACATATTAAAATAAGAACTCTGCATTATCCTAACCGTTCGAAACCGAGAAACACACAAAGGTGTGGCCTTTTCTTAGGAGCAGGAAAAACATTCATTACAAGACAACAATTGCTGAGGGAAGAAAGAGGAACATGAATACATAATAAAAAGAAACAAAATTGTATTTGCCTTCTGATCTTTACGCACTCCACCTCTCCAAGAGTAGACGGTGCGGAATCTTTTTATCGTAAGTAAAAAAAAAAAAGAAACCATCTTTCGAACTTAGACGGTTTCAGAAGTTGGTGGGCTTCGTTCCCTCACAAAAATTTATGATCCTAAAGGGAAATATTTCATTTGCAGTGATGAAAGTTGGGTTGGTCTAGTTTGTTACAAAATATGCGTTTTAAGAGTTCATATAAATATAATATGTGTCGCCTTTCTCTGCTTGCTTTTCTCCAAAAGAATAATATATAATGCAAATGTCAATGTGTTTTCCATTTATTTATTTATGATGGGAATTGTGAGTTGTCACTACTCACGTATTTCCTCAAATAATTTATTTTTTTCGTTCTCTTTTAATCAATAATTTAAAACTGCTGTCATTTGGACAACATATTTAATTACCAAATCTTACTCATTCTATTTCGAATGGGATGATTTTACATTGAATCGAATCATCATGGCCCTCAATGAAAATGTCAAAGTTGGAAGAGCTGGCGATTAACTAATTAATTAAAACCTTTTAGAAAGATTAGTAGGTGATTTCTAGCCATTATATAATAGTTTGTATAATTGTGATTAAAGTTAGGTATTTTATCTCGAGAAAGGATTTCCTATGCATCACATAATCCCCTATAATTGTGTGTGTGTGTATATATTATGAAGACATTATATTAAATTCTGGCGGCTTAACCTACAGATTACGATGGTATATTTTATTTCATTTTAGCAGAAGATTGTAAATGCAAGGCAGTTATATTAAATCAAATTAAGGTAACACAGAGATGGTAAGGAAAGATATGCTTTTCTTTTCTTCAACTCATGCAAAAGTTTCATCAGCAAGCAATAGCAAACTGGTTTAGTTAGTTATCTCCTAAATTGTTCTTTATAAATTCATCAAATGAAACAAAAAGTTATCTTTCTGCCCTCTTCGTATTCTTACCTACCAAAAGATCATCTTTTTAAGAACGTGCGAGGATTATATTAGATGTTACAGAAACATAGTCACAAATGGTCTCTGAAAGAATCCATCAATGCCCTTGAAGCTGATATCCATCATGCCAACAGCCTGTAAGTTTTCATTTCTGTATACAATCATCAAATTTATGTTGCTTGAACAATATCTATTGAGGTAGTTGGGAACTTGTGAGGTTTGTAGCTGCAAGAACCGATTGAATAAGGCTTAAAATTAAAGATTATTTGTTTTTTCTTTTGCTTGTTTTGTAGGGTGGCTTCTCTTCCAAGAGAAATAACTGGGATTGATTCTGTTCGAATGAAGTTATATTTGACGCCTTTCTCTCCGTTCTTGGTGTTTCTCACGGAATGGATTGGATTCAGCTGTTTGGATCCCTTTATAAGATGTTTAGGCCATTCTCAAATCCTTGTAATAACAAGTTAATTAGTTTGTGATAATTTGTGATCCTTATGACGAATTTCTTACTCGCATACACGGATTTTTCCTATCATCTGTTAGGTTTACATTGACGAGATGCACAGATCAATTACCGAAGAACGAAAGGCCAGTGTTCGACAGTTTTATGGTACATCTATTTTTGAGAAACCAACTCAATCTCAGTCAACTAAGCTTTATATGCTTAAACTTTTCGAATTCTGTATTTTTTTTTTTTTTTGCAATGTTAGCTGTTATATACCCCATGCTAAAGCAGCTTGAAGAAAGTAAAAGGGGATTGATGGAGGAAAACCTTATAGAAAATGATGCATTCAATGATATTTATAGTGGAAAAAATCAGTCCGAAGGAGACGAAGATGACTGTGGCATATGCATGGAAATGGACTCGAAAATTGTGTTGCCTATCTGCAGCCACTCCATGTGCCTTAACTGCTTCGACGAATGGTACACTATAAAAGTCCTTATTTTCTTACACATACAGTCATTTCTATACTGTTGTTATGATCGATATTAATCGGTAATAATAAGAGGAATAGATCGGTTGGATAATGTCTTTGATATATATATGCATGTGTATTAGGTATGTTAGGTCTCAATCGTGCCCTTTTTGTCGGGGGAGCTTAAAAAGAGCCACTTCAGGAGATTTATGGATTCTAACCAGTAAATCCGAGGTTATTGACATAAAAGATCTGGTGAAGGAGAATGCCAGAAGCTTTATTTCATACATCGAAGAGTTGCCTCATGTAGAAACAAGAGACGATTTGTTGATGTACAACTATCTCATGTGAGCTGAACTGATTACTGCAAGATATTTGATTGTAGTAACCCTTCTACATATGTAGAATATTTCACAAACATGCACATAATGTAAATACTTTAAGAGAGATTCAAAGAGTGGTTCACAGCCAATCATTCTAAGCTGATGTTGTAGAACACAGCACTTGACATCTCATCCAAGCACGTCGATGTGTGCTGAATGCTTTCGCAGCCTTAGTTAACTCTAATCCGCGATGCAATCCCTTTTCTCGCACATGTACTTACTATATTGGAAGGACCGATGAATCAGTAATCAAACCTGGATTGAATATTTGGAGAAGCATTTTCGCACATCTTCGAAGATAATTTCATTGAGTTGTAGAGAGGCGGGAGGTTATTATATTTTCCTTTAATACTCTTCGAGCCATCTGTCTTCCCGGAAAGCCTCCAAGGTGGTCTGGAACTATTATCATGAACCTTAAGAGTAGCTATTCGTTCTTGAAGTTTAGGGGAGATCTGCATAAATAGACAAGTATTATGACATTAATCATCTACACACATTATACTACTCACTCGTCATTTGCTGGATGATAAAGGGCCAATTTTTTTATCGAAGTATGCATAAGCAACCAACCGTACATACATTTTTCGTAAGTTACTAGTCATTTCTGTCACATGATTGTCTCCTGCAATTTCTGTGATTTTTGAAGCAGCAGATCCGTGAGAATCCTTGCAGACATTTCTTGCTTTGACCTTCTGTTCAAGCTTCTGCTTTTCTTCCTCCATTAATTTGAACTTCAGTTCAAGCTTCTGGTAAAACTGTAGTTACAGAAAGGCGAAAAAACAAACAGAAGTGAGAAGATGAACGAAGCCGGTACAGTTGTTAACATTTAAAAACTTGCCTCTTTACGCTTCTCCGCTCTTTCTTCACTTCTGAATGTGAAAGAAGCCGGTACAGTTGGTGATTGTGCTTTGCCAAAGGTACTTGGAGGTATTAAGGAGTTGAGCACAAAAACATATCAATTTCATATGACTCAACATAGTTAATAGTCAAGTAAATCAAGAAAGGACATTAAGTTGAAATGCAATGTTTCAGGAAAACAAACTACTCACTTTGGCATTGCAGACGGAGATTGTCCCTTCCTGAACACAATTCTGCTTCTAGAACTCAAATCTCCAAATGGAATTTTTGCCCTGTACAAACATTAATCAGCTCAAGTCATACACGACGCTTAAAAATAATGCATAAAACTAATAAGTGGTTTATATGCCATAAGATTGTTATTTGTGGAATGGGGTCAACACCTATTCTCTTGCAGAGGAGGGGTAGCTGAAGGATGCTTAAATCTTTCATCCTCATATGCCTGTAATAAAAATGAAGAGAAACTCCAATCATTTAAAAAAGGATATCAAAATGGATGGAAAACGAAATTAAGAAACAAGAATACATCACCTCAGTTGAAATTCGTGGAAACATGATGCTTTTATTTGCCTTAACGCGAGGCCTTTCATTTCTCAAATATGCAAGCTTTGAACGACCTGAACACGACGCCTTTTGAACTTCACCCGAACACGAAGCAAAGTTGATCATGGACATGTGAAGGGATGATATTGCATTGGATCGCTTTTTACTGTTTTGTTGCTTTGAGTTGTCCTTGCTTTGTTCTGCCGCCTTCTCATCTTTCGTAAGCAGTCTTTGTGCAACTTGGGATTCTCCCTCGGATGAGGATGAAGATACTTCACATTCCCTCTCATTGGGTTGTGACGAGCATATCGTATTCTTATCACCCTAGTAAGCAACATCGAATGAATATTAGTAAATCCGTATACTCGCTGACTTACTACATGACAATTGAAGTGTGAATTTAATCTAAACTCACCCCATTTGATGGACTATACTCTTTCTTGAACGAGCTACCACATAAAGATCCATCATTTCCCATAGGCCAATCCGTTGAGTCGCCTGACTTTTCAATATATGGTTCTGTAACTTGTTCAACCTCTTCAGGCAGAGAACCCTCTGACATACTTTCAATTAAAGGATCACTACAAGAAGTATCACTATCTAGACAATTTACATCTTTGGTAATATTTCCAGGGGACACATGGCTCTCAATTTGTGCCATCTCCAAATCCATGGAAGCATTACCATCAACACAGTTTGTTGTTTCATTTGTTTCGGGTAAAGCAGCAGCTGTTGCACTTTGCTGCTCAAGTAATGCTTGGGCTCGCCTTCTCTTAAAATGAGCTTCGAAATAAGCTTTCTTCTCCGCCACCGACCCTGGCCTAGAATACCTCTCAACTTCTTCTATGTATCGATTGTGAGTAAAAGCAGACCACTTTTCCCAATCCAATGATTCAGACATAAATCTCCCAAAGGATACCGAGGATGTTAAGGCCCGTTGAATAGGATTCTCCTGCAAGTTACATCAGATAATCCAGCCAATAATGGAATTTCTATGAACCAAACGTGGGTTCTCAGCTACAGTAAAAGAGATCTAATTTTAAGATTTAGGTATCGAAACTCAAACACCTATGAACTTCACGAAAACACAAGCAAGACAGCCAGAAAAAAACAAACCAAAAGGGAACCTTTTTTTCTCTGCTAGAAGTAGGAGACAGCTGAGAGAATGAACGCCGGAGGCACGTGGAAGATTCGGCCATTGTATGTTGCACCTCTTGAGATCAAGAAACAAAGAATCCCTTCCCTGCCCAATTTATTTCCCACTCTCAGGTTTCTTCAACACTTTTCATTTAAAGAGCCATTGCAGAAGAAACAGAGAACCTGAAGAGCCTTTTTGGTTGTCGTTTCTGATGTTAATGCGACTTTATTATATTGGTACGATAGGAAAAGGAAATATAGTTTATCTTGAGATAATATATCTGTGTTCACTTTCCAATTAAACATTGTATTGGATAATTTGTTATCTTGTTCACTCCTCAAGATAAAAATAATACCATATTTTATTAGCTTTACCATTTTAACATTATTATTAAATAAAAAGTCATTTCTTTGATGTTAAATAAATAATTCTTATGATATCGAAAAATATAAGGTATGGATATCATTTTGATCGTCATTAAACAAAGAATAAATTAGATATATTTATTTATTTTTATCATTCAAATCACATTAGATAACAATGATTTTATGATTTTGGGGTATACACATTAATAATTAGAAATGAATAAAGAAATAATAAATATGAAGTTTCATGTCCATTATAACCAAGCAATAACACACGCGTCATGTTTTCATTCATTGGACGCTGACTAGTCAAGTCAGTCAAGGACATAACAATCATTTTCTATTATGTGACTGAATTGGATTAATTATCTGACCCAACTACTACATATTATTTATCTCGAATTCATTGGATACTAATAGCGGGCTTCATTTCATAGATAAAATAATATCACAAAGTGAACAAGATAGACTAACATAATTGAACACTTACCTAGGTTTATCCACCCAACTAAATAAAGAAGTAAATGGGCATTGATTTGTTAAAAAGTGTAACGATTACTGACTCGTACAATTAAATAACCAAATGTGTGTTCTAAGGTTAACAATAATATTTGTATAAAAATCTTAGATAGCTTTCATTTTTAGTTTATTACGATAGAAATAGTTGGCAAGTAATTGCAATACAAAGATGTATGAAATATATTAACAAATAATGTTCAAACTACAAAACTGAAAGTAATTCTTGGCATTTAAGACAGCTGAAAGTAGTTTACTACATTTAGAACTGATAGCATACATACTATGATGTCCGCCCCAATTTTCCTGGCCAAGCTTCAACTTTTCACCCTAATAATCATAAACACTTGATCAGCAGTCGGCTAAAACAAACGATGATGAACATCCATTTCATATACTTTGAATATAGTAGTTTAGATCTTCAAACTTACGCAGATTTTTCCTTCGGCTTCTCTTTAGGTTCGGCAGCTTCTTTCACGTCATCCTCTTGTGATGATTCGTCGACCCCCGAGTTCAAGAAAGTCATCTTTCCAAATGATTCCTTAGCATCTCCGAAGAAGTCCTTCACCTTGTCGACAACCGTTTTGAGCTCGTCTTGCTTTGGAAGCTGAGTTGAAGCATAGAACATATATTCAGACACTGTGTAAGATTTAGCAAAGCATTGTTTTTGTGGAAGAACGGTAGCAATGTACGCTTTTGTTACCTCAATCACATCATTGGCAGCCAATGCAGCCCTTATATTGTTGTTCTCCTACACGTTCACAACATGGAAAAGGACATAAAAAAGTTCGATGTTCCAACTGAATCGAAACGAGTGGAAAGTGGGATTCGAAGAAACGTTACCACGAGTTTGTATCCATATCTAAACTCTGTTGCACCCCGCAAGACTCGAAATTGTTTGATAGCCAGCTTCTGTATTTCCTTTTCGTCCTGTTGAGATACATCTCAAGCTGCTATCATCGACCGAATTCAATGACAATCAATCAAATGAAATCTTCGCAGAAGGATAAAAGCTCACTTTATAAATAACAGCTGCAAGATTTCTTGCTAGAGTATCCTTGTAGATATATTTCCCAAGAAAATTATCCTTAGCTGCCACCATTATCTTCGCAGTCGTGCCGCCAGTCACGATGTTAAGCGGGTACCAAAGGTATACCTGAACAAGAAGCACTTCGTCAAAGTGAACCAACAGAAACCTTAAACTAATCTATATGGATGCCATGAGAGATCAAATTGCTTCATTCGTAGATAAGACTTCTTTTGCTTTCATTACTCCCAAAAAGAAAACATTTTTATAGCTAAAAAGTCACCTACTTCACCACCATCTTCCGAAAATCAAGTTTTTTTTCTTCCCAACATCAAACAATCACACCCTCCAACAGAGATTTAAACTGATAAAACTCTAATATAAAACTAACATTAGCCATGCGAATGAAGATGACAAATTTGGGGTTGCCATCGTCTTCAAGCTTAGGCAGCGGCGGTGGTTGTCTCTGAAATTGTTTAGACATCATCCCTTTTTTGCTTTTTGCTTCAACCACCATCAGACTATGCCGTTTGTGCTGCTTGCACAGCTCGGGGCATGCCGTTCTTGAGGAGAAAAGTGAGTGCTTGATGACTGAGCAGTCTTCGTGAGTTCTTCCCTGTAACGATAAAGGTAGTCTTATCAGTGGATTCAAGGACATGCCCACCTCCATTAGTCTCCTATTTGAAGTTGCAAAAATTCTTTTTGATCTGTATTGGTTATGTATGATTGTGTACAAGTTTGCTCGCTCTTTGCTTTTTGATTGTACAGTATGAGTTCTTGGCTAAAGCTTATCCACAATTGTTATTTCTTGTTTGTTTGGATTTTAATATTTGGCTGAAAAAAATTTCGAATGTAAAGGTGGAGCGGAGCAACAACCGCATACGTGACATTTTAAGACAGCCACAAATTTCTCAATATTTATTTATACGTTATCTTGCTTGGATAGTCAAGCTCTTTTTTGTTTTTCTGACTTCGACAGTCAAATTGCTCAAGCACCTTAAATCTTGAAGTAAACGGCAAAAACATAAATGGAAAGAAAATCAAAAAAATGCGAAGAAAGATAACAATTAAAGCAACATCCACCATATGAAAAGGAGAAGACAGCTCAAATTTGTGGCCACCTTTTCATTTCAGAGCACATCCATAGATCTCTCTCACCCATAAATATTCACTCACCAACACCACAAATCATTATATCGTAGGCCCATTTAATCCTCCACCAATTTTCTCGGATCATCTATTGATCAAAACGCAACCTTTTTTTTTTTTCCTCTCGTTCAAAACAGATAAAATAAGCAGCTGAGCAAGAATGTCACTGACAATTAGGCTACAACATGCTGCTAGCACTGCATCGACGCATATCAATGCCATAGCACCAATCAAGAAGAAAAGCAGCAGTTTCATCGGTAATTCCCACACAAACGCTTTAGCCCAACTTGTGTTTTCCTGCAAAAAGATGCAGTCTTTAGCCCCCAAACGCTCAAGAAACACATCAATTGTGAAGAGTTCTCTGATAGAGCCCGATGGTGGTGTGTTGGTGGATCTTGTTGTCCCTGAGAACCAAAGGGCTTTGAAAATCTCAGAAGCTGAGGCAATGCCCAAAGTGAAATTGACTAAGATTGATGTTGAGTGGGTTCATGTGATAAGTGAGGGTTGGGCTAGCCCGCTAAAAGGTTTTATGAGGGAAGATGAGTATTTGCAGAGTTTGCATTTCAACTGTTTGAGGATGAAAGATGGTAGCTTGGTCAATATGTCATTGCCTATCGTGTTGGATATTGATGATGAGGCTAAGGCGAGCATTGGGAGTTGTAATGATGTTGCTTTAGTTGGGCCTGATGGTGATTTGGTTGCAATCCTCAGAAGGTTTGCTTTGATGCATATTTTCGAATTAGTTCATAATGCCTATCTGTGTTTCTTGATAGCTTCTTTTCAAGTGATATTGCGTGCAATTATGTGAGATTCAACCCCATTATATCTACTACTGTAATGAAATCCTTACTGTGTTATTCATTTCTACCGTGGTAGCATCGAAATTTACAAGCACAACAAAGAAGAAAGAATCGCTAGGACATGGGGAACCACAGCTCCAGGGTTACCCTATGTCGAGGAAGTAATTACTCCATCTGGAAATTGGCTTATCGGTGGAGATCTCGAAGTGTTGAAGCCTATCAAATACAACGACGGCCTCGATCATTACAGGCTTTCCCCGAAACAGCTGCGCGAAGAGTTCGACAAACGCCAAGCAGATGCGGTTTTTGCTTTTCAGCTGAGAAATCCAGTACACAATGGCCATGCTCTGTTGATGAACGATACCCGCCGAAGACTCTTGGAAATGGGGTTCAAAAATCCCATTCTTTTGCTTCATCCTTTGGGTGGTTTTGTGAAGGCCGATGATGTTCCTTTAGACGTCCGCATGGAACAGCACAGCAAGGTATTTTTTGAATCGCTATATCCTTTCCCTTTCTAAATAGTTGGTGGCATGGACAATGCGAAATCCCTTCACAGTTCAAGAAAACCTCAATGTAAGTATTTCCTGAATGATCTTGAAATGAATAATTGAAATTTGCTGATGAACGTTGATATGTGCTTGGCTCGATCCTCTTAGACTACGGCGGTAGCTCGTTTCTTTAACATGATTATTAAAGCTGGCTGCTTTACTTCGTGAATTGCCACTATTTCTGAGAAAAAAATTTCTTGAAAAACAAAAGGTACTTGAAGATGGCGTTCTCGACCCCGAAACAACCATTGTAGCCATTTTCCCCTCGCCGATGCATTATGCTGGACCAACCGAAGTACAATGGCATGCAAAAGCCCGAATAAATGCCGGTGCCAATTTCTATATAGTGGGCCGTGATCCGGCGGGCATGGCCCACCCAATAGAGAAGAGAGACCTGTACGATCCAGATCACGGGAAAAAGGTGCTCAGTATGGCACCCGGCCTTGAAAAGCTGAACATATTGCCATTTAGGGTAATCTCCGTCATCAGTCCCACATGCTTTCAATAATCTGATACGAATATTCGGTCTTGTAATGAACTAGGAATCGCTTAAGCGAGCCATCTAACTCTTCACTCCTCTGCGAACATGCAGGTGGCTGCATATGATACAGTTGCACAGAAGATGGCGTTTTTTGACCCTTCTCGTGCAAAAGACTTTCTTTTCATCTCTGGAACTAAGGTAAGGCTATAGTTTCAGCAAAAAAAAAAAAAAACTCTCCCTTGCTGATAAACTGTTGCTTGTTGTGCCTTGAACTAAGATGAGGACATATGCAAGAACTGGTGAAAATCCACCAGATGGCTTTATGTGTCCGGGCGGATGGCAAGTGTTGGTCAAATACTATGAGAGCCTACAGCAGGCCGAGGATACTACTCAGAAGGAGGCAGTTACTGCATAATAGGTAGATACAATGCAATTGTTGTCTTTGCTCATTAATTGAGTTTATCATTCCTTCAACCTTAGAAACTTGGCACTAGTGAGTTCAATTACTAATCATCAGAATTTTGTTCTCAGGTTCAGCTATTTATTTAATTTTCTTGAGCATCTACCTACGAAAGGGACGACCTCGTCTGAACACTTTATTTCAAGAGAGAGAAGCTCAACAGCTGATTAAAAAACCGTTGTATTCTTTGACTGATTGATCAGCAATCGCAGGACAATGTAGAAAAAAAACTGTATAATCATGTTGTTTGGACTCAAGTTTAGTACTACATTGAAGAAGAAGCAGCATCGACAAAGGCTTGCATCGAGGGCTCCCGCCCCTGAAAATCCAACAATAATCCGATAGGGTCTTTTGCTCCGCCAGGACCCAAAACCTGTCGGTTGGCATTATATAATGAGTCATAAAACTTGTTCCACTTGATTACAGAAAACAATCTGATCAAACAAGATACCTTGTTCCTAAACTGCATGCCAACATTCTGATTAAACAAGTCACCCTGAAACTTCGAAGTGTATATATCCGCAGCAAGGACCTGAATTTCAAGATTCAGCTCTTCTTCACATAGCAGTTGAAAAACTAAGAAGTTTCAATCAGTTTCCTCAAGACCGATCAGCTATCTATGCACGATATATTGAAAGCGCGACAGAGAGAGAGAGAGTGGTTGAAACCTCACTCCATATGCGACTGTAGCAAGTAGCTTCATTGCCAATGGCCATTCGAGGAAAAGATGAAGCTGGGTTTACTCCTTCTAACATAGGCAATCCTAATAGAACCTGCCATCAGAAGATAGATTCGAGAATAAATCTACAATGTAATAAGACAAACATATCTTGTTCCTTGGCACATTCATTAAAGGTAAATAAGTACCTTGGAATGAAGATGCTTGAACAGCCCAATCATGTCTACATTTTCAGTGGAGTGTATGATCTGATCAAAAAGGCCTACAAGAACAGGGTGTTGTGCAATCTTGTGTTAGACCGTAAGAATTCCCAAAACGTAAAATGGCTTAAGTTTATTGCTCATTTCAACCGAGCCTTGATTTGCACAATGTGGTGGTTATCATGAGAAAATCCAAAATAAAGGAAAAAAATTAATTGCCAGTTCTTGATCAGATAACTTACAATACAGAATTTCCTGTTTTAATTTCAGTGCTGAGAAAGAGTATCGCCATCGTTTAAGTGATTTACAAATCTCATCGTCGATTGACTTGGTGATATCCTATAAGCTCAAAAATCTTGCAGTAAATTTGAGTGTATAGATTTGAACATAAAAGAAATATGTAAAATAGCAAATTCTTTATTACCTGATAAAAGCCTGAGATTAGTTTGAGGCAATTGCTTTCATAACACCTGTAGAAAGAAATAACGTGAATTTCCTAAGAAATTGGTAATTACATCTATAAACATTTTGGCTTCTTACTGACCAGTTTTCAAGTAGCAATGATGGGATCTCCACAAAGTCGGGATCCAAGCGCAAGCCCGAAAATCTTGCAAATGATGCGCGATTGCAAATATAATGGACCTAAAATCATCAGATCAGATGCATAATTGATAGGATTTATCATCAATTACTATAAAGAGTAAATTTTTCATTTGCACATAGCCTGGGTGATATGAACATACCACATGACCAAACTCGTGGAACAAATTTACTGCTTCAGAGAATCTAAGCAATCCGTGTTGTCCCTCAACTTCCTTTGGCAATTGAGAAATAAGTAATACCACTGGAATCTGAAGTAACAAAGCAGATGCCAAGCCAAATTACAACAACTTTTATACTTATCAGAAATCGATTGTTGTCGTTCAGCAACTAACATAACGAAAACTGCAGATCGAAATAATGCATTGCATGTGTTACAATGATTTAAAGCAGTAAATAGTATAAGAAGAAAAAGCTTGCAAATAAAAATACAATTACATGAAAAATATCACCTGTTTTGTATTTTTGATCCATGAATTGTTTTGAAGAGACACGACACAAGTGTGGCCATATTTTGATTCCCTAATACAGATTGAACAAAATAATAACTCTTATCGTAAGGGATTATTCACTGAACCGTAACGAAACTAAGCCTGGATTGGAAATAAATTTCGAACCTCGTGAATATATCAAGATAAAAATACCCAAGGAGTTCCCCAGAGCTCAAGTCAAAAACTGAAAATAGTTGCACGTCCTCATGCCACACTTCTTTATCGGCCATTTCCTCAAATCTTAGGCCTGCATTAAGTAGACAGAATTTCAAACATTTGTTCGCATGTCATTTATCAATGAAAAAACATGCAGAAGAATAATAAAGGGTTTAAATGTACAAAGTATGGAACTAGTACCAAATAGGTCTTGGAAAATTTTGAGGATCCCAGACATCACTAAGCTGATAGGAAAATACTCTCTGAGAACTCCAAAATCCAGATCAAATTGCTGCTCTTTGAACTTTCGTACATAATACGGCAGGTCTTCGATTCCAAAGGAGAACTCTCCTTCCTCTTGTCTCTATCCCAAAGCATAACAAGAGTCAGAAAGGAACTTAAACTTGAGAAAGATAATCATTTGTAAAGACTAAAAGACAGACACAATCAAACTTGAGAATTGAATAGGAAAAAAAAGCAGCAAACCTTCAGTTCCTTTAACAGATTAAGTTCTTTAGAGGCTGACTCATTTAGGCTTTCAGATAGTTTCTCTAAGAATTCGAAGACCTAAAGGCAGCAGATGCAGCAAGATTTCTCAAATGAATTAACTTTGAAACTAAAATGAGTTTTGCCAGTGAGAGAAAACGACAAACCTTTGTCGACGAGTTTCCCATTCTATGTTGAGTGGCATATTCTGCATAGTTCGTGTAGCCGAGCAAACTAGATAATTTATAGCGTAACTGAAGCTGCAAATATAAAAAATTTATCCCCGTGAGAGATGAAATATTGGTGTTAAGTCACCAATAGATATAAAAACATCTCCAAACATTACCAGCTTCTCCAATAAAGAAAGATTGACCTCACACCTCTGGCCATACGCCACAGCTACGGACTTCCTGGTCGACCCTACCTTCATCAACAAAGGGCTTCTCAAGATCACAATGTTGCAGTGCAGTTCAATTATTTAGCAGTACAGTCTTAATGCAAAATACATTTAGAACTTATACTCGAAGGATAAATAAATACAATAAAATAATTGAGCAACAGTGATTTGCATAACAAGCAAAGACAGACTATATTTTACCAATTTTACCTCACACATTTCTAGTACAGGTGATATGTGATGGCTTCTCAACAAAATCTTGAATTTACCATTTTCAGCTTTATCCAAATCCTGCGAGATAAATAGAACACAGATATGACTTAGGTACGCTATGCAAAAGGAGCATGGAGTCACTCAACACATTTTACCAACATTAAACTTCAAAATATAATTTGCAATCTTTGATGAGTTGAATAAGTTTGGTATTCTTGATTTATTTAGCTAGAAACTAAGTTTTTATATTCATTGTTTTGTTACTTTGATTCTTATGAAAACACTGAAGCACATCTATAATTAGCTTTGTACTACAAGCAAGAAAACATTTACTTCGGACAAATCTAAAAAAGAGGGATTTACTTGTAGACAAATATTAAAAACTCAGACCAGATAGTTTTAATTCAAGGAAAATATGGATGAGTCATAACCTTGAGAAACTCTGGAGGCAAACCAATTAACTCGGACTCACGAAAAAGAAGAAATGTAGTATCATCATTCAGATTACGGATGTATCTCATACTTAGATCATCTATCTGTGTTCTTAATCGCTGTAATTCTTCCCCCTTTGTTGAGGTTAAATGCACTCCATTCCTTTCAAAGTCTTGAACCTGTCATCAAAGTTTGCCATTAAAGGCCAGATTAGTTCAGAACATCACTGAAGCCAAAGATAAAGAAAATATCATTTTGATGAGCCACCAAACGAAAATATCAGTGGGTAATTTATAGAAGCTACTACAAAATCTAATTACAATGCATTGTATTGGATAATTTTCTTACAAGTTCATACCAAATTCTGGGAATAGCGTTTGGCTTCAGAGTTCATCGGATCTCCCCATGTTGTAAAAGCTTTCACAACTCGATAAACATCTTCACGCTTGCTGTATGATTTCCACGAAAGAAGACAGAATTTGTATCCATCAGACAAAGTAACCTTCCAAATTCGACTAACAAAGAAACCGAATTTTGGGAACCTCAAAATAATACCTTTGCAAATACACACACACACACACCAGTTAGAGATTATGGTTTTTGATGAATCCAATTTCTTGCATAGTTCTAAGATGCAAGTATTTCAAAACAAAAAGTTCCCCTTACGCTAAATTTAAATCCAGTCTATATGCCCATGACTCAAAATCCAATGAACCTAACAAAGGTATGAAAAACTGAGTTTGACCTGCACATAGAGACATGAGCATCGATTCTTCGCTCAGCTTCAATGCTTGCCTTGCGAATGTCTTCAGAATCAGATACAAATTTGGGGAATATACAAGACTGTATCAGTGGAAATTGAAGTGCTTCTAATTCTGCCAGTGGCAGAATTGTATTTGTGTATTGTATCTGCAAACCGATACTCATCTTAGACTGTACCATCTCAGTATTGAGACATCAATTTCACAATTGTAAATACATCAACAAGTTAACCAAAATTGTACTCTGGCAACAGAATCATAGCCCACAAATGATAAGCTCGATAGACAATCTATCCATCACATAATTGGCAGTCAGAAATCGCTAACCTTGTCAAGTGATATCGAAGCAACTGCATCGTGAATCTCTTTAGACTTCAAGATAATTTTGTCAGCTAACCTCAATATTTCAGAAGCAGATAAGTTTATTCGCACATTTGATCCAGGAACCACTGAAATTGATCAATAAGATGAAAAAAAATAACAAATTCATATCAAATGAAAAGAAAAGACTCGCGTCCCATAACAAACTGCACATATATTTCCATGTCCACATTGTCTTAGTAGAACCGCCCAAGAAAGATATTAATTTGGGAACGAAGTGGAAAACACGCGCGCAGAGAGACCTCAACTGGGGTCTACACATACAGCAAAAAAGTGTACACGCACACTAACACACAGACAAAGCAGATAATCTCCAAGACCACAAATTTCACACGTGAAAACAAAGAACTAATTTTTACATCAACATAGCCCAAATAAACATCATCTGAGCTCTACTCATTGATATAAGCAGTCCGATAGGTAAGAATACAGACAGTCTGAGCTCCATGTGTTTGTATCTGCGCCCGTTTAGACAACAAACCTTTTCTCTTGCGGTTTCTGAAGTGGTTGTCGAGTGCAGTGACGGCAACGGTGACCCCCACGGCAAGCATAGCAGCTGCACCGGTCAAAACTATCACATTTCTTCCTTTGCTTCTCTTTCTCTCTTCAAACTCCATTCTTTCAGTCTGAAAAAATTTGATTCACTGTTTCTAGTTGTGAATTCGTCTCCTCCTTTATGATATTTAATGAGGGAGCTGGAAAGTTTTGGAAGTGACGGCCTATGCGAGGGAAATGAATTGAAGGCGGACTAACCAGTTGAAGAATCGTCCCCATCAGTGACGATTTGTTGCGAGCTGAGAACATTAAAGTCTCAGAACCCACCGGCACATTCATTTCCCAAAATCACCAAACAAGAACCTCTTGCCGCTTCCAAGGCAAGGAACCATCATGCTCCACTGCAATACTGCCCCAGCAGATGACATCAGCACCAACATGAACACGGCCAATTTGTACTCATCTTCGTCGTCTTTAGCCCCAAAGAAACGAGCTGAAACATGGGTTCAAGAAGAGACACGCGCCCTCATATCTCTCCGCAGGGAGATCGATTCTCTGTTCAACACTTCGAAACCGAACAAGCATTTGTGGGAGAACATATCTCTGAAGATGAAGGAGAAAGGCTTCGACAGATCACCGTCCATGTGTACGGATAAGTGGAGGAATCTCTTGAAAGAGCTAAAGAAAGCCAGGCAGAATAGTGGAGGTAGTTCCGAAGGTGGTAATAACAGTGGGTCGGCTAAGATGGGTTTTTATAAGGAGATTGAGTAGATATTGAAGGAAAGGGGTAAGCACGGGGGTGGTGGAGATGCTAAAGTTGATTCCTTTCTGCAGTTTGCTGATAAAGGTTCGATCTTTCGTCTCCATTCTTGTTATTTTTATAATTTCCTTGGTGTTGAATGAATTATATTGCTACTTTCTTGGTGTATGATGAACTGAATTCTTTTTCCTGTGTAAGATGGTGAAACGAATAGCTATGCTGGTGAAAAATTGTTTCCCTTTCTTATTGATCTCGTGGACGATGTTTCTTACTAAATTATATGTTGCCTTGAATTCAATCTACTGAAGAAGATAGAAATAAGTAAGCATGATAATTTTGTCTACCACTTGTAGGGTGTTAATTTGTTTACCCGGTTTTTTTTTTTTTTTGTGAGAATAGTAAGAACAAGAATCACACAAGAGATTTCGTTTGGATCTCTCTGCATTGCCACGTGTGATCCCGTTTAAAATGTGCCACTTGTCCTTTCAGGTATTGATGAGGCTAGTCTCGCCTTCGGACCTGTTGAAGGTGTGTTTGTTTGTAATACGTGGCACGCTTTGAAGGCGTGTCTCATTTCGTAATGTCTTGTTTGTGAAGTGACGATAGCACCCTAATGTCTTGTTTGTGAAGTGACGATAGCACCCTACGGATAACATTCTGATTTCTTTACTGCACCACTTTCAAATTTATTGTAGGTCACGTCGTTTTCAGTTTACTTTAGCTCTTCATGTCTTCTTTTTAGTAAATTGCCCGTTTTCAAGAGGCACATGCGTAATGATTTGGTGAATTAATATAAGCAGCTGATGGAAGATCAACGCTCAATCTAGAAACAAGCTTGGATCATGATGGGCATCCTTTGGCCATCGCTGCAGCTGAAGCTGTGGGAGCTTCTGCAGATCCATGGAATTGGCGGGAGAATCCTCTAAATGGTAATGGTAAGCCTTTAATTATATATGTTTTGAGACCTACCAAGCAATCCTTTCTATGTTATTTGATATGGATATTTCAGATGTTTTTATGGTATGTTGGTTTAGGGTTGCCAAACAAGTCAAGTGAGTTTGCGAGCTCGAGCTCGATCTTTTATTCGTTTCCACCCTTCATTTCCGAGCTTTTTCCTCCCGTTCCCTTTAGGTGATGAAGACAACACATACGATGGAAGGGTTATAACAATAAAACTGGGAAATTACAGAAAGAGGATCGGAATCGATGGCAGCCCAGACGCTATTAAAGATGCAATAAGATCTGCATTTCGGTTAAGGACAAAGCGTGCATTTTGGTTGGAAGATGAAGGCAATGTTGTCCGAGCCCTCGACCGTGACATGCCTTTGGGAAACTACACGCTTCATGTGGATGAAGGTACCTCACTCTTATCTAATTTGCTCACAGAATATATTCAGACTTTTGAATTCGAATGATTCTTTTTAGGGTTGACCATAAAGATTTGCGTGTACGAGGGATCTGAGCAGCTCGCGATGCAAGTGGAAGAGAAAACTTTTTACACAGAAGATGATTTCCATGATTTTCTATCTCGGCGTGGTTGGACTTGTCTGAGAGAGTTCAGTGGTTACCGTAATATCGACAGCATGGATGAGTTATTACCCGGAGCAATGTATCGTGGCAGCAACTAAAGCAACTGAGATGATAATGGGATTCAAAGACTGGTGTGGATGAAGCAGCATAACTAAATATCAGCAACAAAGTTAAACACAAATGTGAATGCTTACAGATTAGATTTCATGAAGCTAAGACATGGCAAGCATGTGATGCTTGAGTAGATGCAATCTGCCTCATTATCTCTCTATCAGTCTTCTCTTTCGAAGCCCTGTAAATCAAAAGGTCCAATCAACCAAGATATCTCTTAAGAAAGTTAAAGAATCACTTTTTTTTTTTTTTTTGCCTGTGTATTAATTATAGTAGTTGGAAATTGTTAATGTTGACTATGTCGACATTGACAATGTTGGGACGACGTCCGACTCAACACGAGTTGACTCAGACTTATTCAACCTTCGGTTTTGTCTTTCAAACCCAAAAACCATTATTTCTATAATCATGGCATTATTTTAGTATGTGCAAGACTTAGTTTCGAGCGTGGATTTATTCAAAGGAAGTGGAGCTAAAAATAGAAAGGCCTTTACTAAAAATAGTATTTGCTATTCTTGGCTTTGCTAAGAATAGAATTAGTCTTTCTATTAACAACCTGCAACGTCCCTTGAGCTTAAAGTGGAAATCATGGGCAGTATGGAGATCATGGAAAAGACTAAGGCCGACGAGTTCGAGTATTTAGAGAGAAGACTCGAGACGAGATAGTAGAGACGAAACAAGGAAGAAAGAAAAGAAAGAGAGAGCTCTCACCTTTACGTTTATTATGTTTCGTAGTTTTGCCTAGCGTTTTACCCCTGCATAGTTTGTAGGTTTATAGTCCTTCTCATATGATCTTTTCTAGGCTAGTTTTCTATCTTCGATAGATGTTCTTTTTGTAATCCATCTCAAGTGAGTGGAATTTTGCTCCAAAGGCTCGCAGCAAGTTGTCAACTTGCTGCATATTTTAAAACTGTGTCTCAATCGTTTTTACTCTGAACTTTATTTTAATCCGCTGTGCGAAAACTTTGAGGTCTCGAATGTTGTCTCAACATTAGAGCCAACATTTCTGTTTTAACAGTTTTTTTCAGCAAAATTCTCTTGTGTCCATACCACTCTCTGGGGCCTACGCCTTCAGAAATGAAGGAAGATTGTATTATTTTTCTATATAATTTGTGCCTAAATATAGATTATGAGATTAGTATTCAATAGATTGATACGATCTCGATTAATGTTTTTTTTTCTTCTAAATATAGTGAAGAGAGGTAGGGGAAAAAAAACGTTATACGTGAATTCAATTGCCTGAATTAATAGTTTTTTTTCTATATCATGATGTACAGTCAATTGAATGAAGAGGATATCGACTGATCAAAATAGGTAATTACATATAAAATCATTCTTATCCAAATCTATTGCAGGTAAGAAAACGTGGTCGATGTGCAATGTAAGACCAAGAAAACCTATTGATTACGTAGTAGTTAATGCATTTAATTGATGAATTAACTTCTTTTTTTCCCCCTAGCGTAACGCACGCCTTTTCAAACAAAATCTTTCAAGGTTAAGGAATATACATCTCAATTAAGTTAAAAAAATATTGTTTAGAGTCAATGCGAGCCTTCCTAAAATGAATGGATGCATTATCCTATAGCAAGTATAGTTCGTGCATATCTCATAGGATAAATATTTATCTATTACAAAGCTGGGAAAATAAGAAGGCAGTGTCGATAGCAAGAGATGGAAGGAGCTGAAAGAAGTGCAAGAGAGAAAGCCATTGATGATTGGCTCCCTATCACATCCTCACGCAATGCCAAGTGGTGGTATTCAACGTTCCATAATGTCACCGCCATGGTTGGTGCCGGCGTGCTCAGTCTACCTTATGCCATGTCCAACATGGGATGGTACGTCGTACTGTGTGTGTATATATCGGATATATATATGCTATTACGAGGATAATTTCAATGATCTATTGCAGGGGGCCTGGTATTACACTGATGGTGATGTCATGGATCATCACCCTCTACACGCTATGGCAGATGGTGGAGATGCACGAGATGGTTCCTGGCAAGAGATTCGACCGTTACCACGAGTTAGGGCAGCATGCCTTTGGGGAGAAGCTCGGCCTCTACATCGTGGTGCCGCAGCAAGTGGTGGTGGAGGTTAGCACTTGCATCGTCTACACGGTCACCGGCGGGAAATCGTTGAAGAAGTTTCACCAGACAGTTTGCCAGCATTGTCATGATATCAAGCTCACTTATTTCATCATGATGTTTGCCCTCATACACTTTGTTTTATCGCATCTCCCCAACTTCAATTCCATCTCCGTCATCTCACTCGCTGCAGCAGTTATGTCCTTATCGTAAGACCATGAATCTGAGACATCTTTGGACTAATAAAACCCTTGTAATAATGAACTATTTTATCTGACATGAATAGTTCTTAAAGGTATTCCACGATAGCTTGGACAGCATCACTGGCCAAGGGAGTTCATGGGAAGGTGGATTACAACATGAGGGGTTCTAATGCGACGGACAATGCCTTCAACTTCTTCAATGCGATGGGAGATATTGCGTTTGCATATGCTGGGCACAACGTTGTGCTGGAGATTCAAGCCACTATCCCTTCGAGTCCCGAGAATCCGTCGAAAAAGCCCATGTGGAAGGGGGTGATATTCGCTTACATCATCGTGGCCATGTGCTATTTTCCCGTGGCATTTGTCGGCTATTACGTATATGGGAACTCCGTGGACGACAACATCTTGTTGACGCTCGAGAAGCCCCAGTGGCTCATAGCCACGGCTAACTTTTTCGTCTTCGTCCATGTCATTGGAAGTTATCAGGTAATTAATAAGCATCAAGATTTGCTTTTTTTTTTTTTTTGTGGCGACGGTTTTGATGACTTGTTGGTTTGCATAGATTTATGCCATGCCTGTGTTTGACATGATGGAGACTTTCTTGGTTAAGACGATGGAGTTTAAACCTTTGTTCGTGCTTCGCTTCACAACCCGAACCTTATACGTTGGTAAGCACACTCTCTGTCCTACTATTATTAGGAGTTGAGCATCATTATTATGATAACTTTGGTCTATTTTCTCATTGCAATTCACAGCCTTCACCATGTTTGTTGCCATGACAATCCCTTTCTTTGGTGGTTTGGTTGGTTTCTTCGGAGGATTTGCTTTGGCCCCGACAACATATTTCGTGAGATTTCTTTTGCTGCTGCTCGTAAATGCATTATATATATGTGGTTAAAACAATAAAGTTGGTACTATGTATTATATATATATATATATATCATATTTGTGCAGCTTCCTTGTATCATGTGGCTCGCTGTCAAGAAACCTAAAAGATTTAGCTTCTCGTGGCTCCTCAATTGGGTAAGTTATCTTTCAGAAACTTTTAGCTATTTTTTTTTCAAGGGTTTGTCATAAAATTTTGGATAACTAAACTTTTGAGTATTCTTGAATTTCAGCTCTTCATCGTTTTGGGTGTCATATTATTGACCTTGTCGCCCATTGGAGGCTTGAGGAACATCATTCTATCTGCCAAGAACTACAAATTCTATCAATAGAATATTCGAGAGAATGAATTGTTGGTTTTTTCAGCCATGCAAAATTCCTCGTATTTATTCTGATTATGTTTTCTCATGCAGTAATTTGTTGCTTTTCCCTTAATTTTTGTTTGATCTTACGAGTGTGGTTGCTCAATTCTCATAATAAGATTTACTATGCGAGTTACAAAATGTTAACTGATCTCTCGCCATATAAATTAAAACATCAGTAGTATTGAAATACAATAATAAAGAATAAAGAAGAATAAAAACAAACAAACAAACAATAAACCGTATGTGAATCAAAGAATACAATAATCTTTCAAAGCTGATTCAATAATCTTCCATCATGGCTGAGATTCAAGAAATGGATAATCTGTATAACCAAGGACTGGTTCACCCGTATAAAACGTTCTTCGGTCGTACTTATTCAATTCTGCGTTAACCTCAAACCTCTTCGGCAAATCGGGGTTAGACAGAAACCATCTTCCGTAAGAGATAAGATCGGCATAATCTTCATTCACAGCTTCATTTCCGTCGTCTCTTTTGTAGCCGCCGTTCGCCATAAATGCACCTTTAAAAGCCCTTCTCACAGGCAGAAGAATCCTGGTTTCTTGCAGTAATTTTTCGTCGAAATAATCCGCTCTTGGCTCGACCATATGGAGGTACAAAATGCTGTACTGGTTTAAGGCATTAGCCATGTGTAAGGAAAGATTTATAGGGTCTGAGTCAATGGCTTCGTTGACGTTCGAAAATGGAGTTAGCCTTATGCCAACTCTTTCCGATCCTATCTCTTCTGAGACGGCCTTAACCACTTGCAGTGCAAATCTGCAGCGATTCTCTAAAGAGCCTCCATAGCAGTCAGTTCGATCGTTTACTTTGTCTTTCATGAATTGGTCTAGCAAATATCCATAGCCTCCATGAATTTCCACACCATCAAAACCTGCGTAAATGGCACCACATGAAATATATATATGTATGAGTCAGTGTGTTCTTAATTATTCTTATTGCAAGTACATGTGATGTGATGGCAGTATTATGGTCTTATAATATTACCAGCTTCCATCGCATTCTTGGCAGCAATTCTGAAGTCTACGATTTGAGGTATCTCATCAGCTGTTAAGCTTCTCGGTGGTGAGAAGTGTCGATTCTCTTCCTTGATCAAACGTTTATCCGTGGAAGAAACTGGGTCTTGGCCGTCGGGCTGAAACACTGTCGCAGTACATCCAATGTAAGAAAGATATCAAGATAGTTATATCATAAGCCATATTTATTCCATCATATGATTATGCAGCATTATTACCTTTAGCAGAAACCCTCCCAGCATGCACGAGCTGGCAAAAGAAAAAGCCACCTTTCTTATGAACAGCATCCACTATTGGTTTCCATGCCTCAATCTGCTCTTTGCTCCATATTCCAGGCGTATTGGGATACCTATAGACGTTTCAATCACGCAGTAAGCAAACGGCTCGACGATAGCATGCGAATATCACAACAAGGACAAAAGTTAATCACCCTATTGCACTTTGTGAAACTGCACAAGCTTCCGAGAGTAAAAGGGCACCGCTCGTTGTTCTTTGAGAATAGTACAAGATCATATGCTTCTGCGGGATCGTGTCGTATGATCTGTTCCTCGTAAGCGATGACATCACTACCCTGAAAAGCAAAGAAAAGAATTGACACTTATTATCAATACAATGATCTCTTGCACATATATATTATATATATATATATAGATGCATATAATATATACATGTTGAATACGTATACACAACATACCTGTGAGAGAGGTGAAAGTTTCCAAGCTTGTAAGGCGTAAGAAGTGGGATTTGGTTAAGTTCTAATTGTGATTCTCCTTCCATTGCAATAATCGAACTAATTGGTATTTGCTAATTGCTTGATTAGAGTGAGAGTTGTATGATCTCATGACTTTATATATAGTTGAGTTGTTGGATTTATTCAATAATTAGATTTGGAAAAGAATTAGTATGAGTTTCAGCTTTGGACAGGACTGACTTTCTATATTTAATCACGTGGGAAACTAATTTTCTTCCAACCGTCAACGGTCAACTAACGGTATTTGTATTATTTTCTCTAATCGTTGAATATATGCTATTATTACATCGTCAAGTAGACAAAAGAACCCACTGGATTTGAACGTTAAATAGAAAGATTATACAAAATTCAAGACAAACGACTTTGACATGATTGATATATTGCACGTTTATTGAAAAATTACGTCAAAAGATGGTCAAATTCATTACATAGTTGTAAATTAATATATTGGAATTGTTAATTCATCTCATTGGGCCAATGATTGGACATGATATATGTATTATGGGCCTAAAGCCCAATTATGTTAGTGGATGGAGGGAAACATTTTCCCGCGCTTGCTACGAAGTGCCGAGTAAAGGAAAGGGATTTCTGATTTTTGGTTAATTCATCAGGAAACCCTAGCATTGAACGCGGGATCGCAAGATGGAAGAAGAGCTCAGATCGGAATTCATCAAGAATGGGTTCACTTTCGACGACGAGAAGGAAGTTCTTGAGAAATGTGAGCCAATTTACTTTTTGTTGTTGCTGATTAAAGATTTATTTTTTCATAACAGTTTCATGAAATTTACAGGCCTCACGTTTTGTATACAGTACAAGCTTACTGCTGCAGATCTTGTTTCGAGCTGGGATGTTTACTCTCTCAACAGGTGAGTAGTAAAAATGGTATTGATTCTGAATTAGTTTATGCTTGTTTGCAGAACTTTTTTTTTTTTTTTTTATGTCGATGTATTCGTTAGGAAATGTTTTATTCCTGAAATTGTTTGTTTACAAGTCTCGTATATAAGATTTTCTGTAGGTTGTGAGTTGTTGAACTGCTTGTTGTTGCTCGAATGAAACTGTAATTTCTTTATCTCAAAATGTGCACGCATGGTTTTTGGATTTTCAGAGGTTTAGAATTCACGGTACAAAGCTCGCACATGGGTTCGTTTTTAGAGCAGCTTCAGAACGAGCAACTGGATAGACTGACAGAAAAAGAGCCGGAATTGCATCTATATTCAAATGATGTAGCAATGTGAGTGTGTCTTACTGTCTTTGGCATCCGTGACCATTCTGTTATTCATTTTATGTCGTCGACCCATATGTATTTGAGTCGTATGGATTATGGACTGCATCAAAGTTGAAACTTATTCTGCCATTTTTAAAGGATACCGAATGGTACATACGAAGACACCCCAAGCATAACAGACACACCTACAAGAAAACATGTCTCATCAGATGATAAGCCATTAGATTCGTCAGAGAAATCAAGTGGCTATAGATTTACCTTTTTGAAATCTGTAGAATCATTGACCCCGTTCGGATCTAGAAAGAACAAGTTTGTGGTGCAAACTATGCTTAACGAACATCAGAGTTCACAGACTATTAAAGTTGAAGACCATGGCAATTTAGATGATGACATCATTAAAAGACTTCAACCTAGTCCAAAGTGTTCCCTGCAAATTTCCAGACCACAACCTCAACCAGGTTGCAGGTTCATGTATGATAGACTTGAAGACAAGGTATCTATTTTTTTTTCTTGAAGTGTACGTTTTTTTTTTTGTTTTCATATATCTCATTTATTATTTTCCAATTAGTTCAATTTCCTGGATAATCTAATTAAAGAGAGAGCAAATGCATGTGCTTTATCTGGGATATATGATGAACCGGTGGATCCCTCTGTTGCTTCTCAGGTAACATTTCAATCTTCAAGGTATGAGGCATGAGTTGCTATATTCATCTTACACAGACAAAAGAATTACTTATTGAACTACAAATGATTCTTATCGTTTCAGAAAAGTATATTTGCTGTTGGCATGATCTGTTCTGAGGAAGAGGGTCGCCTGAAGGAGAAGCCTGTTATGCTTCAAAGCAGGTGAAAGGCATTAATGCATTTCTATCTTAAGCTGTGGCCCAACTTGGACATCCGTTTCTTGTTAACCAGCATATGACCTTTCAACATCTGGAATTGTGTTTTAAACTTTCTAGTCTAGAGAAACTGTTGAGCATTGCAATCTTGAATTTGGCTGCTAGGGGAAAGCACATAAAATGCATCTTGCGCAGAATAATAAACACCACCTTGTTATTATAATTTTCATTTACTCATATTATAATGTTTGTCATGCTATCAACATTTTTTACAGTGTCCAGCATTCTGGTGGGCAGCGCGTTCGAATAGACTTGCAAAATTTAAGTCAATTTTCTGTTTTCCCTGGACAGGTTTTCTGAGTTTCAACAAGCTAAGTTCATCTCCTCCTATTTGTGATAGGCTACCAAGTGTGTGAGTAACGTCTTATACCCATATGGTGCAGGTGGTTGGTGTCCAAGGACATAATCCTAGTGGGCATTGTTTAATTGCATCGAAGATCATTGATAGTGTCCCCTTTTCTGCATCTCTTGATGAGGACTATCCCGCCAAAAGACGATCCTTGGATCCAGATCTTCAATTGGTCAAAGCATCTGTCGACCTCCCTGCCTTATCATTGGTAAGTGAGTTTATTTTTGCATTGTTGAATGACAGTGCATAATGTAATACATGGATTGTTCAACTCAATAATTCTTGATCTACTTGGTTTGCGTGGTTATTTTCTTGACCAGTAACTTTGAATTTCTGAATTTCAATGGATCCGGTTTTTACGTTTCTTATATCTTCATTGATATTAATCTTTTGACCAAGTTTGCATAATGAGATAAGTTACTCAGAAGGAACATGGCATCTCCTAGTGGTTTATGAAGTTAGTTTGTTCCCTGCGATGGAAACAACTAGATAAGTGACATTTTTTTGCCACCATGAATGTGATATGGTTTCGTTAGACCTAATAGTTGAGCTTGAACATGGATGAAAAATGTTATAGATAATCATTCTAATGAATAAATGAAAACGGTCTTACTTTTGCTAAAAAGTATATCAATTCTCTCTTCTTTTAACAGATTGTTGCAGCTGGCCCTTTTACTACCACTGATAATTTGTTATTTGAACCTCTGATCGAGCTTCTTGCCTATGCACGCCGGAAGCAGCCCCAGTTGCTTGTCCTGGTGAGGATCTATAATTCTCATCAAGATTCCATTCCATATTGTTGTCTACATGCTCTTAGGGGATGGATAGAATTATTGTCCTTTTCTTTATTCTCTTTTTATTAGCTTGGGCCCTTTCTTGATTCTGGCCACGTGGAGCTCAAGAAAGGATCTGTGGATCGGACATTCAAAGAAATTTTCCAGTTTGAGATCCTTGGAAAGGTTATTCTAATGTGAAAGTTATTTATATGTGTTCAGTTAGTCAATGTTGTGTATTAATATTGTTGTTTATGTAGCTTCAAGATTATGTCGAGTATATGGGTTCATCAGCTCAAGTTATTCTTGTGCCTTCCAGCAGGGATGCAAATCATGACTTTGTTTTCCCTCAGGTGACTTATTTTTACTTAATGTACACTATGTTGTATATCTCTCAATGCGACACTAAAGTACACCTTTTGTGAGCAGCCTCCTTTTGAATTTCATCCTTCAGATTTCAATCATCAGGTACAACAGATGATCATGATCATATGAATACCTTTACCGTATAGCATTTTACTAACATGACTTCTGTATAATTTTGTAATTCAACAGATTTACAGCATCTCTAATCCTGGAACGTTCTCTGCAAATGAGGTAATTGACTCACTGGGAATCTAAACATCCACCCTATGATCTAATATATGCCTGCATCAATGTGGACAATAGATGGTGAATAAAAATGACAAAGCTCATAAAATTTTGGCTCCATAATGTGTTTAAGGCTATCACTGCTCTTGATATAATAGAACAATGACTAGAAAAAAATCTCAGTTGTTCAGCTTCATTAACAGGTGCAAGTAGCTTTCTGCACAGTTGATATACTGAAACATCTAAGTGCAGAGGAGATCTGCCGGAATCCTCAAGGTGGATCCAAGCAGCGCTTAACTAATTTAGCAAAACATCTCCTGAATCAACGCAGGTACGTTAACTATGATTAGTTTAGCGTGACACGTAAGCTTTAACATGTTTCGTTTGTTTTTACCTTCTTTCCCATTTACTCTTACTTTTCTGTTTCACACGTTTCCTTGGGAGCAGCTTCTATCCTCTATACCCACCAGCAGAAGACGTCCCCTTGGATTTCTCTCTCGCAAAAGAAGCTCTCCAAATCGAAAAAATCCCAGACATACTTATTTTACCGTCCGACTTGGCCACTTTCGTAAAGGTATGCTTTTCTACAAGCACAATTATCAATGGAAACTGAGATGTGCACGATTCAACAAGGATTTATTTTCGCTGTCACAGGTGCTGACCATTGGGGAAGAAAATGATGGAGAAAGACAGCACAAGTGCATTTGTGCTAATCCAGGGAGACTTGCAAGAGGTGAAGGAGGTGGTTTCTTTATGGAGATCAATTACAGTGAGAATCCTGAGTTATCAAGTGCTTCGATTATCAGAATATAGGAAGAAGAAGAAGAAGAAGAAAGACGGTACATGCATTGGACTAGATGGAAAACTTAATGCTGTGCTTGCAATTTCATTAGGCATTGAAGGCTCTTACATTATGCATATGAAGGTACAATCTCTCTTGAATATGTTGGTTGATCGTACGTCAGTGATATATCCTTCCCATTGCTTTGTGCATGTAACCTTTCTTACATCATGTTGGCAGTTTGTTTCTTATGTTTTTAAATTTGTGATAAGTTAATGAGAATATATTTCTTCACCATTAATTCCCATTTTACTCACAACTGTCCTGTGATCCTAATTTCCAGGAACACTCCAATGCTTAAATAATGCAATTTACATTTGATGATTTCTTACAAAGATACTATTAGGTCAACTTCACCATTTTCCTTGACCTCTGTCTGTACAAGTCAACCCAGAGATGGAGAACCCATAACATGCTCACCCCAATCCCTACCGCCGTAACAGAAAACCAAGAAATCCAAGCCCACCTTGGAATCACACTATCTACTACACCACTAATGAAATGCAACCCTATCCTATACACTACAAATGGTGCAAGAATCCCCCTTATCAAGGTGTAGTACGCATAAAAAATCGGCGACAAGAACTCGAAAACACTTGTAGCCTTGGCCGAGTCGACTTTTCTGTACCTCGAAAGGCTCCACGTGTTCTGGCAAGTAGTCGTTACCTCGGCAAGGACAAGAATACCGAGGATAGCAATGGCTCCATACCCAAACAGATACCTACACGTCATCAACACGTAGAGGGTGGCTAAGTGGTGTGCGATGAGTAGCACATCGCTGGGTACCAAGACAACGTAGTGCACAAGGTCCATCAAGAAGTAAGCTATGCTGTATTCAAGGACTGTGTTTTGGAAGGCTGTGTTTGGGCGGGTAAGATCGATTTGGACCGTGTTTTTCTGGGATTGTAAGATGGAGAGAAGGGCTAGAACTAGCGCAGGTGTACCATGAGCTAGAGACATGAAGCAACTTGAAGCTTCGGACCTATACTTGTTGTCCCACTTCTTGAATACGATGAAGTATCCCATTGCGTATATTAACATGTACCACAGTGTGAACAGTAGAAGTGGTGAATAATGAAGGTTGTCGGATATGTTCATCTCTGCAAGAAGAGAACTTTGTGATGGAAACAAAGGTTTTCTTGAAAAAAAGATATGCAATTTAATTAATGATCAGTTCGTTTATTCATTTATTTTTATTGGTGGTATTCTTGAAAAAATCTGGGGCTACGAGAATATGCCGTAGGCGATACCGCACCTTACTTCTCCAATAATAATCATCCAACTTGAAGCAAATGAAGTTTTTATATTTTTAATTCATTTAATATAGTCGTTCAAGGAAACCCTAAACGTGAAGGAAACAATTTCTTACAATGGTTTTTATATAATGCGGATTAGGATATCATATATTATTTTATTATGTCAACGACATTGTTGAAAGTTTTCTTTGATCAAAAGGTTAATCAATCAATCTTATTGGATAATCTTAACTAATCACATAAACGGACGAAATACAAATTTAAACTGGCGGGAAATTTAATCTACATACTTTTGCATGAGAAAAGCACAGTTCTCACGACGAAAGAGGATCTTCATTCCCTGGACTTGACTTTGGTTTTGATTGAATCGACGAAAGAGTTTTGAGTATATATATGGGCCTTACATTGGAAATTTGGAACATATATCTTCTACTAATAGAAGATCAAATTCATTTACAGTTCTTGCATGTAATCCATGTGAACTCAGTTCTTTGATTACAATTTTTTTTTTTTTACCGTCTCAGAGTAAAATGTATATCCCTAAGTGCATGTTTGGTTGATAGGTTTAGAAATTTTAAATATGAGTATAATAGATATTGATATGTTTGGTAGGTATGTTTATATAAACCAATTAACTTTAAACCCATAAGTATGGGTTTAGAGTAACACTGCTCAAAGGTGGGTTATAAAAAACCCACAAATATTTTTACAATATTGCCCCTCATTAGTTCTCACTTAGATTGAATTCTACGTATCACGTCCTCTTCTATTATCAACAAACTCCAATTTGAAAAGTTTCTCTCAGGCATCGATTCATCAGACAATTCACGCACCCACCTTCTGCACCACCGCCGTCGTCGTTCGTTTCTTCACATCTAGCATGTATGAATGATTGAGAAGACTTCTTCTCTGTTGGAAATTTAGATCAGATTATAGTTTTGTTGCTCTTTGTGGTTCTGTGATTTTTTGGTATTTGAATTGTCAAAGTATTGTGTTTCTCCCTTTCTCCTTTTCTGATCTGGGATTTCTAAGAAAGATTTTGAGATTTAGTTTTATTAATTTATTTTGTTTAACTTGATAATCGGGAGTTGGGTTTCATTTCTATTTCTTTTTTCGAGATGTTAATTATGCTCGGGTGGGTTTGTATATGCGTGTTTGCTTGTTCATGGCGTTGGAGATGGGTTTATGTCCCTTTTTAGACAATAAAAAATGTAGATATCAATATTGTTTGTTGCTGCCGTGGTGGGCTTATGTAAAATGGTAGGATGATATCGTGAATCGATTGTTTAACCCTTGTTGTTATCGTACTTCTGCTTTTGCTAATATGTACTTATTTTTATTGAAATAGAGGTGAATGAATTCGAAAGAAGTGGATCTTGTGCTCTTCGTGATTGCTCATGTAATAGCAGAATATGAAAGTTGGATGAGACTGGGAATTTTTTTATTTTTCATGCACTCCCATTGGAGACATGAGAATAAATTACGTTACACTTTAATAGAAAAAAGGCCGAAGCAAGTTGAATATCTAAAGGGTCTAATAAATGATGATAATAGCTATGCATTAGAGAATTTGAGGATGAGTAAGGATGCCTTTAGGAGGTTGTGTTTTCTCCTTGAGCATTTTTCGGGATTGAAGCCTTCAAGATACGTAGATGTGCCTGAAAAGGTAGCCATATTTTTAGGAATTCTAGCTCACCATAAAAAAACTCGTGAGCAAAAACATGCTTTTAAAAGATCAACGGAAACAGTGTGTAGACACTTCAACTCTGTGTTATCTGCTGTTCTAGCTCTACAGGATGTGCTTTTGCTCAAACCAAAACCTATCAATGCACAAAACAGTCCAAAATTTAAATTTTTTGAGGTACGTACGAATCATCAAGTTCTTACTTCTTGTTGATTCCATGTGTATTTTACTTATTGACGTAATTATTTTTGTATAGAATTGTTTGGGAGCATTGGATGGGACATACATTAATGTTCGAGTTAGGGAGAATGAGAAAGCTCGATATAGAAATCGCAAAGGTTCAATCGCAACAAATGTACTTGGAGTCTGTGATCAGAATATGAACTTCATTTATATCTTAGCTGGATGGGAAGGATCCGCTGCAGATAGCAGGGTATTGCGTGATGCAGTTTGTAGAGAAAATGGCCTTCGTGTGAGCAAAGGTATGTAATTGTTGGTTCATTGTTCAAGATTCTGGTCAATAACTACTATTTACACTACGCAGGAAAGTACTATTTATGTGATAACGGATACACAAATTGTGAGGGGTTTTTAACTCCTTACATGGGTGTTCGTTACCATTTAAAGGATTGGGGGCCAAGGTGTCAAGTTCCTCAGAATGCGAAGGAATATTTTAATATGCGTCATTCTTCTGCCAGAAATGTGATCGAGAGAGCTTGGGGCTTAATGAAAATGAGATGGGGTATTCTTCGTAGTGCTTCTTTCTATCCAGTGAAAACTCAAAATCGTATTATTTTGGCATGTGCTCTCCTTCATAATTTTTTACGTCGAGCAATGATTATTGACCCATTGGAAGAAGACGTTCCAGAGGGATATCAAAATTCCAATGGTGATGGTGATGATGCAGATGAGTATATTACACAAATTGAGAATACAGAAGAATGGGCTATGTGGCGGGATGATTTGGCTGCGACAATGTACAACGAGTGGAGAAGTAGAACCCGCTAGGTCATCTTAATGATATGTAGCAAAAATGGCAGCCGTTTATATCAACGAATACGTACGTAGCATGTGTTTACTTTTATGCAAAGTAGTAATATTCTTGACCTACAGAACACGTAAGGATTGATGTACTTAGCAAATATCTGATCATGTTTCTAGCTTGTATGTTCTTTTTTTACAAACTGCTTCTTTTTAATTCATTTTCTTATGATTACCAGAACAACATGAGTAATCAGTTTATATCGAGTCAACTTTTGATTATAGCTATTTTTATTTTTCTGCGAGCTTATACTTTGTGCTCAATAGATAAAGCAAATTTGAGATACTGATAGGCTTGTCAGTGGGGCGGAGATTCCCCGTCCCCGCGGGGATCCGCCCCGAATGGAGCGGGGAATCCTCGAATTTTGATCCCCGTGGGCCGGGGACGGGGAGACATTTTTCCCCGCGGTGATCCCCGCCCCGTTTCCCGCCCCATGCCTTGGGTCTACTGTAATATATAAATAATATTAAAATAATATACATAATATTAAAATAATATAAATATTATAAAATATAGTTTCTATAATACAAAAATAGATATAAATAAGATTAAAATATACTTTATAATATATTCTACCAAAAAATATATTAAATTTTAATATTATATTATAAAATTTATTTTTTATTTTTAATGTTGGTGGGGCGGGAATCCCCGCCGGGGCAGGAAATCCCCGCGGGACGGGGACGAGACCGATTTTTTCTCCGTTTTGCTTCGTGGGGCGGGATCCCCGTCCCCCGATCCGTCCCGTTGACATCCCTAGATACTGATTTATAAACATATGCTTGAATAAAAAAGAATAAACATAAACTTGAATAAACATAAACTTTGAGATACTAATAATCCGGCTTGAATAATAGAGAATAATATATTGATAATGCATGCATGAACATCTGTCACAATTAAAAAAAAAAGGCTAGAGCTAAGGCATACTATTTATTCCTTCCATACACATATGAACTAGTTCACTTATTGTTTTCCTAACATGATTTATGACATGATAGTGCCCTTGAAAAAATAAAAGCGATGGGTAAGTACTGTCTAAACTCGGGAAAATTATAAACGAGATATAATTAAAATATAACTAATTGCAATTTTTAGCAATCTTGGCAACCATTAGCTCACGAGCGGCGTCATTCCTTCTAAGAAAAACAAGCAATTTGGAAGAATTGCTCATAATGATCTCTGAAACCTCTATTCGTTGTGTGGTAGACAAATTAATTGGCATGTTCTCAATAATATCAGCAACTGCAAGTTGTTTTTCCTGATGCTCTCGCTCAACAGAACCAATTTTTGAAGCAACCTCAGAAAGAGCAGCCACAGTGCGCTTGTTCATCTCTTTGAAGTCAGAAAATAACTCATCCATTTCATCCATACCCATCTTTCTCTTCCCAGATTTGTTCCTTTTCGATTTTGCACATTTATCGTTCGGTTCCTCAATGCCATCTTTTTGATCTGCAGATTTGTCGCCTAGAGAAACATCCTCCTCAAAATTTGTGGACTCATCAACTGATGAGGTAGTTCTCTGACCAAAAGTGGGAGTCCATGTAGGATCAGGGGACTCCAAAAATAATGTTGCAGCCTCGATACTCTCTACATACTCAATAGACACATTCTTTGGAGCTTCATCGCAAAACCCTACCGCATTTTCTCCAGATGCTCTATCTTTGCCAAATATCTCAACCCAATCTCGATAGTAAGTCCATGTTTTATACCTGATACTATCATAAAGTTTTGGATTATGCTGCACCAAAAAGCAACAGTTAAAATACTATTAATAAACTAAAAATAAACAAAATTAAAGCAAGCACCTGTTTAATATCATCCCACAACTCGTCACTAGCATCAAGCATCATTTTCTGGTAATTGAAACCAGTGCCTGATCTCGATAAAAAGTCTACCAAGATATAGTACTCTTTTTCAATTATGGCATTTGGAACTAATATGTGGCTCGCGCCGAATGTCTGACATTGGTTGAATTTTCAAAAACGCATCCTCAAGTGCTTGAAGATATCCAATTTTGAAACCATTTTCTGATTTCCAACCTTTTTGAATTATTTCTTTGAATGCTTGTATCAAACTCTTTTCTTCATCTGGCTTCCACCAACGTTTGGTCTTATTCTTTTGATTTGGAGCCATAGTTAGTCTTATCTATGAAAAGGATTAAGCATCTAAAAATCTAAATCTTTATTGTATTTATACTGTTGGAGTAATGACTATATCAAATATTTATCTTATCCATCGATATATATATAAATGTTCAGAACGATCCACACACTTCGTGATGTACTAATAAGAAATAGTATTAATACATATATTTCTATCCAGAGTGAAAGACAATGTCTGATTCTTGGCATCTCCTAATTAAAGGATTGATCCGTTGGTTTTGCTAGCTTAGTCAGATAGAACCTCTATCTCTCTCCAAAAATATGGATTTCTCATATTTTATTTTATTTCTCAAGCAATTGGATCCTCAATGACTGCTCCTTTGTAGGAATAGTCCAACGTAACTAAATAAAGAGTTCAAGGGCATAATTGGAATTTCATCAAATACCCATCTATTAAAACCATGTCTAACCAAACAAGTATATTATATTTAAACTCACTAACCAAACACACATTTTATTTTATACCCACTATTTAGTTTTATATAAACCTTACTAACTTAAACCCTCCTAAACATAAACCCACGTACCAAACGAGCACTAAGTAACGGTCGGTCCCCTCTCCCCTGTGGTAATATAATAGCCTGCTTTTATAGTCCATCATAAAAATTAACGTTTTGTCATTGTAGTAATGAAGTTCTTGAAATCTACAATAACTTACTACTGTAAAGTCACAGTCCGATCATTTACTTCATTCATAAACAAAAGCACACAGCAAGTATTTTTCTTGTATAGATACAACTCACAAGCCAAGCCAAGCCAAGCCAAGCCACTATCCTTTCTATTTTATTTGTGATTTGTATGTAGTTACATTTCAAATTATTGAGGGAGGACCACCCCACACCCTGACAATTAATAGATTAGATAGCTATTAGATCTCTTCAATGCATCATCCACTCATGATTTTCTGACGTTATCTCAATCAATATTACCAAATAATAAAAGGGCAATAAATTATGAAACAATACAAAAAAATACATTAATGCTCCCTTTGGATGTGTGCGGGAAATGCACATGGTTCCTACGCAACTTACGCCAAACGAAATACAATAAGCTACTACTGCACATGGCCTTCGATTTCGATCTACCAAATAAATAAATATCATCGATCTACAAATAATTCCCATTAAACTCATAATTATTGCAGTGTAAGTAAATAGGAGAGGAGAGTAGAGCAAAGCAAGCAAGAAATGTAATTATCTAAAAAAGGAAAAGTACACTTATTCGATCCCATTGTGCTGAGGTTGTTGCCCATCCTTCCTTGCCTTGGCAGGCATGTGAAATATCTCAGAAAATGGACCCAAAGAGACACACACACACACACACACATATACTTTGTTTTTACATGACATGCATCTGACACATCTCTACAAAGCACCATTGGATGCTTTCTATTCTATGGCTCGGCTGTGTAAGAAAGAGTCCCAAATTATACATGCATTGCATTTCCATTGCATCGATCGAGAGTTTACCTTACCCAATGCTTACCTTACCTCCATGCAAGCCCTTTTCTTTCTACAGTATAGTACTTGCAACTCTTTAAATATAATCTGAAACGAATGTCAGACAATTATTACATATCATATTAATGAGGTGATAGTGATACTTGCAGCATTCTTTACCTTAGATTCCAAAGTGAGTAAAAGATGACAAAAGCAAGAACCCAGCCCTTATTATTTTATTTTTACTGCGACAAGCTGAGCCCATCTGATGCTTCTGCTTTTTACAATGCATATGTGAGTATTTTATAGTTATAGTCGGTGGATCTCATCCCCTCACTCACTCTGTCATCTCTTGAATAAAAGTTTTGGTGGTTTCAAGGTTTTATTCTCTGCTCATTTCTGCTTTAAGACTTTCCAGGAAAATTCAATGTAATGTACATGCAAGTCCTGAAGTTCTTGCAGCCCATTTTGTTTCATCGGCTGGCTTTAGTCTTGCCCAGCCTAGATCTAAAGTTTTGCTTTCAGGATCAGTTCTATTCAAATCATTTTGTAATAAGCATTACTGAATTAAAGATTCTTTTTTTAGCTAATTCCTTTTCTTCTTTCTTTGCTTCCGTTGCTGACTATCTTGTCATGTATCTTCTGCAGATTCTTCACTAGTGGTATGTGAGAAGTTTTCCATTCCTTTACAACAACAAATTCTTTACTAGCCGATTCAAAGGGTCGCAGATGAGATCCATCGAAGACAAGAACTGTGTCAACAATGGCAGCATCACCCAGGATCAGATCTCAGGAGGAAGTTGCATGAGCTTCGACTTCCACAAAAGCAACGGAGGCGGCGGTGGGGTGAACCGCACCTCGCACCACCACCGAACCGCCCTAGGCAAGCCCACGCCTTCGAAATGGGACGACGCCCAGAAGTGGCTGGTGAACCTTTCGAGAGGAGACAAGAGCCACCCAAAAGCCTCTCCACGCAACTCGAACGCCGACGACAGGAGGCTAATCGCGCCGGTTCCGAAGAAAGACTACTCGAGCGAGGACGACAACGAATCGAGTGGGGCCGACCAGTTTGAGATGGAGACGAAGAACGTAGTGGACTGTGAGGAAGAAACTGTGTGGAGGATCAACAAACCGGTGAACAGCACTACCTCCAAGAACGCCGCCGTGAGGTCTATATGCGTAAGAGATATGGGGACGGAGATGACTCCTATAGCTAGCCAGGAGCCTTCAAGAACCGCCACGCCTATAAGGGCGACCACGCCTGCTGTTGGGAGTCCTATGTCTTCGGGAGCTTTGTCTCCGGCCCGGCGTTGTAATAACGAGGGCAGTCATGGTCAGAACGTCGTCGCGAGTGAGCCTCGTAGGGAAAACGGCCCCATTCGACAAGATCAACAGAGTAGTAATAATGATAGTGTCGTTGTGAATAATAATAATAAGGGCAGTGGTGATATAGTGAAAAAGCTGAGTCCTTTGGAATCGCGAGCTGTGGCATGGGACGAGGCAGAACGTGCCAAGTACACGGCCAGGTAATAATATAACTTCTGAGGAGTTTTAGGCAAGCAAGGTGAGTTTTTGATCATTTCCTGGGATTTTCTTTTTTATAGGTATAAACGAGAAGAAGTGAAGATACAAGCATGGGAGAATCATCAGAAGAGAAAAGCTGAGATGGAGATGAGGAAAGTAGAGGTAAATTATTATGTGTTATTTATTACAGTCAATAGGGCTGGCTGGCTCTTCTTACATATATCATTGTACTCATCATCATCATGGTGTATGTGTTAAGGTGAAGGCAGAGAGGCTAAAAGCACGGGCCCAAGAGAAGTACACGAACAAGCTGGCATCGACTCGAAGGATAGCCGAGGAGAAACGAGCAAATGCCGAAGCTAAACTGAACGAAAAGGCCGTGAAGACTTCGGAGAGTGCAGATTACATACGAAGAACAGGCCATCTTCCTTCTTCTTTCTCCTTTAAATTACCTTCTTTTTGCTGGTAGTTCTCTACAATAATATGTATGTATACACTACACTCTTTCGAAGCTTCGATTTGAACATTGTCATGATTACCTGGAAGCTAATGCAAAACTCTTCTTTCACTTGATGGTGTAAATGTACTTGGCGACAATTGCATGAAATTCAAACAACCTCCTCCATGAGATTCATTAGTTGTAATAAGGTACGGTGATGAAAAATGCGCAGTAAACTTACCACTAATCCTCCAAAGAGAGAGATATAAATGAAAATGAGAGAAGTAAATGAATCCTCTGTTTGACCTAATGATAGTGCGATTATAATTAGGATGAATCCTTTGTTTCCCCTCGATTTAGTTATTTCTGGTTATAACTTGATGATGGAATATGTTTAGTGCAACGGTCTGCTACAATAAATGATAACCACATTATCTCCTCATCCCATGAATGGCAATACTTACTCATTCATACAGAATTTCCGAAGAATTATTAAGACAAGAAATGAGAACTCTAACATGCATTCGGAGGCTTCCTTCGAAGATCCTCAAATATGGTGTTACATTGACGAATTCGGTATGAACATTCAGGAATTAAAAATGTATGCTTTTTCACCTCAATCTCTACTGTCTCTTACAAAACATGGACCGAGCAGGGAATGAAGCTCGACAAAAGAACGACACAAAGACAACGACCTTTCTCCACGTGCGGTTCTTCCTTAATGGCCATTGCCTTCAAAGCTTCGGCAAAACTGCAAGGCTTGGATGGATCTTTGGGATCTTTCATGAAAACCATGATTAAATTCTTCAGCCCATTCTATAGTCTAGTACATAGAATGCTTAACCAGCTTCTTACAATACTGTCTTTCATGGACGATCATATCCTCGTCATGGAAAGCTTTATAGAGACGGTTTTCCCACGATCCAAACGTATTTTTGATAAGATCGACGGGCTGATTAGCATTGCAGAGATTTTACCAGAAAAATTTGATGAGGGGTTGAGTAAATTGCCCGTGATCGTGCATAGGGTCCCTTTCCTTGATTGGATCCTCGTCCATCTTATTTCTTGGTTAAATTTTATCTTATCTCGTTTGACTCGCCTGGGATCGAAAAACACCAAGGAAAAGGAGATTGAGGTCGATGTTTACTGCAAGCATAAGGTGAGCTGCAACAAAGGCGATGATCGTATAATATCTGAAATTCCAAAGAAGATTGTAGATTTTGAAGGGATTGAGAAGCAGTTTCCTTTCATAGAACCTTATAGCCCGAGGCCAGTGAAGATACTAGATTCTCTACAAGCACATCATCAAAGTGGCCTGGATTATTCCCCTTCTTATAGGTCTGCTTTGTCATCACCTATGTCTGATGATTCTAATCATACAATAGGTGTAGTAACAGATAATTGTATGAAGTGCACGTATAAGGAGATGCTTGAGAAGGGAAAAAGAGAAGACACTTGACACAAACAGAGATGTTTTTTTGTTGTTCTTTGGGATGCTTCAGAGTTTGTGTACAATGCAGAAGCCTGGCGTTAGATTTTACCAAAATTAGAGTCAAAATGAAAGTAGAACTACATATTGTAAAATATCTCAAGCATAAGAGATTATTCCTTTTCATAACTTGACTTCAAAAGCAGCAGACAGAACTCATTGAATAACTTAAAGCAACACTAAGACCTAGGGACTCAATCAATCTCTACGAAAATAGCTACAAAACTTGAGCGTATGTCAAACCAAAGAAAAAAGGGAACTACAGAGTTCAGCGACACCATTAACTTTCTGCTCGAGATAAGGATAAAGAGAAGTCGGAGATTGACGATATGATTATCAAAATCTTGAATCATTCCCACCCAGTTGGAGCGGGGACAGCCGTCGGCTGTGGAGCAGCTGCTGTGTCCCACCCATCGCCACCACCTACACCAGAAATACGAGAGACAGAAAATGGCATACATATTTAGATTTGTTATCAAAATTTTCATGAAAGAAAAAAACAAACACCGTAAAAAAACAAAGGCATGTTAACAACAATTGACTATCATGCTTCAAGTAGCTGCTAATGCAAAAGATTAATGGGAACAAGTCTATTACTGAGCATTATGACCCCTGACATTGGAAACTGGCAAACTGATGTATCACTATTTAAGTGTTCCACCTTAAACTATGAGCAATGTACATCCTCAATTTGATCTTTGGAATAATAAGTTTGGTCCGACATCAAAAGGTGATAATAGAAACATGATAAAAGCAAATGAGGTGAATACTAACCCGTATCTGCATTCCAACCAGTTGCAGCTTGAGGAACTGCACCTGCCACATCAGGGGTCCATTGGGCATCTGGGATTTGGCTACTAGTCCAATCAGCTCCACCAATTGCAGCAGCAGAAAAATCAGCATAGTCAGGAAGAGCGGGTACTTCATCTTCTTGCTGCTCCTTGGCCTCTTCGGGTTCTCTATAGAAGAACAAATCAACCTGAGAACACAAAATAAAGTGAATTAGATATCCGAGGATGCGGAAACTTTTCCCCACGTAAAAAAAAAAATCTACGATTCTTGATTCATACATGGCTTCGATATTGCATGCCTTCGAAGTAGTAGCAACCCTTAAATATGCAATAATAAATTAAAAAAACTGCATTACCATGATGTCCCACTTGTGCCCAGGTGCAATCACACCACGCATCTGCAGAACCATCCTTGCCAGAAGCCAGAAAAGGCATCCAATGCTGTGTTTTCCCTTGTTATTGGCTGGGATACCAATATCAACATAGCGCATAGGCGAATCAGTGTCGCAGAAAGCAATGGTGGGAATATTGTACAGAGCAGCTTCTTTAATGGGCTGCAGATAAGCGTTAACACGTTCATTAGGTATTTTCAAAACAACTCAAAGCATCGACCAGAAGAAGTAACTGAATAACCTGATGATCGGTTCTTGGGTCAGTGAGAATAAGAAGCCTTGGCTCACTGAACGATGTCTGAAGCTGGTTTGTGAATGTCCCAGGAGTGTGACGTCCAGCAATGGCATGAGCACCGGTATATTGTGCAAATTTCAGCACAGCTCTCTGTCCATAGGGCCTAGCAGATTGAACAATGATGTCTTGAGGGTTCTCAATAGCAACAATTACCCTAGCAGCCATTTGAAGCTTTTCCCATGTCTTCCCAAGGTTGATGATATAGATTCCTGATAAATTTAAAAGAAAAAACAAACGGGGCCCACCATAACTATATTGGAACTATTCTAAAAACCAATGCATACCCATATAAATACTAATAATATAAGCAAGCATCAGAGATAGAATAAGTGAAATGCAGCAAACAGCTAAGGAAGATCAGCAAACAAGAATGTCAATTAGTATTGAATATGCTCATTCCCATATTCAATTAATATCCAGTACAAACAACATGGTTTGCTATCCGTCACCCAGCGTACCATAGTCCTATGCCAGAAAACGAAACATGCTTCACATATTACATCCATTGGAAAAATGACTTCATTTAAAAAGTATTGGGATCGAATTCCACAATCCAAGATACATTGCAATCCCATCGCATCAGATTTAGCTATAAAAACTCCTAGTCGGTAGTCGAAATAGCATAATGCAATACTAACCATCATTCCGGCGTTTGAAAACGTAGCGCTCCATTTGGAAATCGCAGTTTTTGGTGCCGAGGTGCACTTCAGCAGCCAACATCATCTGTATGTCGGCCTCTTTCGTCGTCAACGCCCTTGCCATGATGGTGAAGAAAACAAACGCACACCTATTAGCAGCGGCAATGTTTGGTTCATGGGTTAGAATATTTTAAAGGTTGGTTTTAAAGAATATTGAGCGTTTGGTTCATAGTTTTATATAAAGCATGAGTTTAGATATACTAAGTTTAAACCCATGTATAAGGGTTTAAATAAACCCACCTCTCAGATGGGTTTATGTAAACACGTTAACCAAACACACATTTTATTTTATACCCACTAATTAGTTTTATATAAACCTTACTAATTTAAATCCTCCTAAATATAAACCCACGAACCCTAAGTGTAAATGTAAGCGTAGTCGATTCGACTGACGATAGGTTTGATGTGAAATGCTGCTTCGCAATGCAATGCAATTCTTAAATATTGAAATAAAAGCCAGCCCTAGCCTAGGGTCGTCGGTCTTATTGGGCTGGGCTGAAAGCCCATAATACCACATCGTAAAAATTGTAATGGGCTGATAAAGATTTTGGAATTTATACTAGTAAATAATATATGTACCGTTGGCTTTAAAGTGGAACTGCTTGGGGCGGTTCATGGTTGATTCGATCCCTAACAAGATTCCGCTATCATTTCGAACCAAAATCATGTATTGTCTGTCTCAAATAACCATCATAGACGCATTACTCAATTTTATAAATATATATATTTATAACGCCACCTATCAAATCAAATTATTATTATTAGAAATATGTAAATAAGAATGCTTTAACTCATTCAAATATAAATAAATAGGTCAGCCGTGTCTATAATCAGTCGATGTCTCAATGATATGCTTCAGCCATGATTAGGACTAGAAGCGACGTCCACCCAGTGAATGATCGTGTGCCTTTTCCCTTACCATTCCTTTGATCATACTGTTCCCATAAGAAGCCTGTCTGGTTATAATTTTTCACCACATTTCTGTCGCAAAAAAAAAAAAAGAAAAAAGAAAAAGAAAAGGCAGGTCGACTAGAATAAAGCCATGGAGTATATAACGAACGTAATATATGAAGTCATTATAATTAGAAAGAAAATTAAATGATAAGTTCATCGAGGCTCATATTTACCTGATCAAGTTGTTTCTCAGATCATTGTAGATCATCTTGGCTTGGTCTCTGTATGGCCCATCAACTAAAACAATTTTCTTGAAACTTATTGACATGAATTGTAAAGAAAAAAAAGGGTTTTACATGGAAAATAGAGCACTCGTTGGAACATTCCTTACCTTCGCCATAATAATCAAGTGCGGAAAGAATCATATAATTCATGTTCATCCATATTGGTCCTCTCCAATAAGGTGGGTCATGCTCAGTGTTCCGTTGCATGTACAATGAGCTAGTGAGTTCACATTCATGGTCCAAAAGTAATGTTAGCAGCTCCTAAAAGGACATGCATAATCAGCAGATTTAGGACGTTTGCAATTTACCTTGTCCTCGAAAGAGATCGAAGTCCATATTTGGTCCAAAGCGTGCTAGCGTTTGATATGAGATCAAGCTGTTTCTCTAATATCCACGAATCCTAAATGGTGGGAGATCAGAAAGAAACAAGAATCAAAGCTTATTTTAGAGTTATGATGAGAAAAACATTTAGCAGAGCATAAAATCCCCAGTCAACAAACTCACAGACGGTATTAGCCTTTCCATGAAGGGAAAGAGGCTAACATAGCCAGAATGAGGAACGAGTCTCAGCACAGGTGTCTCTAGAACTTCTCTTACAAGTTCACGTTTCGGATAGTTTCCAGGCAACTCTACAAGTCGCCAACTTAGTTGTACCTTACAAGAAAGAAAAATTTCACAGACATGACAAGCTTGAAAAATCTGAAACCTTAAGCAATACCAAACAACATACCAAAAAACTTAAAGCAAATATGACAATGGCGAATTACTTAGAAAAAGCTACACAACAATACCTTTTCCGTATGATTTCCATAATCAAAATAAACTCCACTTGCAGAATCCAAGTGCAGCTGGAGAAAGAAAAAAGGAGAAAATTTTGCAGAAAAAGTAGCAGAAGAAAAGTTTGCCTTCTCAAATTGGCACAGGGAGTAAGAGACCTAATCCCCATTAGTAGTAAGTATCTAATAAGAAGATGCCTTAGCTTATGTGGTTGAACAGAGGAAATGATATTACCTGATTTAAAATCTCAAAATCAGAGAGTGCCGCTGCTTTTAATCTGTACTCCTGCACAATGATGTATATATATTCACACATTTGTACCAAACTATACGAATTATAGCATACACAACAAGCTAGGATTACAACCTTTCCTATAGAATTGTCATCAAGAACATCTGCAATGGTACTCATGCACTCTGCTGCGAGATGCATCCAACATCTAAGATCCACGTGACGTTCATCATCACTAGGATGTGATGCACGGGGATAATCATCCAACCCAGAAGAAAGTGACTGCAGATACCAGAACAGTACTTTGATAACGCTGACAAAGGAATTCGAACAATTCTTGACATTCAACGATCAAGTCAAATACAGTTCAGACCACAAGCTGCTAACTATCTAGGTGAATATAGAGTCGTTGTGAACCTTAGGATTCAGCTCTCGTATAGTTGAACTGTCTCTTCCATGCCAAAAATATGTATTGGTCACTTTTCCTGTAAAATAAACACCAATTACAGGAGAAGATTTATCATAAAAGTTCAATAGAAAAAGAAAGTGGATATTCGTGTGGATTGCTTGGACAAAAGCAGGCATAATTCAGAAGTAAGTTATGGAGCAAGTCCTCACCTGCTTGAGTTCTATTAAACCACTCAAACCATGCATCAAGTCTAACCGATGCTGTTTTTAAGAAGATGGAGACATCATTTCTTTCTGGGCCAGTAAACCTGTTCTTCTTCATGCCAGTGACCAGATCTGAGAGACAAAAAGATAAGTATTACAAAAGAGTTCACAATTTGACTAAAAATGTTAAAAAACATCTATGTTAACAGCTTGCAGAATATCTGCAGGGATCTATTTAGCATATATATGTGACAAGACGGAACAGAGTTCAGGACTCTAAAGGCAAGATTTCAATCACATTTTAGCACTGATCATTTCGGCATTTCAATCATATAAAACAAGGTAGAGAACAATTGATGACGTTTTATGCTGTAATAATCTCTAAATATTGTTAATTCACAAGCAAACATATCACAAACTTCCAATGGGCAAGCGACAAGCCTAGACACTTCCAGAAGAATTTATATTCTTTAGCGTGCTAGATTACTCATGGGGCAAAAAATTTCAAATTAGTACGATCTCTGTTTTCATCCTTTTCGAAATTAGCACTGTCACTCATTGTCACTCAAGTGAAAATGTTACCTCGTAAAACCAAAAACAGTGTAGGTGGATTTCCATTTGTTGGATGCTGAAGGACGAACTCTGGCGGTACCTTACTGGAGACAAACATAAGAAAGACTTCGTCTTTTTTTTCAAAGTAAATTGACACCGCAAGATATCAGTGCATTAGATAAATTCACGGGGTCACCTTAAGGCCTCGGCGCCCAAAATTTGCTCACGTGGAATCCATCCATCTATATTCATCAAGTCTAACCAGTGCCCAATAATATCTAGAGATATGCGAACATCCCAGCGCCTATCCACATTAAAATTGAAAAGGTTACACTCATTACCGAACAGATGCTAAGATTATTTTCATATAGTATTTTATCTACTTTAGGACAAATTGTTCCCACTTACAAATAATAATGGAGCTAGCTATCAACAATAATGATGTAAAACAAGCTTAAAGGCGACCCACCAGATAAGCAGCTGGTGAAAGCCTTCATCCCAAAGGAATCCCCTCGGAAAAAAGGGCCGACTTGGTACAGCAGTATATAGCTCTGCTGGCCAATATGAAATGTAGTTATCAACAGATTGAACCTGCAAGAAATGATAGTCTGCTGTTTACTTTTTAAACATCTATAGATCATAGCAATATCATCAACAAAGATTAAGGTTGTAGATTTCATTACAGACTTAATCAGCATGTGGCAAAGAACATTTCATAAGAACAAAATAAGACCCAACTTACATTAGGCATGGGGGGAAGAGAAATTTTTGATTGGCCATAAAAGTAGCCAATCCCACCCAACAGATTTCCAAGAGCAGCCTTAGCCACATCGTTAGCCTCAGGACTAAGCTGAAAAAAATATATATAAGAAACAAAAAAACACCCTCACTTAAGCAGCCCAACAAAGAAGTGGAAAATGAAGGAAACAGAAAAAAAATTTCTTAGTTGTGCAGTGATTCTGAGATTTGTTATTATTCACACATTTTGCTTCTAGCATAAATTGTTATTCAGCAGTTACTATTTACGAATTGTGTGCATATATGCAACCAGATTCCAGAAAATCAGATATGATTTGCAATTTAAAATCAAACAGAAGGAAGATAAGCACTCTCAAAGGATACCTCGCCAGGCATGGTAAAGCAGCTCTCGAATTTATCATCAAAATCTTTCTGCCTCTGTTCTAGAAGGCCACTCAATGATTCACCTGGTGTAAGTACAGAGATCATGCAATATTTCATAAGATATCTGGCTGACAAAGATCCTCGTGTTCTTCTTCGGCAGAATATTCATAGGTACTAACGGTCAAGAGAACAGTTGGCCATGAAAATTCATGTCCTTTGGCAGATTAATCACAAACATGTGTTATCCATATGTAGAGTCAATCCATAATTGAGCTCCAGGCCTTCGCGAATTATAATTTTTTGGATTGATACACACTAATTTCTAAATTGAAATTGTGACTGTAGTTGCTATGTTCCAAGTAAAAAAAATGTAATACACTTGGATTAATGCTCTTAGTAAGACCCAATAAAATACATTTGGATTAATGCTTTATTTGGATAATAAAGTTACGCTATACACAGGAAATGATAAAGATAATCATTTCGCCATCAATAATCATCAAACGAGACAGAATTTGGATAAATTATAAATTGCCAATAAAATATAATCACAAAAAGGATATAAAAGAAGAAGGAACTATACCTGAAAGGCTTTTGGATCGTTCTTCGGCTTCTGAACTAGAACCTCTAGATACAAAAGCAATATCCGCTCTGAAGGGAATCATTGCAGAGATCTGAATAAGAAATACAGTGCATGTCAAAGAACATGATAACAAGCACAACAAATAATAAGGAAGATAAGAACCCTTAACATTTAAACAAGATAACAGCTGAAATTTTCATCAATAGAAAACCTGGAAAACAAGAATGTTGGGAGCACGATCAGAAGTATCTGAAAGCTGTAACCGACCCAATTTATTGATCTGAACCCATAAAAGAAAGGGAGATTGAACCTTAAGTGATTACTGACATGCACTGTAGCTAGACTGATAAAAAATACAGCAAAATACCGATAAAACGAACTCAACGTACATCCAACACACCTGAGTTCCTAGGTTGACTTGGACAAGATCTGATAAATTGTGGAAGTGGAGTGTTGAGAAACCCGCATAATGAAACTCAAACTCATCCTACAAAAGATTGCCATGCTTCATGTCTACTAATTTTATAACAACTAACTGAAAGGGATCGCTTTCCCGTTCATAGACATGTTCAGAAAAAGATGAGGCAAGTATAGGATTGTCAACACCTAAATATATAAATCATAAACCATAAATATAAGTGCTCGTGTACTCATGATTTCCATTCAGTGACATCTTTTTAGGTTGAATTAGCCCATAATCTATTATTTTCACCAAATTACATGATTTTGCCCCCCCCCCCCCCCCCCCCCATCTCTATCAATTGTACTAAAATTCCTGAATATGCATGTGTGCATGATGCTCGTGCATAACTCACTCATAAATGTCTAAAAACTAAATAGTGCCAAAAATGTCCAAATGAAAATTGCAGTTTGGGAAAGGACACTGTAACATTGCAGCAACTTCGATTTTAGATGATCATATAATCCAAGGAAAAAAAATTGTTTCTCATAAGAAAGGGTACCTTTGATTCCAAATGCAGTGCCCAATTACCAACATCACTTCGAGAACCATATGCCAAGACATGATGATCAGGATTATTTGAGGTTTCCCCACCCAGACTCAGAGCAGTTCCACTTTCATCAGCCATATAGAAGAACAAATGCACAACTTTCGGCGTTTCTTCATGTAGTCTAGGAAATTCCACAAAATTTAATGCTTCATTAGCAAAAAAAAACACAGTAGTAGGCACGACAGCTCACCAAATTGACCTAAAAGTTTAATTTCCCCAGGTCATCCAAAAATCTCAAGCACGAAAACATTTCGAAGAAAATTCCTAAACGAATGCTTCATTAGTGTAGTACACATGTAGAAGACCAAAGGCCACAAAATATATTGAGGCTTCAACATACCCAAGATCAACTTATTCATTGGCTTGAAGAAGGAAATTACATGGTACTTTAATACATAAGAAACTACTCACGATATAAATGAAAGGCATATTTTTATAGTTTGCACTTTAGAATACATATGTCGCACTTAGAATACCGTACCATCTGAACAGAAAATATTCAATGATCAACACCTTGGTAAAAAAGCTAAAATATAAAAACTTCACACGTCTCCATCTAATAATGAATATATAGAACCTTGACCATACTTACATTGCACTCTGTGCTTCGATTCGAACTGCCCAGTCTCCTCCATATCCGCTGCTTTCATCTTTGGATTTCAGAAAGCTCGTGGTCAGTGTAAATTCTTGGTCAACCAACACTTGCCGCCCATAATCCCGTCCATTATGATGTGTCCAACCATATGTCTTAAGATCATCTGAATTGTCGCATACATGTCTCATGGAATACCTGCCATCCTTAACACCAATCCACATCAACCCAGCAAGCAGAGATTGCGGAGTCCTGACATGCGAGATTATATCATCACCTCACCTTCATTAAAGTAGGCTCAACTTCAAATTCTTAATAAATAGGATTGAGCACTAGTACTCTGAAAAATGCTTTCCACCACAGCACAGCAGATGAACTTATGTATTGATGTTTGTGTTGCATTGTTTTGAAACCAACAATTCTAATAACAGGTACTAGCAAGTTTAATCAAAATGAAAACATAAAGAAAAAAAGGAAATAAAAACTTGATGAAATTACCTCGCACGAACTCCAAAATAAAGATGAGGCCTATATGTTCCCCAATATAAACTCTCCCTGTGCTCACCGGCAAACTGAACACGAAAGGGGGAGAAATTAGAGCTAAAAGCATATAAACTACAATTTACTTAATAAGTAATTTGTTCACCATAGGGAGATCAATGAGCTTTGGAGCTGTTAATGGCGTAACGACCCGAGGTTTGTCAGCCTTGGTATCCATACGATTTACTAAATATACATTCGTATACAATGCTATCGTCAAGAGGATGATAACAGCAACAGATGATATCATAGTGGTGATCCGACAACAAGCAGACTTTCTCCGGCCGGAATTTCGGGATTTGAGAGGTTCCAGATTTTCGTTGTCCCCATGCGAAGAGGTTTTTCGCGACGATCGATTGCTTCTTCGTGAAACTTGGGTCATTTGGTTTATCAGTTATGGCTTTGAAATTCCAATTGTCGTTGAATTGAGAGAGAGGCGACCAAGAAATTTAGGCTGAGGTTTTATTACAGTTTGGTAGGACAGCTTTATCTGAGCTGAGCAGTTGTTGAAGTGTAGTGTAATTTCTAGCCTAGCAGTGTAGTGTTTGAAATTGGGCGTAGGCCCAATTAGTTAATAGCAGATTGGCCTGCCATAATTATATGTAATTTTTCCTATATTCATTTCATGATCACTTTTCACTTTGTTGTTTTCTCTATTTATTTATCCAACAAAATATGGGTATATATATAAACGATCATTTATATAGTGCTCACCTTATGCGAGCACGTTGCGTGGACACCAGTTGATATGACACTGATTCGTGCCATATCAACATACCAACATATCACATCAGCATCAGATGTATCGATAAATTGCACCTATGATGTGTCAACTCATGTCATATCGCATCTAATGTTGATGTGGCACTAATCAGTGCCACGTGAACTGGTGGACATGCAAGGTGCTAACAATCATAAATTCCTCATATATAAACAATATAAACAGTATTATATATATATATATATATATTTATAATAGTGTTTAGAATCACGCTTGACGCAAAATCACACGTGAAAATCCTAGCAAATACAAATAACAAAGCTCAGCATCCAAATACACAGACACAGTTGCAGTTCTACTTAATACTTCATTCAGCTCACGCCTTCCCCGCTTTGCTAGTCGCCAACTGCGATGATTCAGGCTGTGAAAAAACAAAAAGCCGCAGTTTGTACGATGTGATGATGATTGATCTGCGAAAAGAGTAAATGTATAGTAGTAGTATTACTAAGCAAACCTCTTTCTTGACGGGCTCTTCCTTCTCGGACAGAATCAGCTCAATGTGGCATGGCGACGACATATAAGCTGTTGGCAATAACATCCAATTACCAGCAAGTTAAATGTTTTGAAATCAAATAAGTGAACTTACAGTTGATTCTTCCGTGAGCACGGTATGTGCGGCGCCTTTGCTTTCTCGCCTGGTTGACCTGAATGTGAGAGATGAAGAGAGCGTCGACGTCCAAGCCCTTCACCTGCCATGCCATTCATATAACAAACTATCAATTTGAGCAGATCATCACAAGCAAAGAATGAAAGGAATTGATTTCATTGTATTCTATCCACCTCAGCATTGCTTTCGGCGTTCTTAAGTAAATCTAAGATGAACTTGGCGGACTTGACAGGCCATCTTCCCTGTCCGTTGGAGTGCCTGTTCTTCGCCTGGGCAGTTCTTCCAACGCCGCCGCAGAAGCGAGTGAAAGGTATGGCTTGCTTGTGTGCGATGACATCTTCCAGGTATCTCTTGGCTTTCGTCAGAGGAAGCTTCCTAATAGCATGTGCTGTCTCCCTTGTGTTCTGTGGTAAGAGATGTTGAAACTTCATCAATAAAACAATCAATCTGTGCTCCAAACAACCAGAGAACATGACGAAAACCACCCCCAAAAAAAAAAGACAGGAATTAACATTGCATTGTTCAATGAACCGCCAGGCTGAGAAAGAAAATCAGTCGGTTCACCCAAGAACACTGCCATTTTTTGTCCCTGAATTTTACGAATAGGCAGTGATTACACAAAGGAAACACAAACAGATCCCTGCTTTTTTTTTTTCTTTCAACATGTTAAAAACCAAAATCCACTACACCTCCTGAGGAAGAACAATCAAATCAAAATCACAAAAATGTATCCCTTCCCTGCTTTTTTAATCAGCTTCAACTATAAAACCGATGAAGGCAGGAAATGGGCAGAGTATAAATTATCATAAACAGCTTGAAATAAAACGAAACAGATGCAAAAACATAAAACATCACACCTTGAAATGAACCCTGAGATCAGATCCCCTTGACTTGCATGCTGCAACCAACAAAGTAATTCCCGCAAAGAATATAATCGAAGAATCAGAATAAAAGGAAACTGAAATACCCAAAAACGAAAAAAAAAAAAAAAAAGAATAAATAAATCCACAGATGGATTACATTTAGTGGGGTTATCGGGTTCTCTGGAGTACTTCACCTGCAACGTTCAGCACAAAAAAAATAAATAAATAAATATAACAAAAGAAAACCAAAAATGCAAGCGCATCTAGTAAACTAATCCAAAGCATGATCCGATGAGCAGCATACCATTATTTCAGCTGACCAAAGTTAAGGTTTGTTCCCCCGACCAAAACGCAGCTGCCGACCGTCGAGTGCTTGTAAGAACATTAACGTCCCATTTTATCTATAAAAAAAACCCTAACGGGCTAAAGAGTTTAGTGGATTATGAATAAATATATAATGGGCTTTTCTTTAGGTAGCCAACAAAATTCACTAATATGGGACTATTTAATCTTCAGAAAATGAAGAGCTTATAATATATATATATATTATATATATATATATATACTTTCTATTCTATGGGAACCTCGAATCGAACGAACTGAGGAAGCACATAACTCGAAGCTTAGTTCACTTTCACGTGCATTTGTTTCAGCCAAAGCCGACATTGACCCGTTTTGAATGAATCTTTTACTTCTGTTTCTTTGTAATAATAATAATAATAATAATAATAATAATAATAATAATAATAATAATAATAATAATAATAATTAGATGCTAATAATTTGGTCGAACGTCGCCATTATTCCAGCTAACAAACTCAAAACAAAACTCATATACGATAAATATATAACAACAACTACATCAAGTTTAGGAGGACAAATTGCCATGTTTATCTTCATACTTTGTTATATATCCTTGCTCATTCTTGCGTTGATTTTGTATATAGTAGACCAATGAAGGAACTCGAGGATGCTTCCAAGTAGTTGATTATTATATAATGTATGTTTGTATATGTCAATGCTAACCCCAAATGATATATATATTTTTTTCCTATAGTTGTGATACATATCAACTAATCGTTATTTCATAATGCATTCCATACCCGTTATGAAAGTATATAAAATGACCTGACAACGCATTGACTTTGCTTCCAAGTAATCATACACAATTAGTGCTAACTCAATTATTATTATTATTATTAATGTTATTGAACTAGTTAGTAGTAACAATTTGATAATTAAAAAGTAAATTGTTGCTGACGTTTGAGGTTTGGAAAACTCAACAACCCACTACGAGTCGAGTTACACCGCCTAACCTAACCAATAGAAAAATATTAGAAGCGATAAATATGTAGTAAAAGAAAATACCAAAAAAAGAAATAAAAATTGGAAAACCTTTGCCTTGTTGGTTGCCCTATTGGATTTCTATAAATAAGCTTTATTGTCGTCCTATAGATGAAATGGGCACAAGGGACTCGGTCTGATCTCCTTCGAAAGCGAAATAATTAATAACCTGCGACGACTTGTCTCTGAGTTCATTACCAATCTACAGAAGATGAAAGAGAAATTCTCCTGCACCATTTTGCAAAGCGAGGCTCTAACTAAGGTCTTCATATCATTATTATTACACTCGTGTAAATTCACACACATTCTCAGCTCCTTTATGCGTTATTTTCTCATTGATATTGCAGTACTTGTTGGAAACAAGTGCTTACCCAAGAGAACATCTTCAACTCAAAGAACTCAGAGAGGCTAGCGTTCAGAAATACCAACTCAAGTGAGTAGTAACAAAACTTAAAATTACTTTTTTTTTTTCTTTGAAGAAATAAGCATCGTCCCTAATGCACTGCGTACTTCATGTCAAATATGGGGAAAAGATTGAATTTTTATTTTATATATATATATATATTATATATATATACAGGAGTGCGATGAACGTGCCTGCTGACGAGGGCCAATTCATATCGATGCTATTGAAAATCATGAATGCAAAGAAAACAATTGAAGTTGGAGTTTTTACTGGTTACTCACTCCTGGCAACTGCACTTGCTCTACCAAAGAATGGAAAAGTAAGTTATTTAGAAAGAAACAATAAAATATATATATATATATAGGCATGCATTAATCAGATATTATATATATGTGATCATTTATGTTTTTTCATTTTTGAAAAAGGTGATTGCGATTGACCCAGATAGGGAAGCATACGAGACGGGTCTGCCGTATATTAAGAAAGCAGGCGTTGCACATAAGATACAGTTCATTGCTTCAGACGCTATGACAGCGATTAAGGATTTCATTGACAATGTGAGAGCTGATAGCTAGCTAGAGTTATACAATTTGAATAATAAAATATAATATATTAATGAAGATTATGAACGTATTATTATATGGCGGCTTGCTTTATATTAGGGAGAAGAAGGGACGTTTGACTTTGCGTTCGTTGATGCGGACAAGGAAAACTACATAAACTACCACGAAGTGCTTCTGAAGGTGGTTAGGGTGGGAGGGATCATAGCCTACGACAACACCTTATGGTCAGGAACCGTAGCACTCAAGGACGAAGACCTCAGCCAAGAATGGATCGACAAGATAGGCGACAGCCGCGTCTTTCTCAGGAGCTTGAATGAATTTCTAGCAGCTGATTCAAGAATCGAGCTTTCGCACCTCTCTATTGGCGATGGATTATCACTCTGCAGGCGCATCAAATAAAAAATTATATACAATAATAATTATTAATCACTGTCCATGAAGAATGATATATGTCAGTCAGTGTTGTTTTAATTGAGCGTTTTGTTGTTCTGAATGACTTTTACTGCTGCAAGTGGTTGTACTCAAATTAATAAAATTTACTTACATTATGTATATTCAAAGCTTTGTGGGATTCTTAATTAGTTAGCATCAACTATCGCCTTATTACATACACCATGGTTTGCTTGCCAAGAACAACAAATGGATGAGGTGGCTTTATGTAATTGCTCTCCACTTTGTGTTTCAGTGCTAGCAAATTATTACCCCATTACGCATACGTTAGCATATCTGTGAAATATTTATATTCCTGCATGCTAATATATTTTAATGAACGAAATCAATCCCAGATACATCTTCCATCGTCCAGCGCCGCCAAGCCTTGAAGACAAAACCCTAGCGCATACTTCTCTTCTCCCCTCTCCCTCCATTCAAGGAGGTTGGGGGAGGGGCTCCGCTCTTTGATTCGTGGTCTCACTGGTATGAGTTTCCTTTTTGTTGGTTTTTTCTTTAGTCTCCCCATTTGGGAGTTTTAGTTTCCCTTTGTGGAATGATGTCTCCCCTTGTTGGGGCTCAGTCCCCCCTTGTGGTGGGGTTTTCGTCCCCTCTTTGGGGCTTTGTCTCCCTCTTGTGGTGGGGTTTCCGTCCCCTCTTTGGGGCGTTTTCCCTTTAGGGCATCTCGGACTTTCTAACGCTCATTTGAGATTTCAATTTTCTGACCACCCAAATGTGAAAGCATCCAATTCCACGTTCTGCTGTATCACCATCATCTCAGTTCCCCGTGCCACGAAGAGATAGCTATCTTCTTCCCACCATGGTATTTCAGCGGGCTTCGCCACTGCTTCAGATGACAGCGAATTCATCAAGCAGGCGGTGGAAGACAGTGGACAGCGGGTACGGCTCAGAGAGTCTCTAGTTCTTACAAGGTGCCTAGAGGCTTTGTTTGAGGTAATGGAAACTTGGCCTGGAACTCAATTGTGTTGGTGGGTTTGTCGACTGATGTTGTTTGGGGAAACACACATGCTTGCTAGGAGTGTGCGGTGACTGGATTTGGTACGATATGGTGTAGAGAAATGAGAAGTTGAATTGGTTGTATTTGTGTGCCTGTGAATCCCCGAGCGGGTTACGAAATTGAAGATTTGGGCTAGAGAGGTATCGTCAACAAATCGAAGAATTGACTATTCTTGAGGTTGCGCTTCTTGCCGCTGACTGGAGATTTGTAGTCTACAACCGTTGGTTCTAATAGCCACCGTCGTAGTGGAGTTTTAAATCCAACTTGTTGTTGAAGTTTAAACTTTTAGTAGTGGTATGGTTGAATGGTTTTAAGATTTCGATCTTCTACCTAGGCTCGATCTTGATGTGTGTTGATTGTTATTTTGTGCTCTTATGGTGAGCCTTTGTTCCTATTGGTTTTGTCTCGATGTCACCGGTGGAACCATTTCGGCTGTTTAGCCAATGTAATTTGTTTTGTTATGAATGAGACAGCAAGCTTTCGTTTAAAAAAAATATATATATATATATATATATATTTTAATGAACAGGCATGCATCTCAGTAGTTGGAGGCTCAACCACTTATTCTCTGTTGAACTAATTCATCCAACCTTTTGAGACGCTATTTGCAGAACATTTCACTTTCACCGCAACATATATATAATATATAATTCGTACATTTTTTTCCTTTCTTCTCAATTTATAAGAAAACACACTTTTCTTTTTATTAAGAAGTCATAAAAATTCATATATCGTATTATGATCATATGGCCTATGGGTCTTAAAGTGTTCAAAACGAACCTAATTTTTCTGACCTCAAGTAAAGAAGCTACATATGACAACGACTGATTGTTGACTTAGTTCCTTGCTTTTCCTAATTTCAATGGCATTGCAGTTTTCTCCGCTTATAATGGATCTCTTTGTCATTTTCTAGAAGTATCTATCGTTGGTCTGATTCCTATTAATTGCGAGTGTGCCCATAAATATATGTTTTTTTTTTTTTAAAGAATAAATATATGTTGAATATAGCTCGCAAAGAAACGTTACTTTTCTATAATAAGACAGTAATTTAGCCACGTAAAACAAAATGTTTGGCAAAACACGACGTACCCTCAACTTCAATCGAAGTGTGCATGCATGTATATAGAAAAGTATTTTAGCCAATTTCCACTTTTGAAAATGAAAGGCACCATCCATAAAATAATAATAAAAAAAATTACTACTATTCTCCACCAACCCAACCAGGAAAAAAGGGTAATTTTCTTTTTGTTTATTATTATTTGCAAATTCGTATTATTCTTTAATCGTCTTATCCTTGTACTAAGTGGATATCCCACTACTAAAGCTCTTTAACCTAATATGATTATCCAAGTCAGTTGCATTAGATTAGTCTTTGTTCAAGTTGGGTATACGTCTGCACAAAGATTAATCGTGGATCTCTACGATGAAAATAAATAAAATACTGAAAATTTTGATCTGATGTATATATACAATTTGTGCGCCTGCTGTTGGTGATTAATATCTTCAACAACCCAATTTGATAAAAGAATGAAGCACTTTGAGTGTTGATTAGAACTAAAGTAGTTTTCAGCTCTTACAAAACAAAAGCATTATTACAAGATAAATTAATATAATTGGAAAATTATTATTGAGCATAATTTGACAAAAAGAAACGGATAATTTTGAATCTTAAGACGGCTAATAACTTTTTTAGATAAAATACAAGCTAGCTGGGCACTTAGAATAGTTGAACTCGGTTCCATTTTTGAGTTACATGAAAGAATATAATAATATTAATTCCTAGATGAATCTGAGTAAAATAGTGGTAATATTCAAAAACATAAGTACATAAGTAATTTTTATATCAAAATAATGAGGTTCAGATGATTAATTTTACGTAGAAGTACATAATAGGGGAAGTAGACAGTTTTAAAAAAAAAAGTAATAATAATTAATTTGGAAATCGACAACTTAAAAAAAAAATTAAAAAATTGGGCTAATGACCCACTTATATATTCATTATGAACCCAGACCTTATTGGGCTTTCCACCCACGGTACATATTAAATAAAAAATTTATATTATATTCTATATTTTGGTGGAAAGAAAAATGGGAGAAAACCCAAAATGGTTCCCGATGTTTACCCTATGAACCAATTTAGTCCCTAATATTTTGCGTGGACTAATTTAGTCACTGATGTTCTTGAAAATGAACCAAATTGGTCCATCCGTTAGTATGTCCGTTAATTTGGATGGAAAAGGACACGTGTCGATACATGATTCGTCAGAATTAAAAATAATAAAATTAACATAAAAAAGGATAAAAAAAAAGAAAAATACAACTAAATTAAAATAAAATAAAAGATTAAAAATAAAGAACAAATAAAAATATAGTAAAAAATAATAAATAAAAAAAATAAATAAAAAATAAAGAGGAGTAAATAAAAATATAAAAAATAGATAATAATAATAAATATATAAAAAAATATAAATAAATATAAATAAAAAATATATTTATTTTTTTGTTTTATTTATTTATACAAAAATTTCAAAAAAAAATTAAAAAAAAGAGTAAAAAACACCACTGAAAGTTTACTGAAAATCCTCATCCCCGTCCCTGCCAAGTTAACGGGGACGAAATCGTCCTCGTCCCTAATTACGTATCGACACGTTTTTCACTCTGTTTTTTAAAATTTTTTATAATTAAATAAAACAAAATAAATAAATATATTTTTTATTTATATTTATTTATATAATTTTTTTATATATTTATTATTATTATCTATTTTTTATATTTTTTATTCACTTCTCTTTATTTTTTATTTTTTATTTTTATTTTATTTATTATTTTTTACTATATTATTATTTGTTCTTTATTTTTAATCTTTTATTTTATTTTAATTTATTGTATTTTTCTTTTTCTTTTTTATCCTTTTTTATGTTAATTTTATTATTTTTAATTCTGACGAATCACGTATCGACACGTGTCATTTTCCATCCAAATTAACGGACATACTAACGGAGGGACCAATTTGGTTCATTTTCAAGAACATCAGGGACTAAATTAGTCCACGCGAAACATTATGGACTAAATTGGTTTATGGGGTAAACATCGGGGACCATTTTGGGTTTTCTCCCAAAGAAAAATATATCTAAATTATTCTTAGAATATGATCAAGAGGACGGTGACAATCTTTTATACGAACGGGTCAATTAATATTATCCAAGAAACGCGTTTTATTTTATCAGCCGAACTTCGAAAGTCAATTCAATACACAATGTCGGATGGTATATAATTAATTGACTGGTCTTAATTGCTATTATATATTGGAAATAATCATTATTGTTAATCCTTTTTTATTGTTATTATTGATGAAGTTGGTAAAACTATATTCCCACTGAAGAAAATGTATACCGTGCTTGTGCAATGCTATTTAATATTTTCATTAAGTCGTGTAATAGAATCGAATAAACATCTATTTGAATGAATAATATATTACAGATACAGTACAGTTCAAATGTTATTTACATTGTAATTAATTATATGGGTAGTGTTATTTGGCCAACCGTAGGTAGTGGAATTTCAACTAATCTTAGAGTTGTTAAGGAAGAAATAGATTTATAACAAACTTTTGACTTTAGCTTCTGGGCCAATAGGAGCAGGTTAGCTTTTCACATCCAATATTTAGAGAGTAGTGTGTTCGAGGGTTCATGTAATAATATACACATGAGATCATTTTCGTAATATTTTTTTATTTTTTTTTGGTAAATATTTTCATAATTATACTCACTTAATCGTTCTCTAGTACATGTCTTGTTAGTTGAAGAGTAATGGTGGACATATTTCTAAGCGATTATTCGTCCTTTCGATCATAAGTCAACATCTCTCAATTAGAAGACTTGTTATTCATATTCTGCAGCTCGCAATTAAAATAAGGAAAACTGCAGTTATGTTATAAAAATATTAATTGTGATTAATATTATATTAAGATTATTTTATTATAATTATACTTATATTAAGATTATAATGATAATATAGCTTATAATAATAAAGAGAGAGAGAGATTAGAGAGAGATTAAGTATTTCAATACTTGGTGTGATTTACAATGAACTCTAATCACCTATTTATACTACTAATAATTCACTATTACAACTAATCACATTAATTACAATTATACACCTCACACTAAAATACAAACTCTTCAATTAAACACCTCATCTTATCATCTTATCATCATTTAATATAATACTTCCAAATCCATCAATAATCCAAAAACATCCACATCTTAATTATTTAATCATCCATAATTAACTTATTTCATAATACTCCCCCTTGGATGTTTTTCAAAGAATATGCCTCGTTAAAACCTTATTAGGAAAAACCCAATGGGATAAAAACCTAATGAAGGAAAAAGAGTACATGATTCTTTTAGATACGCTTTCGATTGTTGCCTCATTAAAAACCTTACTGGGAAAACCACATGGGAAAAACCTCAGTGAAGGGAAAAAGAGTGCAACGCGTATTTACTCCCCCTGATAATAACATCATTCCAAATCTCGAAGTCTTCGAACTCCAATTGAATATACCAATCTTTTGAAAATTATTGGAGGAAGTGCTTTCGTGAATAAATCTGCAAGATTTTCACTTGATCTCACTTGTTGTACATCAATATCACCATTTTTCTCTAAATCATGTGTAAAGAAAATTTTTGGTGAAATATGCTTTGTTCTATCTCCCTTAATATATCCTTCCTTTAATTGGGCAATGCATGCAGCGTTATCTTCATATAAAATCGTAGGAAGTAACTTTTTCGATAATAGCCCACTAGTTTGTTGTATATGCTCAATTATCGATCGCAACCAAACACATTCTCGGCTAGCTTCATGAATAGATAGAATTTCAGCATGATTAGATGAAGTAGCCGTTAAACTTTGTTTAACTGACCGCCATGCGTAAATAAATAGCCCGTTTGCGATCGAGCATTATGTGGGTCGGATAGAAAACCAGCATCTGCATATCCAATCAAATCTGCTTTTGATTCATTTGGATAGAACAATCCCATATCAGTTGTTCCTTGAAGGTATCGAAATATCCGTTTAACTCCATTCCAATGTCTACGAGTCGGTGACGAACTATATCTTGCCAATAGATTTACAGCGAACGCTATATCATGTCGCGTATGACTCGTCAAATACATTAGGGCTCCAATAGCACTGAGATATGGTACTTCAGGACCATTTTCGCAAGGTCTAAACGAATCTTTATTTACATCTAAAGATCGAACAATCATTGGAGTATCCAATGGATGAGCTTTATCCATATAAAATCTTTTCAATACATTTTTCGTATAAGTCTCTTGATGTACGAATATCCCATTCTTTAAATACTCGATTTGGAGTCCAAGACAAAATTTTGTTTTACCGAGATCTTTCATTTCAAACTTCTTTTTCAAACAATTAACTGCTTTTGATAACTCTTCAGGAGTTCAGTTTATGTTAATATCATCAACATAAACTGAAATGATGACAAATTCATTTCTAGATCTTTTCATAAATATACATGGGCAAGTTTGATCATTTTTATACCCCTCTTTCGATAAATATTCACTTAGGCGATTATACCACATACGCCCAGATTGCTTTAATCCCGATTTATTTAGCTTGATTGAGTACTCATTTCGGGGCCCTGAATTTTCAGGCAAATGAAATTCCTCGGGAAGTCGCATATATATATCACTATCAAGTGATCCATATAAATAAGCGGTGACAACATCCATTAGACGCATATCGAGTCCTTCACGTACTGCCAGACTAATTAAATAACGAAAAGTAGTTGCATCCACCACAGGAGAATATGTCTCCTCATAATCAATACCAGGTCGTTGTGAAAAGCCTTGTGCAACAAGCCGTGCTTTGTATCTCACAATTTCACCGTTTTCATTTCTCTTTCTGATGAAAATCTATTTATATCCAACCGGCTTTACATTTTCTGGTATGCGGACTACAGGTCCGAAAACTTTTCGTTTCTCAAGTGATTTTAATTCTGCCTCGATTGCATCTTTCCATTTTGGCCAATCATTTCTTTGTCTGCATTCATTAACAGACATTGGTTCATGATCCTTATTCTCATTCATCTCATTCATTTCATGTAGCGCTACGTTAAATGAGAATTTATCGTCAACGTTGACTTTTTCTCGGTTCCATCTAATTTCATTTTGGGCATAGTTTATCGAGATCTCTTCATTATCATTATTTTCATAAATTTCAGGTACCTGATTTTCATTCTCATAGTCATTAATGCCCATTGACTCTTCTAGAGTCAATAAATCCTCGACTGGACCATTCTTATTATTTGCTCCTTTTCTTTTTCGAGGATTTTTATCTTTGGAACCCGAGGGACTACCACGTTTCAATTGTGGCCTAGGCTTGATCCTTATATGTTCTCCAATAACATCAATTTTTGCAGGAGCATTAACAGCTGGTATATGTGACTTAGTCACTCTTTTAAGGTCAGTAAAACTATCTGGCAGTTGATTAGCTAAACCTTGTAAATGAATTATCTTTTGAACTTCTAGTTCACATTCTTTCGTTCGAGGATCATAATGATTTAGCGATAATTCATTCCAACTTATACTCATTTCCAGCTCTTTCTTTTCTCCCCCTAATGTCGGAAAATTCGATTCATCGAAATGACAATCGGCAAATCTAGCCGTAAATAAACATCCAGTTAGAGGTTCTAAATATTTTATTATCGATGGAGATTCAAATCCGACATATATTTCCAACCTCCTTTGAGGTCCCATCTTAGTGCGTTGTGGTGGAGCAATTGGAACATATACCGCACATCCAAAAATTCACAGATGGGAAATATTTGGTTCCTGACCATAAACCATTTGTATCGGGGAGATATCGTTATAACTTGTTGGCCTGATGCGGATTAGTGCCGTTGCATGTAATATAGCATGTCCCCAACAAGATGAAGGAAGTTTCGACTTCATTAATAATGGTCTAGCAATTAATTGCAGCCTTTTAATCAACGATTCTGCAAGACCGTTTTGCGTATGTACATGTGGCACATGATGCTCAACATCAATTTCAATAGACATGCAATATTCATTAAATGCCTTGGAAGTAAATTCACCAGCATTATCAAGACGTATTTTCATTATTGGATAATCCGGAAAATGTGCTCTTAATCGAATCAACTGAGCAAGCAATCTCGCAAAAGCTACATTCCGTGTTGATAACAAACACACATGAGACCATCTAGTTGATGCATCAATCAATACCATGAAATATCTAAATGGTCCACACGATGGATGTATCGGTCCACAAATATCACCTTGCATACGCTCCAAAAACTTTATGGATTCATTCTTTATTTTTACTGGTGATGGACGAATAATCAACTTCCCTTTAGAGCAAGCAGCACATAATAATTCATTAGATTGAAGAATCTTCTTGTTCTTCATAAAATGTCCACGTGAATTTTGAATTATTCTTCGCATCATAATTGAACCGGGATGGCCCAACCGGTCATGCCAGACAACAAATGTATTATCATCAGTAAACTTCTGGTTTACGATAGCATGTGATTCAATTGTTTTAACATACGTGTAATACAATCCAGAGTCAAACGAAGGTAATATTTCAACAACTCTTTTATCATTCGAAACCACTTTTGTAATGTGCAAATATTCAATATTTCTCGTTTCTGTAGTATCAATGTGATATTCATTATGTCGAATAGCTTTAAAGCTCAATAAATTTCTTTGAGACTTAGGAGAATATAATGCATTTTCAATTATCAGCCTTGTCCCTCTGGGCAGTATAACATTAGCTCTTCCGGAGCCCTCAATTATATTTGTGCTACCCGATATAGTGATGACACTTGTTTCTTTCATTTCAAGATGAGAGAAATATTTCTTATTTCTTAGAATCGTATTAATCGTTGCACAATCTGCAAGACATAACTTATCATTGCACATGCTTGTATCCATTGTATTGATAAATATATAATAATTAGTATTATTAAATAAATAAGCGTCAAAATAAAATTATATATATAAAGATAAAATAATAAATAAATAATGCTTAAATAAAATTTATAACGATGTATCAGTTTTCTTAATCTGGATCTTTAATAAAAACCACAATATTCAAATGAGCATAGGATCTAGCACCAATTTTCTGAAGTATCGTAATCTTGAGCAAAGTTTAATTTCATCGACACTTCACTTTTAATTGCTCTTTATAAAGATCAACGGGATCTTTGGGTGCGAATAATAACCAATGATAATATATAATAATCTTTATATTGCTCAATACATCTTTCTCAATCATATATTAGTTGTCCACTTCGGGGGAAATATTAATAATAACCACGGTAAATATAATATTCACGACCACTTTTATTGTTTGCGAATACATTTACTTCAGGGAATGCAACATAATCATTTAGTCGGACTTATGCTTTTCATTCATCCATCATAATATTTTCTGATCATTTTCTCACGATATTTATTCGTATTATATCCGATGGACTGAACATGGTGAATGCTTTATAATATACCGAAGTAATTGTATAAATCACTAGCAAGTATAAAATCGAGAGTGATAAATCAAAGTTTGCCAAATTCAATATATTGATATCATAAAAATAAACTCGTCATTTAAACATTAAAAGAAAAAGTATAATTAATCTTCTTTTATATCTTCTTTTGTAAAAGTTCTAATGAAAAACGATATCCACATCCAAATAACTGTCGCCGTAATAATAAACATAAGTAATAGATCAAACATCGGACAAAGAGTCATCCTTCAAAATAAAATATATTTCAGTAATTATAATATTAAAGAAAAATTATAATTAATAATTATATTTTAAAAACATTGGTAAGAATAATATCCACATAGCCGTAAGGATCACCGTAAATAAAGTAAGCAATAGAAGATCCATCTTTGTATAAAACGACATGATTCGATAACATGAAAAAGAACATTAATCAGATAACATATAATCAATGATAAAATATATGAATTATTTTATAAAACTCGTTCTTTATTATTTCATAATTATTGTCCAAGCTCCGATAAGGTTGCGGTAATAAAATTTATCCATTGTCCAAAATTATTCGGTCCAATAATTACTTCAAGATTGTTCAATCAGAATATCAATAATATGCCGCTACTGAGGTGGGGATAACCACAAGACCTCGTGGGCTTTTAGTGTTGTGTACGTGCATAAAAAAATCTTGAATCGTAAATCACATAAAAAAAATCCACACGCCACTATAGGGAATCGAAATCTGGATCTCCCATCAATTTTAATGACGGTATTCCGCGAAACCACTCGAGCTATGGCGTTTAGTTATAAAACTTTCAAATGATACTTTTATAATATATATTTTTAAATTAATCACAATTAATATATGATTAGTATAAATTAAAAATTAAATTACCGTACCTCGACTAAACTCGTACGAGATCTTCGACGGAGATTGATCTTGACGACGGAGAGCGGTCGTGCTGATAACGTGTTATAAAAATATTAATTGTGATTAATATTATATTAAGATTATTTTATTATAATTATACTTATATTAAGATTATAATGATAATATAGCTTATAATAATAAAGAGAGAGAGAGAGATTAGAGAGAGATTAAGTATTTCAATACTTGGTGTGATTTACAATGAACTCTAATCACCTATTTATACTACTAATAATTCACTATTACAACTAATCACGTTAATTACAATTATACACCTCACACTAAAATACAAACTCTTCAATTAAACACCTCATCTTATCATCTTATCATCATTTAATATAATACTTCCAAATCCATCAATAATCCAAAAACATCCACATCTTAATTATTTAATCATATAATTAACTTATTTCATAATAAATTACTATTTATTTATTTATAAGAATTATTATTGTTCATCAACAACCCATTCCAATATATATTTTGTTTTTAATTATAAGTAAATGGCCGAACATAGAGAGAGCGGTTGTGACGGACTTCCCATTAGTTAATCCACTTTCTACCAACCCACCATATACATTTTCTTGAATCATTTGTTAATTGAACTTGACATAGTTAAGACATCGTAGTAATATATAATAATTCTATGGTTTACAAGTTTCGACCCACTTTCATATGTAGCATTTAACAGACCCTAAATTTTCATCGATATGTAAAAAAATTTAAAATAAAATGAAAAATATTATTTTAGGATGGTGGTTGGTAGGTAAGGTACGACCCTTTCAACATTTAGCAAAATCCAACTCTATAAATTGGCCTTACACTTCCACATTACAAACTCAGGTACAAGTATATAGCATTTGTTCTCACATTAATACACCACGCAAAACATACATACATACATACATACATACATACATATCTTATCTATTTTTTCTTTCAAACAAAAAGAAAAATGAAGGACAAGTTCTATGGCACCATTTTGCAAAGCGAAGCCCTTGCTAAGGTTATTCCTGCCTTGCCTTTGTTCGATTTATATATCATACCATGAATGGCTTCGTCACCATATATACGATTATATAGTTGCATTGCATGCAGTAGACTTGTTTCTAAACAATTTAATTCCTGATATATTATGAATTCGCAGCATGCTGTCAAATAATATTTAAGGATTTACTTTGTGACTACATATATAGGTAGGTAAATAGATAGACCTTATTACATAAGTTCGCTGGCATTAATTAGTTTTGCTTCATATCACAGTATCTCTTGGAGACAAGTGCCTATCCCAGAGAGCATCCACAGCTCAAAGAACTAAGGAGTGCAACTGTCGACAAGTATCAATATTGGTACGTACGATATACTACTATTCTATTACATCACCAATATATAATAAATAGAAAAGCAACAATAATTATAATCTTCTTGAGATATATATATTTATTTCATGTTGATACCATCAGGAGCTTGATGAACGTCCCAGCCGACGAGGGCCAATTCATCTCAATGCTGTTGAAAATTATGAACGCAAAAAAGACAATCGAAGTCGGAGTTTTCACTGGTTACTCGCTCCTCTCGACTGCTCTTGCATTGCCTGATGATGGCAAAGTAAGTGAGTCAACAAATATCTGAAAATATGAGTGAATATTGAGATTCAAATCTTAATTATTTATCTTTTTTCTTTGAATATTACGACAGATAGTGGCCATTGATCCAGACAGAGAAGCTTATGAGACTGGGCTGCCTTTTATCAAGAAAGCAAACATGGCTCACAAAGTCCATTACATTCAATCTGGCGCCAAGGAAGTCATGCAAGATCTCATCGCCAAGGTACAAATAAGTAGAACACTACAAAGATAGAAGAAATGAAAGTTAGGATTAACTAAATGATCATTCATATCATTGATGAAATATTGTTAACAGGGAGAAGAAGGAACGTTCGACTTTGCATTCGTAGATGCTGATAAGGAAAGCTACATCAACTACCACGAGCAGCTCTTGAAATTGGTCAAGGTCGGAGGAATCATAGGCTACGACAACACCCTTTGGTCGGGAACAGTCGCAGCTAGCGAGGAAGATGAGATGCAAGACTATTTAAGAGGCTGTAGGGGACATATCATCAAACTGAACTCCTTCCTGGCAAATGATTCGAGGATCGAACTGGCCCATCTTTCTATTGGAGATGGGCTTACCTTGTGCAAGCGTCTCAAGTGAAAGTAACAAAACAGCAGCTTTCAAAAGATTTATATAAATATGCACCTCATATCTTTATATAGTAAAGTAAACCCAAGCAATGGTAATGTTAAATTATGTGTTTCTTTCTTTTGTATGTTATCTTATCTGCTGTAATGTTTTGATTAAATTCACAATATCGCATATGGGCCGGGCCTCGTAAAGAATATTTCAACTTCAATTGTCAATAAAAGTAATTTATTAATTTGATTAAAAAAAACAAAACATAGCCGTTTTAAAAGGATCAATGAATAATTATTATGTTCCCTACTCTTATTTTTTTCCCATATGATGATAATTTCTTCACACTTGTACACAATGCAATCTTTATCTTTGTAATGTAATCATCCCCTTTATTCCTTTTCTTTTTTAGCAAAGCATGGATTGTCACTGTGCTGCTGAAAAAAGAATCACACACAGGCAAGAGGTTATTATTACATCGGATTCCTTTACTATTACAATTTTTCTTTGGAACCACATTACTGTTCTCCCATAGTGTAAATAACGAGAACATAAATATCATAATAAGTATTCGCTTGCTTTGAACAAAGAATAATTGAACTTCCATTCAATGCGAGCCCACATTTTCATGTGAATAAGCAACATAAACGTTGTGCTATTATTTTGTCGTAGCAATAATAGTGTGTCGTGTTCCTTCTTCATGGTAACATGTCATCATTCTACTTAAGAGCATTGCAGTTCATCGTGCCTGCGAACACCCTTTCTTTCTAGTCTCATATGAGTTGGTCGCACATGCAATTATGATGATAAATAAATTATTTTATAGGATTCAATATTATTAATTAGCTAGGGAAATTAATAAAGGAATAAATGACTATGCATAAGATAAAGTCGAATAAATAAACTAAATTGTACAAAATTGACTGCAAATATGCAACACAACAAAACAAAACCCTATACATAAAATTAAAAAAAAAAAAAAAAAAAAAAATCCTTGGTCAAGAGACTCCTCCTCATCAAACTTGGTTGCCGTAGGGGAGGATCGCCGGCCATCTCTCCGCCTCCTGCGAACACTCCGACTTGTGCTTCATCTTCCAATCCAGCGCCTGGCAAGCTCTTGAGCAGTAATTCACCGCTCCACACACCGAACACCTTCGAAACTCGTGCCTCCTCGTCTCGGGCCGTCCGCAACCCTTGTGCGAGCACATTCTGAGCCCATGTCCAGTAGTCAAACGGCCTGACCCATTCTTCTCGTCGAACCACTCGGAGAGGAATTTGTGGGCCGGGTGTGGCTCGGGCGACGGGACGTTGCAGCCGAAATCGCTGAGGAGAGGGGCCCACGCGGCGGGTCGTATGCTAGAGATTGAGGCTAGAACCGTGGCTAGCTCGCGCGCGTTAGCTTGGATTAGGAGGCGGCGGCCTTCTGCTACGTTGCGCTCCACTCCATACCCATCCTGTAGATTATTAATTAGATAGTTACCCCAAAAAAAAAAAAAGATTATTAATTAGATAGAAATTTTCAACTCGACGACTTCATATTTAAGTTTGCCGTCTTGTAGTTACCTGGACGCAGTGGCCAAGCTCACGGAGTGCGTCCACGTGGCCGAGGCAGGCGGCGCGTGCACACAGTGCCACACCAGCGTGCAAGTCCTTATCTATCTTTGACCCGCCGCTTCCGTTGAACTGGATCACGGCCAGGGAATAGAGAGCCGGCGCGTGGGATGCAATCGCCGCCTTGGCCATTAAAGACGTTCCGCTTTGTCTGCTGCCCAAGCAGTAAAATCGAATCTGCATGTGCCATTCATTGTTCCCTTCAAAATCTAATCTTTATCCAAACGAATTAGAAGTAAAAATCGGAACTTTAGCCAAAAAATAAATAAAAATTACCATGCCCAGGATGAAAGAGGCTTCGACGTTCCCACTGTCAGCACAGAGTTTGAGAAAACTGTGAGCTGAGTCTGACCACTTACTCGCTTTCACGGCTAACATTCCACGAGACGCTCTCGACAAGACAATCGAACTCAATCCCAATCCGTTGAGTCTCTTGCATCTGTCCGTTTAATAAATAAATAAAAACAGAAAATTGTGACAGATATCAGAATACAATGTTTCCGTCTGGAAAACCCAAAAAAATTAAAAGATAAAAGCTAAAACTCACGTTAACAGGACAGTGATGAAATCTGCAGGACAATTAGAGGTGGAGCTTAATCTGCAGAGGATAGACAAAACGATGTCGTCAGGCAAAGATTCAAGGTAATCACAACACTCGATCTCCGACGACGACGACATGTCCAGCGGCGTCTTCTTGAATCTCTTCGACGATGGCTCATTCATCATCATACTTTCTTCAAGACAAAAACAGCACGCATCTATATATGCATATATATATATATATATATAATAACGTTTTCTTTCTCCCTGTGTTTGTCTGTGTGTGTTTTTACGCAATATGAATGTGAAGAGGTGTGCTGAGAATTAGTGTGCTCTTTATATTATATACTGGCAAGAGAGAGAGAGATTGAGAGAGAGAGAGACGATTGACAAGTAAATGACATAATTGTCCTCTAGCATTATAGTGTGGTCAAATCGAGTTGACCAGATCCCCCAACCCTCTCTCTCTCTCACAGACAGTACATACACGCACTATGTATATTTATTTTATATTTTTATGATTAATTAAAAATAAATATTTCTTACAAGGAATTGAGATATTATTATTACTAGTATTTCCTAGACACTCGATGCGTGTGGTGCTTGATATATAAACAAAATATAAAATTATTTTTATAATATGAAATTATAATATTAATTTTTAATTGAAAAATATTTTTTATAAATTATAAATATGATTTTTAGGGTATAATAGGAACAAATTTGAAGATTAAGAATAAAATGATAATTAACAATACCAAATCAATATTAATTTGCTACGCCCTCACTAATTATATAAAGATATAAATTATTATTTTTAGTGTTGGAAACTATCGATTTAATTCCGAAAACGTCATCCAATTCCTTCAAAATATACATAGATGGAGCAATTTCGTCCCGATTAAAGCGCGGCGCGTGACTCTGTCGAAACGAGAGCGTGAGATTCACGTCCATGAATAAGTTAGTTACTCTCGTTTGTTTTTACTCGCCATTTTACGGACAATTTTCGGGTTCTTTTATATATATTTTTCTTTCATATTATTTAAAAATTCCACCTTTTTGCTTTTTCGAAATTATACTATAATTGAAAATATAGAAGTTGCAGGGTTGTTTTTGTATTCGAATCTGTAAAAGTTTCGCTTGTTTGACCAAAAAGAATTATAATATATTTGAAAAAAAATACATAAATATATATATGTATTCTTAACACTTTTTCATCAATCAGTGGGTAGAATATAATCTTCACAGCTGGCTAGGCAAGGCAAGGCAAGGCATGAAATAATGCATCAATATACTCTATTTACTGTTTAAGGTGATAATATTATATATTTGCGTTTATCGAATACATACATACTTCAATTGTTGAATATGAAAGTGGCTTTTGTTAGGGTTAGTTAGTGTGGGTCCCGCATCTTGTTGGGGGGTTTGGGAACAGATGAGAGTTGCTATTTCCCACGGCAATGCATAGCATATCCTTCCTTCCTTACAACGTTGCCAAATGCCGCTTCAACACAAAGACATATATATATATATATATATATATATATAGGGGCGGATTCAGGAATTTTAAATCGGGGGCCGTAATATAAATGTGAATATTTGCGCTGATGATGAAGACAACGTAAAATATAGATTTTCATTTGTTCTCTTCCTTTGAAAAAACTTATGAATTGGAATAAATTTTTCCAATCTAACATATAAAATTTATAATCATAAAAAAATATTGAATTCATTACAATCAATACTTCGAAATATCAATATAAAAAAACTAATTAATAACAAACAAAATTATATAAATTATGTATATATTGATTTATTTTGTTTTATTATTAAATCATTTGATAAAATAATTAGAAAAAGCAAAAAAAAAATGTTATAAAAATGAATTAGAAATGTGAAAAAGAATTAACTAAATATTAAATAAACATTTAATTAAATAATATATAATTAGTATTGAATGTAATTAACTAAAAAAGAAAATATATTATGAAAAGGAATAGAAAAGGTGAAAAAAGAAAAAATATTAAATATTAAATAAATATTTTTCTATTAATATATATTACTTTATTAGTCAAAAGAACTAAAAAGTAAAAAACTGAAAGAATTAGTAGTTAAAACTTAAATTAACTAAAAGAAACAAAAAAAAAAAGTAAAACGAAAAGACAAAAAATAAGTAAAAAAAAAGGATTAAAACCCCATTGAGACCTATTCGAACCAGGACCTTCTCCACATAATTAACCTTCTGAACCACTACGCCAATAAATTTTTACAGAAATTCTCTATAAAATCAATATATATGTTTAGTAAATCAATATACTACATATACAGTACTAAAAACATCGAAAATTTTCGTGGAGGCCGTGGCCCCCCGGGCCACAACGTAGATCCGCCCATGTATATATATATATATTGCATATAGTAATGATATGACATTTGCATGAAGTGCCAACACACCAACAACGTACGTATAATTTTTGTATTGTATTTTTGTACGCATGCTGCAAGAACCCATCCATAATATCGTCATCAAAAGTTGAAAGGTACAAGTAGTAAATCAACTCATACGCCGTACGGACCTAGAAGCAATTGTCAATAAAAGTTGTGTATTTACCAAATATATGTTATCTATGATGGGTTTCTATTACTTAATTCCACAATACATGATCATTTAATCATTCAATTTCTAAAATTTTAGTATAGTATGTAATGTAGTAGTGATTAATGTGGACTATAATCTCAATCATTCCAAGAATAAAATTTTCTTGGGGCTTCTGTAAATTATGAGTTATATTTCTTTGTAATCTCTTCTAGCATCTAGAGTTTGCATGTATTATAAAAATATTATCTTAATGGATGATAACAAAACCATCAGCAACCAAGAGATAAGGTTGAGAATAGTTGGTGGAATATATATCTTAATTATTCTTCCTTACTATTTTTCATAATTATGTTGCCTTTTTTTTTTTTTTTTTTCATGTGGACCAATATTTCAAACTACACGAAATAATTAATATATATATGTGTGTGTGTGTGTGCGCGCGCGCTTATGTGTGTATATTGAAAATGAAGTCAACAGATAGTTACATTATGATTTTGGATTACATATAAATAAAAAAGTTTGATTCTACAGACAAGATTGTAATAATGTATAATATTAACATGAGGAGCGTAAATGCGATTATTAGATGAAAGATGACGGTTGCGTAACGCATTTAATTGCGACCCAATTTGGAAAATAATGTCTTTAATTTGATTATTAATACTACTCTTGGCTTATTTTTTATTTATTTATTTTTCTGCCTTGGATTAATAAAAACAAAAATGAAAATGAGTGCAACTTCGTGCTGGCCGGCTCCAAATCTTTGAGTGCCTCTCAAGCCTAATAGACATTCTTTGTTCCCTTGTAATAGCTTTTTTTTTCATATTTATGTAATATTCCTTCTAAATAAAAGCAATATGTAAAGTAGTAAAAAAATAATAAACACGAATATCGGTTATATTATTTATGTTGACACGCACCTAATCCACTTAAAATTAAAGATGAAATGTATTATTGCTTGTGGTATCTTTTCTTTTTCTTCAATAGAGTTATGTGATAAGAAAACCATTTCTATTTTACTTATCTGATAAAAGTAAAATAAAATTAGCAGCGTAATGAAAATTTAATTTATTGAACTCTTTCATGATGTCGCAGGTAACATGCCGTTTTCTTCACCTGCACGAATCTATCTCTTTGAGATTTATGATTGTAATTTACTACTCTTTTCATATTTATATCTTAACCTTTTATTCAATCCAAGATGCAAAATTTAATTAATAACCTGTTTAGATAACACACAAAACAACAAAACGGAAAACAATCATAATTCGTTATTTTCTATTTGTAGAGTATTGACTTAATGATACTATTTAGATCGTGATTGAATAAAGCATATAGTAAGTATATAGTCCATGATGGGGTCACGAGATGCTAATAAAATAATACAAGTGTCCGTCTAGGCCAAGGTTGTTGAAAGTTAGAAGCCATGTCATGCAATAGTTTGATGGCGATGATGATTAATTAATATTCGATAAAAGTTTTGAGGATAAGATTAAAGATGTGGTGGTAAAATGCTTATAGGTGTTTTTTTTCTAAGAATACACAGAGATAATGAACCAATTAATTTTGATCAAGGATATTATATGAATAACGCATTATTACAATACAATACAATACAATACAATACAATCATCTTCTCATGCAATGCAAGAACACAACAACAAATCAGATGGGAACATAACAATGTAAAGGCAGCCTGGGAGTGACCATAGCCGCAAGGGGTATGGCCTTCTGCAGAGCAATCCCGAAAGTCTCGTCCATGTCTACCTCGGTGACGCCTGGCGGTAGTTTCCAGTCGAAAGAATGGATCAAAGTGCCCAATATGTACTCCACGAGGACTATCCCCATCCTCGTCCCAGCGCAAATCCTCCGCCCCGCACCGAAGGGCACGAGCTCGAAATCGTTCCCCCTCGGGTCTATCCTAGCGTACCTCTTGTCGCCCAAGAATCTGTCCGGGTTGAATTCCAAGGGATTCTCCCACACTTGCGGGTCCCTCCCGATGGCCCATATGTTCACGCTGAGCCTCGTGTTCTTCGGTATGTAGAAACCGTTCACCATGCAAGCTTCCGACGAGACGCGGGGAAGGTTCAGCGGGGTCGAAGGATGCTTGCGAAATGCCTCTTTGCATATGGCTTTTAGGTACGGTAGTTTCTGTATGTCCGATTCTTGCAGCCGCCTGTTTCTCCCGACCACCCTGTCCATTTCGTCCTGAGCCCTCTTCATGATATCTTCATTTTTCATCATTTCCGAGAGGGCCCATTCGATCGTGCTCGACGACGTGTCCGTCCCCGCGGTAAACAAGTTCTACAGCACATTATTTTGTTTCAACAATATATATATATATATAGGAGAACCATACAGTGTGACAAAACAAATGACAAGATATACCAATAAGAGAGCTTTGATGTTGGATGTGCTAAGCCTCTCCCCGGTCGAATAATCATCACCGCTAGCCCTAACGATGGCGTCGAGAAAATCGGGCTTGGCCTTGCGGGTGGGGGACGACGCCGCTTGCTGATCTAACATTCTGGTGATGAGGTTGTCGAACTTTTTGTGAAGAGTTTTCATCCCCTTCTCGATCCCTTGCAAGTCCATCCAGGCGAGGGACGGGACGAAGTCACCGATGTTGAAGTATCCGGCGGTCGTCATGAGCTCCACCACCATGTCCTTGAACTCATTCACTTCCTCCCCTTTGGTGACGAAAACCCGTCGGCTGAGTATGACTTGGCCGATCATATTAGCCATGGCGTACACCAGCATCTCCTGCACCACCACCGCCTCCCCTTGGCGGCTCGCCCGGAGCATGGCCTCGAGCATGTGGCCCAACTCTGAGGCCCGAACATCCGCCCAATCCTCCAGGGCCTTGCTGCCGAGCATGTGGAGATTGGTTAGCCTTCTTAGCAGCCTCCACCTGGGGCCGTAGTGGGCAAACACCATGTCCTGGGCGCCGTAGGCCAGGTGGGTGGCGCCGGCATTGGCGGGCCGGTTGGAGAAGTTGGTGTCAAGCGTCTTAAGAAATGCTTTTGCGGAGGAAGGAGTGGAGGCCACCACCATGCCTAGCGTGCCCGTTTTCAGGTACATGACGGGCCCGTACTTCTTCGCCATCTTAGCTAGCGCCACGTGGGGCATGCTGCCCAACAATGGGAGGGCACCGACCAGGGGGAAGCCCAGCGGGCCGGGGGGCAAGCGCTTGCGGTGGACAGTGAATAGTGTATTGGAGGCGAGCAGTGAGCGAACTAGGATGTAGACTGCCGCCATAAACATCAACTCTCTACCCAACACAACCAATACTGAAATAGCTACAATCATACTGAATGCTGGTTCCTCTAGTTGCATAGTGTTGTAAGGTTGAAGCACATAAAGAAATCTAATAGCTAGGCAAGTAATGCTGAACTAATAAGCTTATATATATACATACATATTGGTTTGAAGAGGTTAAGTTGGGTGACTACCATGTAGTTTGCCACGTTTTATGATCAACCGACGTTCAACGAGACAATGGGATGATATATATGTTATTTCCATTTATGTACATGTTTGCATTGGCATGGATGAAAGTGGAAAGTAGATTGGCCTTTCTTAATTAGTATGGAAGTAATCTATTGTGTTAGTTTTTTTTTTTTTCTTTTTCCATCGTAAGTAAGATAATAGATTATAGTTTGGTGCTCTAGAAGGAATCTACTGTGTCATTGCCAGCCAAGCCAGTCACTTCTTCTCTATCAAATGTTTTGTTTGCAATTACTGGCAGCAGCAAACTACCTGAATCTTCTGCAAAATTGGCTGGTATTATATTTAAAATAATTTTGAAAAAAAAAAAAAAAAGAAAGGATAGTACGTCCGTACAAACCTTATTATTTAGAATATGATCGATCATTTTGTTAATTAACGAAAGTGTTACTTATTACAAGATTGGACCTCCCTTCCACTAAACTATACCTTACCCACCCACCTAATAATGAATGATCTATACGCAAAGACAAAGGTCATGAATTAATAAAAGAGAGATATTACTCAAAGGATGGTCAAATACAAGAAAGAAATAACGTGCAACTTTTATAGCATCGTTTCTTTGACCGGCAGCCCCACGCCACTTTCATTTTTCACGGACAAATATGATCGTAGTCTACCATAAGCGAATACTATCCCTTTCCCAATATTCAAGTGAGAATTATAATTTATCGTGGAATTATAATTACCTACCGTTTTCACTAGTCATTTGACTTTCGTAATCGTGGTGTTCAAATATATATACATATTGTTAGGATGGTTAGACCGGTGTTTTAAAATGAGTTTTTGAAGATTTCTTATGATTTAAGACACTTTAAAGATATTTAAGTTACAATAACTCGGGTTCTTGAAAATATGCGAGCACCGAGAAATTAAGCGAGTTTGGATTTTAACCAAGCGAAAAATACTCGACCTAATCCTCTTAAAATCGGTTTTGTGGGTATTTTAAAAACGTTTCAAAACTATGCAAGTTAAAACCGATTTGGTTGAAGCATTTTATCAAACACTTAAAATGCTTCAAGTATGCATGCTATAATTATGAATGCAATGAGGTGAACACGAGATTTGTTTATGCAAGTTCGGAGCTTAATCTCTTACGTCTCCCCTTCTTCCCCGCAAGGAAGGTTTCACTAGAAGATTCGGTCACATGTACACTTAAGTACAACCCTATATAGCTAAGACTCCCGCTAACTAAACTCCTATCATAACCACGGTTACCCCGCAAGGCTAATCGATCTATGATTGTAGGCCGCAACCTCACAATCCGCTCATATCTTTAGAGTCTCTATGCTAAGACTATAAGCACTTGTTTTACGTCTTTGTGTGAAGACTACAAACACATAGTTTAACGTCTTTGTGTTAAGACTCTCACTCAACTAATCTATATCGCTCATCTCTCTATTGTGTGAGTGAGGTGTGTGGGCTTGAACATTGTTGCTCACTCTATCTTTTGTATCCCACACATTGAGGAAGAACTCTCATGATTATGCTCTTTGATCTTGTTCTTCTCTCTTGGATTTCTCTTTGAATGCGTTCATGTTGTCTCTAGGATCCTTCTTCAATTCTGCTGTTCTTGGTCTTTATTTATAACTTCCCAACTTGATATAGCCGTTAGACACATCAAAAGAGCCGTTGGAAGCTTCTGGTCAACTCTGGTCAAAGTTGTGTGCTTAACTGGCTTGTACCTTGTGCTGTAAGGGCTTGTACACCAGTCCAGGATTTGGTTGACCAGTCCCGACCAAGTTGACCAGTCCAGTATCAGTACAAACCGGTTCCAGTCCAGACCAAGACCGACCAGTCCTGACCAGTCAGTCCAGTCCAGACCAGTGCAGACCAGTCTGGTACCGGTACCGGTCTTGTACTGGCTTGACCGGTCGTTGACCAGCGTTGACCGGTCGTTGACATGCGTTGACCAACATTGACCGGTCCGGTTTTTCGCGCTGAGCTCATATTTGATATCTATTTTTCGACCTGACCTCATCTGCACAATTGATTAAATATGTTAGTAACAAAATAATAAGTTTTGTGTTTATCAAAGCCAAATTGCTAGATATTTAAATCCAACATATATATATATACGTACGATAAATACAATATGCGTAGTAATGGTCTTCAAGCCGCCGTTCGAGATTTTGGTGCTTATATAAACAAACCACATGAAAAAAGACCAATGACTTTTATTCTTTTCTATCTACCCAAAATTCATAGAGCAAACAAAACCTCGTCTGTCTATCTATCTATCTATCTATATTCTCATGGACGATAACTATCCAATCAATATGTTTCCCTCTTCATCATCTTCTTCGTTTCCACATGATCATTACGATCTGTTGCCGAGCGATATTAGTTATAACTTGGATGAGATGAATATCACAGCAACAACCATGTCAGATGATACAATAAAAAACCTAATTAGTGGCAGTAGTAGTTATAATAATACTATTACTCCATCTAATGAGATTGCAAGGAGTGAGCTTGCAGTCGCAGAGGAGAAAGCAAACAAGTCTAGCAATAAAAAGAGCACCACCAATGAGAAGAAGAATAAGAAGCATAAATATGCGTTTCAGACAAGAAGCCAAGTCGATATACTTGACGATGGATATAGATGGAGGAAATATGGTCAAAAGGCCGTCAAGAATAATAAATTCCCAAGGTATGTATTAATATTTCTGTCAATTTCTTAATTTTTTTTTCTTGCGATGTTTTTGGTCTAGTGGTTGTTTTACATAATAGCGTAATTATGATGACTTATTCTAGGTGATTATTACCTTGATCTATTACAGAAAAAATATTAAGTATACATACATACGTTGGATTTGCAGAAGCTATTATCGATGCACGCATCAAGGATGCAATGTGAAGAAGCAAGTTCAAAGGCTGTCAACAGATGAAGGGATGGTCGTGACAACCTACGAAGGAATGCACTCACACCCTATAGAGCGAAACACAGATAATTTCGAGCACATCCTCAGCCAAGCACAAGTTTTTCCACCATCATTCTAAGGGGGTGTTTGTTTCAAGTGATCCGACATTACGGTGATATACACATCATCGTGATGTTAGTATCACCGTGATGTGGATCAACGTGATATGTCATCACTGTGTTTGTTTTGGGGTGATATTTCATTTTGCATATCATCGTGATATTAGAATATTGTATTTGTTTAATCACGATGATATGTAGGATGATGATGTGTAAATGTCGTATTTAACCCTCTGTATATCATCGTGGTGATGTGGATTAACATGTTTGTTTCAGGGTGATTTTTGAGAAGTGATAAAGATTAATATTTAAATATGAACTTTTATTTTTATAAGTCTCTAATATACAACTTTATAAAAAAAATGCATGTCTTATGCAGCAAAAATATAATTCCGTAACCTTTTTTCCATGAAATGCTTGTAAAAATATTCAATAAAAGGTTGACAATATAAATAAAAATGGGAATATTTTATTTTTTTTGGAGATACGCAGGAGCATGAACGATGGGATATTATTTGGGTTATCGAAGAATTTAATTGTTCAATATTATTGATTTGATTTAGGGGTAATGAAAGGAAATAAAGTTAATTATAAGGGATAATTTTGTCCGGAAAAAAATCAGAAATATCACCCCATCACGGTGAGGAAGGATCAGTGAGGTTTTTCGGGGTGATCCGTAATGCGAAATATCACTCCATTTTCATCACCTAGGTGATCTTTCATTACGGTGTTGACTCATTACTTAGATCAAACAAACACAGTGATAGAGAGCAGTACCGAGGATTACGGTGATATTTTGGAGGATCACCCCAAAACAAACACCCCCTAAATGTAATGTATATTTCAATAATTATTATGTGCCCTTTTAATAGACAATTTAGACGTATATTCTCTTTTCCACGCATTTAGTATTGAATGTAATATTGAGGTGACACTGTCACAGATTTGACCAAAGGAAGGAATTTTATTAACTGGGCTTCACTTTCATAAATTGGCTCAAGAGAGAAGTGTAATTGGGCCTTTTTTCTCCTTAAATTTTGTGAATGAAGCTTGATTTACTTCACTAATTAGGCAAGCTAGATAGATGGCACTGTGACACGTGGCAAGACTTGAAAAGACGCAACTAGTTGCACAGAAAATGGGCCATAGAGGAATGACTAATGAGCTGCTCTGCCCTCTTGTAAACTATGTGCTGTCAGAAAGTGATGGACTGACGATAGGATTCAATGAAACTTTTATTACCTTCTCAGAAATTATCTATCATCTTGTGGTTGTAAATTCATTCAAAGTTTCGTAACTACATTTAGTCAACCAACAGCGGCCAACGGTTGACCATGTCGTCCACGTCAGTTATTACCATTGGATTTGAGATAGATCTCTTCGAAGAAGCAAGCACGTGATTGCGATCTTTTCTTGGTTTTATTAATCAGAGCAAACATGTTTGTTTAACTTGAGAGTTTTGAGGCACACACACATTTCCAATGTTTGTTTCTTTTCTTAATACCACACATTTTCGCTATATTTAAGGTGGTGTGAAAGTGTCAGGTTGCCACGTCACGCCATTTTAATACGTTTAAACACCGACCCCCAAAGCTTTCTTAGATATTACCAAAGATGCATTTGTCCAAAAATTGTGAGTGGAATTATGATTTTGTCTGCTTTTGGGAACTCACACAGCAGCAGCTTGCAACCTTATTGGTTCAAACCATTTAAGACCACTAACTAGAGTGAGTTCCCTTGCCTTTTGTCCCTGAATATGTAGGTTATTGCAATGCAATATAAACTTGATTGTGTAATTATTAAATTACCAACGAGGCTGCTGCTTCTATCTTGAAAAGGAAGGTAGTGAAAACGGTAACATTTTTCTCTCTTTTCTTTTTCTCTTTTGAAGGTCTAATCATGACTTGTGGATAGCCCACAACTGTAAAGTAGTATTTCACTTTCTTTTTCATAGCCCCCACACAAATATCGCATAAATCTTTATATTTGTTTATATACTTATTTGTGTCTTCTCCCTTTTCATCGGTATTATTTTGGTGGGACTTTATCCTTTCCCAATAATTCCGTCTCATGCATCATTATTTTGTTTAACTAGTCAATTAAGACTGACTCGTTGGCATCATTCGGTCATGAGTAAGTAATAATTCTGCATGTTATTAAAAAAAAAAAGTGGCCTTTGCATGCTGTCCAAAGTGGATGGATGGATATCTTATTATTGTATATTTAGCTTGTTTCTCCGACTCCCATAGCAAGTAGTCCATACCCTTAGGCTATTGCCTTAGCTACTAGCAAGTATTTATTTATCTCTTACGCAAAAACAAGCTGACAATATATTTGTATATCTACGTGTAGCTTAGCTTTTATTGCAGTTGCCACTTTACTAGACCATCTAATAATGGAGGCATTGTCAGAGAATGAATGGCTGTGAAGACCAACCCACTCTTCTACTTTTGCACTTCTGTGTAAGTCTTGTTCATATCCCTCACTTATCTTTAAATGCATAGATATATATTTTATATCATATTACGTTACTGGCCGGCGAGTCTATTTTATTTATAGCAAGTGCGTGCATCTCCCTTATCGCTGCTATCTTGATGTGAGCTTCCGATATATGTATGTATGTTTCTGCCTTCTTTAAATCTACTTTCTTGAATAATGCTCTGAGCGTGGTCAAGTGTTTTTCGTTTCCCTTGGATCAATTGCTGAGGTAAATGTAATAGTGAGTGCTCTTTATCATTTTGGCGGCGGCCATGAAGCTTTCTAGAAGCGTTGCACTTTTTATCACTAAACCCCACCACAACGGCATAATTTTTATCAATCAATAATTGGGAAATCCTTGAACTTTACGAGCTATGTCTTGGGGGGTTGTATGAAAGATTTTTAGTTTATTGTTCCTGAGTTAGACGTATTGCTACTGTCCTTGTTTATTTACATGCTATCTTCTATAATGTTGTGATTATTCTTGCAAGTTGAACTCTTTGGGCTTTGTCTGCTCTTTATATTGGACTCACAGCATGAAAGATGATCTAAAGTTCCTCTCAGCTTATGATATTACTTGAATATCTGAGGGATGCACCTAGTTATGGCTCTGTTCCAAGTTTCCTTTCAGCTTTGAGGATTCTGCAAGTAAATTCTTTTGTGAAATGTTGTTGCATAGCAGGTTGAAGACTAGTTTAAAAGTGTGTGTAAAAAACTCAGTGGCACGGCAAGCAGATCTTATTTGAAACTTGGTGGGATCATAAACTGAAAAAGAACCACTGTAATGGAATCTTCAACATCATCATCATCTTCACTTTTGGCTTCTTCAAAGAGGGCTAAGGCTCCTGCAATCACACCACAAGCTGCTCATTGCTTAGTGGATGGATGCAACGCTGACTTAAACCTTTGTAGAGACTATCACAGGAGGCACAAAGTCTGCGAAGTTCACTCTAAGACTGCTAAGGTCACCATTGGTGGAAGAGAGCAGCGTTTCTGCCAACAGTGTAGCAGGTAATTAATAAAGGAATCCTTCTTTCTCTCATTACAAGTTTTATGCTAACTCTTTTGGTAATTTATTCTGTCATTGTTGATGATTGCAGGTTTCATTCACTGATAGAGTTCGATGAGGGGAAGAGAAGCTGCAGAAAAAGATTGGACGGCCACAACCGCAGGCGTAGAAAGCCTCAGCCAGACACAGCTGTTGCTCCTCGCAACAATAATTCTCCGGCGCTACTCTTATCCTCCTCCACCACCCAACAAGCCATGTCCGGGCCAAGACTCCTTTCCTTCAACAACAGCCCGCAGACTCTGCCGAGCATGATCGTCTCCTCTTCATGGTCCAACATGGAGAACGAAACCTCCATGATGTATAGCCATCACCACGTGAATAATTTCAGCGAGAGACCTCCTCCTAACTCGTTTTCGAACAGTCAGATTCAGTTCTTGCAAGGAGGCAACAACAATCTCGGTCCAACTGATCATGCTCTCTCTCTTCTGTCATCGGGCCCCACCACCCGGGAGTTCGGTCTGACTCACGCGGCCCGACCTGAGCGGCAGCATCAACAACTGGCAGTCAGCGACTTGCGTCATTACAGCAGCGGTGGTTCCTTGGGAGGACAGTACTCGTTTGGACAAGAAAGGGGCAAAGCTGTCGTCGAGTCTTCCCCGTCGCAAGCTAGCAGCAGCAGTAGTAATGTGTGGTCTACGCTTAACTTTCCGGGCATGTTTCCGCAAGAAGGCGAAGGCCCGTCGGCTAGTGGGTCCCATCAGACTCTCACGTTTATGTGGGAGTAGCTTGAAGATGATCATCGGACTAGTAATAATGTGCTGTGTAATGAATGATTTGCATGTCGACAAACAAGAAAACCTCTCTCTTAACGTCTCTTGGGTTGGGTTTGTACTTTGTAGGATCTTTATTATTTTTATTACGTTGGAACTTTTTAGGCCCAATAACTCCTCAACTACTAATTGGTCGAGGCGCTCGTTACGTTAGACTAAAAAATGAACACTATTTATTAAAAATTGTGAATAAAAAAATGTAAATGAAATACATAAAATAATATGTGTGATAAAATAACAAGTCATGACTGACGATGTTTCCATTTCTGCCCGAAGAAGACAACTGCAAACATCGAATTGAAAAAGTGTCATTTTGCTTTCACAATTCTAATTTAGTATATTGACCTCTCTTCGTTCAAAAAGAGGCACATACCATATTCAAGGCACATGCCAAATCCAAGGGTCCATATAGAGACAGCCTTACCTAGTTTGTTTTCATACGATTTTTCATTTCAAGAAAAAAAAAAAAATTAGCTTCTTTTTTGTTTATTTCTATGACTTCCATAAAGATGAATCACCAACTATGGGGTTTTTTTTTTAAAAAAAACATTATGAATATTAATCTCCCAAACAATTGTTAGATTAATTCTAAAGCAACCTTTACCTTACTTATTTTTTTGTATTAGAAAATTAAAATCGTTGAGATGTTTATCCCCTCCCTTAAGTTTACCACATAATAGATGTACTATTTTCCCATCAATTAAATTGCATATAATAATATCAATGATGCGGGTGGGGCAAAAGCTGATAGTGACAAGATTCCGAGGGGCAATCTTGGAATTTTACATGCAACAGATTTATTTAAAGTTGTCAGTCACATGGAGCTGTTATATCACATATTTTATTTATATATATAAATATAAACTCATGGGAAGTGACAACGCAACTTACAAGGGTATGTAATTCATGAGTTTTAAGGTTTCACTTACGTTGTAAGATGTAAGCAAATCCCAATAAGAAGGCAAATCAGATAATGGGAGAAGCGGGCGGGCCCCACTTCCACTGCGTGTAATAGTCTTGTTATTATGATCTTCCTATATATTCTTTTCACACACCATGGAGCAACCCTATTCAAAAAATGTTGAGTTATGTTATCTTTAAATCTACGAATTGCACCTTAAAACTAAACTTTTACAACTTCATTTCCTTACAGACAAACGAAGTAATGTTGAAATAAATGTAGAAACCTCTCTCGTTCTTTCTTGATTTTATAACTTCATCATCACATCAAAATAAATCCACTTCATATAATTTTGATGTGTTAAATAATATTAATTTCATCACCTTATTGCATCAGTAGAATCTAGTTAATTGTCCTAAAAAAAAAAATCTTAACATGTGTTGATTATTTTTATTGGTAAAAAAAAATGCAACGACATAAGATCCATTTCTATACATGCTATGGACCAACTCATTAATTGATGATGCTCATCTTTCTACTACACTACCATATTCTATTGAGACTTTTACCTACACATACGTGATACAAAGTTGTACATCTATATGCCTTAATTAATTTTGTACGTTTATAGACTTTATTTGGTGGAAACAAGAAAGCACAACAAAGAGAGATAAAAGGAAACCCTTGTGTAGTGTTTTCCTGAGTTTCAGAGAGAGAGAGAGAGAGAGAGAGAGAGAGAGAAGGAGAGGGATCAAAGAGATGGGAAGAGGTAGAGTTGAGCTGAAGAGAATAGAGAACAAGATCAACAGACAAGTGACTTTTGCGAAGCGAAGGAATGGCCTTTTGAAGAAAGCATATGAGCTTTCTGTTCTATGTGATGCTGAGGTTGCTTTAATCATCTTCTCCAATAGAGGAAAGCTGTACGAGTTTTGCAGTAGCTCTAGGTATAAAAACAACCAAACATCAACACGACTTATTACATGATAAGTTTTTAATATTTCCATGTAAAATACGTAATATTTCTATGTAAGATACAACCTTTTTTGGGTGTTTTGAGATGTGGGCTGGTCTCAAAATTAAATCTTTTTTTGTTTTGAAAGATGGGATGAGGAAGGAGTATAAAAAAACTCTCTCTTTTCTTGTGTTGGGGTTTCTCTTTGCCATTTCTGTGAATGTTTTTGAGCTTCACAGAACCCTGTGACTCTAAGGGCTTTTTTTAGATCTTCAAGACGGAAAACATGAAAGGAAGATCCATTTTCTTGATTTATGTTGAGTTTTCGGCAGATTTTCTTTTCATGTGTTTTATCAATCGCGAATTTGACGTCCTATTTGTTCTATAAAAATAGAGAAGCTCAATTGGGTTTTGATCTTAGTATTCTCTTTCATTTTCTAATAAAAAATTGAACCTTAAATGCGTTGTGTTACATCTATGATGATCTTCGGGGAAGAACGAGCTGATCTACGGTTTCTTTTTCATGATTTACAAAATGAGTTCATTAAAGCATATCCAAGGTTTTAACTTTCTGTCTCTTCTCTTCTCCATTTTCATGCTATTTATGTTAATTATATTTCATTCATGTAGGTTTTTTACCACATCTTGCAAATGAGATCTGATCTAAGAAACGTTCAATCTTTCTTAAAATTTCAAATTCTTTGGTTTAAATCTAGCTCTTTGAGGTCAGGAAACCAGTTATACCCAAATCTTGAGCTTGAGGTTGTTTTTTCCTCCTCAATAATAAAAAAATTAACCCTTTTAGGGTTTTCTTTTCATATTTTTTTTTCTGATCTTTTCATGGAGCAAAATCCTTCGCCTCCAACCTAACACATCCAAGTTTCCTGTTATTATTTCCTGAATTTATAATTTGAAAGTTAATGGGCTATTTCTCTTTTTTTTCCCCAATAATACAAGTAAATATGTATCTCAGTAGTGTTAGCTGTCTTGACCTGATTGAAATGCTTGTGAACATCTCATTAGGGTTTGATCTGAAGATGCAGGTGATTATTTTTACTTCCCTTTTACTCTTTTTCCTCTCCTCTTTAGATTTTTATGACAAATATTTTTTAGTTAATTTTTCACTTTCCTGGATCTGTAAGTTCTTTTCAAGAACTAGAGATCTTGATTCAATTATGGGTTTTTGACATCATCTATAGCTCTAAGCAGTCTTTTGTCTAGTCACTAGCAGGAGTGCTTCTCATAATTTTATCACTACATTATATGTTCCTTGTTCTAAGTTTCTTGTCATAATTGCATTATTCCTGTTAACCAACAGGGAACCCCATATTAACCTGCGGACAAAGCTGAAAACTTGATGAGATTATATGCAATTGTTTTGCGGAAATTAAGATTCATCTGATTTTGCACTGATGGTAATATATATGTTGCTATCATGAGAATTCAATATATGACTGTAAACTTTCAATCTTTCTTAGCAGCATGCTCAAGACGCTGGAAAGGTATCAGAAGTGCAACTATGGAGCAGCAGATCATCAGCCAAATGTTTCTGCTAGAGAGGCTCTGGTATTATGTGTAGTACCCTTTAATCTTAAACCTTGATTTTAATATCTATACTCATAGTTATTATCAGCGGATTAAACCTTCCATAGAGTTTTAACAAAATCTTGTTAATGTCATCACATAATAATGTTACTACAGGAATTGAGCAGCCAACAAGAGTATTTGAAGCTCAAAGGTCGATATGAAGCTCTCCAGCGCTCGCAAAGGTATGCCATTGCCATTTCTATCATCTCACAAATCCATTACAAATTAGGAGTATTTATTATGCTAAGTAAGGTAAGTATTTGTCTGGCGTTTTATAAGCAGAAATCTTCTGGGGGAGGATCTTGGCCCTCTGAACCTTAAAGAGCTTGAGACACTTGAAAGGCAACTTGACATGTCACTGAAGCAGATTAGATCAACACGAGTAAGTAATTAATACTCATTAATACTTTCGCTTTGCATCACACACACACACACACACATATATATATATATATCTATATATATATCTACTACATATGATTTGTGCTTCTTTCAGACGCAAGTGATGCTGGACACACTCACTGATCTCCAGAAAAAGGCAATAATATTTTTTTTTTCCTTTTATAATTACTATTTTACAAAAATGGTCTTAACTCTGAGATTTTTGTGTCGTAAATGAAATCAGGAGTATGCACTTAACGAGGCTAACAAGAGCTTGAAACAAAGGGTAAGCATGCATCAAAACGTCATTTGTTTTGCAAAAAAAAAATAATAATAATAATAATAGAGACCATCTCATCAAGAAAATGATTATTTTGGATGATATATATTAGTTGATGGAAGGAAGCCAAATAAGTCTTCAGTGGCAAGCAAATGAGATGGACTATGGAAGACATGTTGTGCAGCCACATCATCATCATCATCATCATCCAGACCATGTCTTCTTTCATCCTCTAGAATGCGAACCCACTCTTCAAATAGGGTAAAACTAAATTCTTTATTATCTAATTATGATCACTATATATATATATATATATATATATATATATTGTAATCTTTGGTCATTAACTTCATCAGGTTCCAGCCAGATCCAGCAACAATAGCCGCCGCCGAAGCAGAAGCAGGGCCAAGTGTGAATAACAACGACTACCTATCGGGTTGGCTTTCGTGATTAAACTCAGGAGAAGCTTGGTAATAAGAATAATAATAAGAAGAAGAATTATTAATAATGAGAAACTTGCATGTTAAATTATATGTTAAGATATTTGTGTTTGATTTTATTACTACATCCTTAGTTGTTTTCGTTCCATCATCAAGACACAACAACATTGATGTTTGACTTATTGTCTGCTTTTTTGTGGATCATATGATGTTTAAGATATTGGCTTGCTATACCTTGGCTCAAGACGACCTCCATATCACCATTTCGTATATAATAATAATCGTTTCTTTGCATATATTTTAAAACTATATATTTATATCGAAACATAAATCCTTAATTAACCCCATCCGAAAATGTGAGAAAGCCCTATAAACAGTTCGACAGGGCAAGAAAGACATATTTACCCAAGATGCAAAATATTATTGGATTATGAAAGTTTTATACCTTGAACTTATATTGGAAAGTTAATTGCTAGATGTGATGCTAATATAATCCTTATTGGGTTGGGCCCATAGATATAGTCCAAATTGCCACGCCATTTCTGGCCACGCGCCGGGAGAGGAGAGTGTTATGTTAGTGGCTCCGACGGGATATGCCGGGACCCACAAACAACTTCTATTCTATTATGTCGGCGCGTGAGCCACACGATAACTAGCTACCTATTCGGTGTCAGTGATTCATGCCGCTCAGTCTTATCAATTACTTAAGCTATAATTATTATTATTTTTATTATTATTATATACGTCATAAATAATATATAGTATGTGCGAATTTCCAATCCAACCACTATGTTGAATTTTTTTTAATTGAAAATTCATATTATGTTAAGAAAAAATTCATGAAAATTTCCTTGGACGCAAGAAACAAACTTTATCCGTTCACCTCGATTTCCGCATAAAATCCCATTATTTCATTTCATTTCATTCACACGCACACAACACTTTCTATTAACAAGAAAGAAGCAATTCTACGAAAACCATCCAAAAAGGGAAAGCTATATAAAAGAGATTAATTTTGAGTCGAGTCTCTTCTGGGGGTAGGGGAAGGATAACGAGATAAGATGATGAGACGACCGCCACTACCTCAGGATCAGCATGATTACCAGTCCAAGATCTTGTATGAGCTATCGTCTTTAGTCATGAACATTATGCGTTCGCCCCCACCATCGTTGGACTTGATCGCCGACGGTTCTGCGGGATCGCCGGTAGTCCACCGGATGATAAGGCCCGTAGGCCCTTCTTTTCAGCAGATAACTCCGGTGGGGTTTGCGTCTCTGCTTCTTGGGATGTCACTGGCGCTGATGCTATGTGGATCGGTGACTTTTTTGATAGGCTTTCTGTTGATTCCCTGGGTTCTTGGTTTGCTGATGTTTCTGTACGTTGTGGGGATCGTTTCGAGCATTTCAATGATTGGGAAGGCCGTTTTCTCTCATGGGTCCGATCCACCTTCTTCGCCGAGGAAAGACGTGCCTGGTAAGAAGCAAGATTCGCCCGCCCTTTTTCTTTGTTTATTATGTGTCAAAGATTGATTTTTATGCTGTTATGGAGATAGCCCTGTTGATAAATTGTTCTTTTTTCTTTCTCTTTTCACGTTCTTGTCGAATATTCTACCTAACGTGATTGTGGTGTTTCCCAAATTGAATTTTTACTGTGCATTTTTCTGACACGGTTTCGTCGAGGAACTTTGTTCTTGTTCTGTTTCAGTTGGTGTGTAGAGAATAGATTAGCTTTTTCAGATAACAAGTCATTTGTAAAAATAAAGATTGAATTTTTTTTTCTTTGGTGAGATTGAGAGATTTAATTTGTTGTATTCTCTGAGTCAGCTTCTTCTTCATAACAATCTCCTTGACCTTCATATTTGCCTAATTACTGCCAAGTATCAATCAGTCATCTAAGTTTATGTCACAACAACACCTTATGATACTTTCTTCCTACACTTTGTGTTGCAGCATGGAAACTCCTGTAAGATATTACCAGTCCTTCCGATGATCTGCGTCTTCTTCTTCTTCTTCTTCTTCTTCTTCTTCTTCTTCTTCTTCTATCTTAGTTAGTTTACAGTTTAAAACGGGGCGATCAATCGGTTGATGATGTTTGAAGTTTGTTGTTTTGATATTAGCAGAAAATTATAAAAAGGGATTTTCTCTTCTGTTTGTGCTTAGAGAGCATTATTGGATTGGATTGGATGTAAATGGTGGATCATGTATGTATTATGTATTTATGTATATATGCAATGCAAGCAAACACTAGTTAGAAAATCCGATTGGAGGGTCCTTGCCTTGCATTGCAGAACAAATATTCCCATCAGCAACTAACTATGAATCTGCGAACTAAAACTTATGGGCCTCTCCTCTCCTCTCCTCTGTCTGTTAATATTTTTCTCAGCTCAAAATCTTGAGGACAAGCCTAAAATGCAATAATTAAGTTGAACCCAGATCTGAAATTTTTTATGTAATAAACATCAAAACACTTTCTTCTAATGCGAGCCACAAAATACAACAAGTAAAAAAAAAAAACAAGGAAATCACCACAGGGATGGGATGGGATGGGATGTAGAAAATGCCTCACTAGATAGATAGCTAGCTCTTAGCCAGTGTAGATGTGGACGTTAATGGCGATTAGGAATATAGTAATGAGGCCGAAGAAGATGACCGTGTGAACCAAAATGGATATCCCGCTCGTGCCCATGTTCCCAAACTCCACGACCCGATTCCGACCCGGGAGTTGAAACAGAAGACCCGGGCTCAGCAGAACGAAGAGCACCACCGCTATTACAACTGGACCCCAATCAGCCATTGTCTCTCTGTCTGTCTGTATTTATGTGTGAAAGAAGGATGAATGTGTGTTGTGTGTGTGAGTGGTGGGAGTGTTTATTTATAATATGAAATTAAGTGAATAAAAATTCAGTCTTTTTATATTCTATCTATCTATTCGTGAATGATAAGGGGGCGAAGCAAAGAATAAGTATAACATAAAAGACAGCTAAGCTATTCTGATAAATGAATTATTCGTCTTGTAATTTATTTCATTATTATTATTATGAAAACAAATTTCAATAAGAAATAGGGAGGGGTTAATCACATGAATTAATTTCTGTTTGCGTGCGATATTATAAACTACACAATGTTAATAATTAACGCTGTCCTATGCTTTGATTGTAAATAAAGAATTTATTCCCACCGACTTTTCTTACAGTTAATTTAGTTAATTGGGTTAATAAAATAATGATAAAAAGCAGAAGTGCAAACACATAACATCCATCGTGATAGAGGAAGATTTCATAGAAAAGAAAAAGATTTTCAAATACAAAATTGAATTAGATCATTTTTATTGCACACCAATCTCAATGGGGGGTATGAACATCAACTTGATTAATGATATGGTTGGAGAAGGACAAAACTGGACACTCAGGGTTTTAGAACGTAGCTTTCTTTTAAGGGTAAATTAGTAAAATGCCTTTTACTATCTGCACTGCAAGTATCTATTGGCAGAGCGGAGGTATGCATTGCAAGAGAAGATGATTCAGATATTAGAATTATCATTATCTCGATGTAATTATTACTTATCCTTTAATGAATAATACATGTAATTTATTTATTTAATTTTTATTACATCAGATCAGAGGACAAGTGGCTAAGCATTACGTTATTTTTATTTTTTCACAATTGCTATTAACCTCCTTCAAAAAATCGGGAAAAAAAAAGGAAAACATAAAATAGATGAACACGCAGGACATTTTTATTTTTCTTCAGAATAAGAAGTCCCTTTTCCAATTTTTTTTTTCCGTCAAGAAGAGAAGCTCAATTTGATTCGGGGGATTCGTTTATTCAATCCTTTGGAGCAGGAGTGCTTCGATTCGGTGGAGGATATACGTGCCCCTTCGCCTAGATTTGGTAATTATCACTCTACCTAGCTGACGAACTGATCACTTGCATTAGGGTTTTGCTTTTCTATGCTTTAATGTGATTTATTTGACCCCCAATTCCTTTGTTGGAGCTTTTTTACTTCGTCTGTGCTCTGTTCTGTTTTGTATGTTCATTTCCTTGGGTTTATTGTTTTTGAGTGCTATATATTTAATGGTAGAATGCAATTTTGTTTTGGTCAATTAGCCCCGAGTTGGGGTTTGTGGATGTTCTGTCGATCTAATTGTTAGCTTATTTTTCTGTTATAATTAAGAAAGATATGGGTGGAGTCTCAACGTGCAATTCTAATTTTTCTTATTGTTGGTATGTGGAGTAGCCATTGAAACTTATGAAATATCATTTTTTTCGTTGTATGATCTATGTGGGATGGATTTCATGACTTTAACCCGGATATACTGTCCGGTCGGTGGTTAGAAATTCAGATGCCCCACCAGGTCGATTGCCGGGTTGGTTGATTGAAGTCGATACCATGTAGATGTTCACTAGGGTTTCATTTCGAAACCAATTGGCAACGAGTGTAGTAGCCTCTGTAATATTTAAACTACCATTTTTTTCTTTGCATGATCGATGTGGGATGGGTTTCATCATTTCAATTTTTTTTCCCAAATTTGACATACTTTGCGCGCCCGTGAGTCTGATGGTTCTCTATCTCTGTCGATTCGTGTCGGACTGTCATTGGGTACTTTCAGTGATGGAAAAGTAAGCGCATTTCCAATGAAATACTACTTCCTCTTACTTTTCTTTCTATATACATTCCAGTTAAATGATCAAATACACAATTTTGTCGTTTTTTCGGTTATGTTCCATTTCCTTCTATGTTTTCATCCTAACCAAACGAGGGCTTAATGCCTTGCAGTCTTTCTGATTTCATTGTTTCTGTTTGATAACCAGTATGTTCATCATTGGTTATCTGGCAGGATTGTTGCTTTCAAATCTGGATTAACGGAGAGCGACAAGGAAAGTGACTGTGGAATAGGTTTTAATGGAGTGTAATAAAGATGAGGCTGTAAGAGCAAAAGAAATAGCAGAAACGAAATTTCTGGCAAGGGACTTAAAGGGGGCCAAAAAATTTGCCAAGAAGGCTCAGAATCTATATCCTGATTTGGATGGCATTTCACAGATGTTGACGACTCTGGAGGTTTATATATCTGCTGAAGAGGAGAAGATAAATGGAGAATCAAACTGGTATGGTGTGCTTGGTGTAACTCATACGGCTGATGATGCAGCGATAAAAAAACAGTACAAAAAACTTGCACTTCTGCTTCATCCGGACAAAAACAGGTGTGTTGGCGCTGATGGGGCCTTCCAACTCGTCGTGCATGCTTTGACTTTGCTCTCGGACAAGACCAAGAGAACAGAGTTCGACCAGAAATGCGGTCTGACCAATCCAAACATAAATCAGGTTCCGTCAACCACAAAAAATGGTTTTCATGATTTTGTAAAGACAAAATCAGCTGCTGCTACTTCAAAGACGAAGGTACCAAAAACTCATAATAGTAAAAGGTCTGGCCCTTCTCCATCTAATAAGAAGGAACGCCAAACTTTTTGGACAGTCTGCCATCGATGTAAGATGCAGTATGAATATCTCAGGATGTATCTCAATCACCATCTTCTCTGTCCGAATTGCCATGAGGCCTATTTTGCAATGGAAATCGAACCTCCATCTAGCAAGGCTTCGAAGGTTTCTTCTCAAACTGCGAGTTCACAGCACCATCAAAACAGTAATGCGTCAAGAACACATTACGGAGCTTCAGAGTCCTATCATGGCGGTAATGGCTTCCAGTGGGTTCCTTTCTCTGAGCCAAATGGTGCTGCATCTGCCGTTCATGCTGCGAATATGGTTCATCAGGCTTATGAAAAGGTCAAAAAGGAAAGGCAAAAGGCACAGGCTGCAAAGAGAAAAGAGGAGGCTCAGCGAAAAAAGAACCAAAGAACAGCGGGAGCTGAATCCTCCGTACCATCCAACTCTTCAAAGAGGAAGAGGGGGGTTGAAGATTGTAGTACAACCAATCCCGCGATGAAACTGGCCAAATCCGAGAGTGGGAAATTTCAGTCAACGATTACTGACATAAAGCAGTTGCTGATTGAGAAGGCTCAGTCTGAAATTAGGAAGCGTCTCACTAGAAGTGTCTCAGCTACTGTCGTGGGTGATACTACGTGCGATCAGAAAAATCTTGCGACAACGGATACTATCCCTGTTAATAAAATAAACAATCGGAGTTCAGGGCTAAATCTCAACAATGAACAGATTGAAAACATGTCCGTAGCTGTTCAAGCTCCTGACTTTTATGATTTTGATAAGGACAGGAAGGAAGAATGTTTTGGGGACAACCAAGTATGGGCTGTATATGACGACGAAGATGGCATGCCAAGAAACTATGCCATGATTCATGATGTTATATCTGTAAATCCCTTTGTGGTAAGGATGAGTTGGCTACGCCCTCTACACTACATCAGTCTGGGACATGCTAGTTGGTTTAGGTGCAGTTTTTCAAAGACGTGCGGTGAATTTGGGATTGGAAAAACGAAAACTTTTAGCCTCCTAAACTCTGTCTCCCACAAGGTTATTTGGAATAAATCGACTTCTGACGCCATTCAAATATTCCCTCAGAAGAGAGATGTTTGGGCTTTGTACAGGAACTGGACGCCTGACTGGAACGAACTCACTGATGATGAAGTAATACATAAATACGACTTTGTCCAAGTTCTTGAAGAGTATGATGAGGATGAGGGAATAATTGTCATTCCCTTGGTGAAAGTAGGTGGCTTCAAAAGCGTTTTTCACCAACATTTTGACCCATCAGAGATAAGAAGAATCCCAAAGGAAGAGATGCGTCGATTTTCTCATCAGGTCCCTTCTCATGTGCTCACTAGTAACGAAGGATCATTGAAGGTTCTTAAGGGTTGTCTTGAGCTCGATCCTTCTGTCGTTCCTTTGGAAATTCTTAAAGTGGCTTCGATCGTAGAGGAAATCGAGTTTATGGAGACCGATGAGGATGCAAATTTGGCCGAGGAGGCTGATCATGTTGAAACTGCCAACGCTGACAAAGTGGAAGGAAATGCTGAAGAAATTGAGGCTGATCAGGAGAGCGATGAGGAAGTTGGGTTTGTTAAGGCAGTCGATGTTGATGGAAATACCATTGCCCATATGGTGGAAGGGGTTTCGTGATTGGATTCGAGCATCGTTTCGACCAAAGGTGAGTGAGTTATGCATGTTGCAAGAAATTTCCTAAGTGTATGATATCCATTAATTATCCAGCATACAGTTTTCTGGGATCCTTTTGCTTGAAGATAGATATGTCATGTTGAGAAGAACCAGCCGTTTATGTTGATCGATCGCACATCACCGTAAAGTAAGATAGTCAAGTATGCAATCTGGGAATCTCGTGATTGTTTTATCTCTGAAACTGTTGTTTTTATTTCTGGATTATTAGTTATTCTAAGGATGAGTCGAACTCCCATTATGACTGTGTATAACTGACGCAGGTTGTCTTCTGGATCATTTCTTCCTTCCTTTTTTCTTTCATGTTAGTGTCATGAGATGATTTATCCTAAAGTTTATTTGAAAGTTTTAAGGTTTTGTATGCGCGTGATTAATAATCTTTATTTCATTCTACGTAGGTGTAATGAAAGTAGAACAACGGTTTATGAAAAGATTATAGGAAACAATTTATGAAAGTTAACAGTAAACAACCCTCAAACTCACTGACAAAGATGCTATCAAGCAAAGAAACAAAAGGGAAAGAAAACAATTCTATGATAATTTAAAAGGTAAATTAAAATTAAATAGAAGTATCAGCTTCTTCTGTTCTACCGTAGTGAAGGACCATAATGTGATCAGCAGTGGATGAACTGGGAAGCAAAGTGATGAATTCCATTGAACTATTACTACTCATCCATATGTTATCTCGTACATGCTGCAATGTCACCAAAGGTTGAAGCCTCTGTCCTTTGCATATTATCTCAATCTGAAAATTAAAGATGATAATAATCAAATACACGCACACACTGCTGAGATAATCACTTGCTAATTCTTGATTACAAAACAGCTAATTGATGATAATAGAAATATCCCCCATACACTAAATTATTGCAATAATAATAGATAGATCCACAACATTATTATATATTGGGGCCGCCTTTAAATCTAATATTCTTCTCATGAATACCTTTAATCATTCTTAAAGAGACCCACAAAGAGGTCTAAATGAGACGGCTCCAAAGCCGTAATCATCAACTATTGGACTTTGCGTTTTCATTACACACTACAAATAATAAGAAAAGGACAACCGACGACGGATCCAGAATATACGGCGCGGGATCGGCACTTATATCTAATATTAATTTCTCTGTATCTAATTCTACGCATGTCTCATTCACGTTGCTTTCTCATCTACCCAATAATAAAATATATATCAGTAAATTGCAGGTCAACACAAAAGCATAATATGTGCATCATATACACTTGCATGTAATCATAGAATATATTCGCAAAGATTAAAAGCGTAGAAATAATCGAACCAATATTACATATAAACAAAAGTGATGGTCCTTATCATGAGTTTTACCTCACTGCAAGCGACCTTTTATAATTACGAAAGTGCAGCACTCGGGGAATTTGATGATGGTTACATTTTAGCACACGGATATATATATATATATATATATATATATATTTACATGTGAAAAGACGATGAAGGGCCTACGTCGCTGAGTTGAAGTAATCGAAAGCATGACGATATCAAGCCATAACATGCAGAGACAGATTTCGGAAAGGGTCCACGTGTAATATTTGTGAACTATCTCAAAAACACAATTATAATTGACGTATGCATTTAATATTCTATTTAATATAAAAGTCAATGCATCCCAAGGAGGAATAGCTAGAACGACGAAAAAAATCAAGATATGGGGCTAATATATTATATATATTGTGAGTGGTTCAAGTAATTCATTATGGTATTTGTTAAATTATCGTCTAATTACCTCGAAAGAAAAGCTGTACTAATTATTCTTGCCTGATTGAAGAATGTTTATTATTCCTAATCTAGTTTAATGCATGCACCCATTATCAAAGATCAATCGATACAGCAATTATCATAACCACTTACAAGCTTAATGATTGCCCACTTTGTTGCATGACGTTTAATACTGAGACCCCTCTCTAATAATAACCTTTTTCTAGTAAAATTCGAAATAGCTAGCTTAAACCGTTTTCATTTTTGTTCTTGAAATTTCTACTAATTAATCGGACATTATAATACTAATAAAGTGAGCATATATAGCCTACAAGCAACACAATTCATTTGACTTTCACTAGTTTATATAAAAATAGGGTTTTGACAAATTCCATGGTTGACGTGAGGGTCGAATCAAATGCATGGGTTGCAAAGAGGAATGTCTTTCGCCATGATATACAATAATTAATGACAGGGAATGTTGAATTTATATTAATATATACATATCGAGCTATTATTCAAGAAACATGGCAATCATAACAAAACAATGCCAATCTCATATATATTATTTTCCTCGCGTTACGTTTCTTACCAGTGCAGTGCTAATATGATGTGGAATTAAATAAGAGGCAACGGACTATGCAAATTGTAATATATATATATATATATATATATATATATATATATAATATAAAGACTTGACCTAATTAATGATAATGCGACAGCAATAAACAAATTCCTAAATAAAGGTTGTATTAAAAGAAACAACTAATATTTTAGCTGGTACATCTTGCTGTTATATTCTTAAATAATCAAATAATGTAGATTAACGTTGTTTAGAGCTATCGACTTTTCTCCAACTCCCCCCATGAACGTCTTCAACTCTCTTTATCGATACACAATCATATTCCCTTATGTATAAGCTAACGTTTTACCAAACTAAACTTCGAGTGAGGAGAAAGTACCATAAGGATCAAGGTGAATATATTTGAGTTCACATAACCCAATCTAACCTTTCGCTTTCTTTTATATATTCAATTCATATTTTAAGTTTCTTCGCTTCAACCCTAAACCTTGTGCGTATTTACACACACACACACACACACACACATATCCTCGGTCCTAATATGATAACTAACTTTAATCACATAGTTAGGGAGAACATTAACAATTGGCCAACTTCATTAAGACAAGAGTAATGTGATAAGACAAGGATTAACTGATGTAATGACAAAAAAAAAAAAGAGTTAAGATGACTATCTAGAAGTATACGTTATATCTAACTTATCTGAAATTCCTTATGGTTCTGCTGTTTCTATCATGATCATTGATCACTACGTCTACTACCACTTATGCTTAAGATGCATGCATTTACATGTTATCATGTTAATTTACAGATGAAAAAGCAAAGAAATGCCCCAATATATTTTATTCGTGAATTAGGATTTATAAAAGTAGAAAAAATATATGGTAATTGAAAAAATTAATATACACACATACCTCCGATTCGTTTTCAAGTTTAAGTTTGTTAACCAGGTACTTCATCACCAGCTGAATCGTCATCTTGCTATCCCTAACGAATTCGAAGACATAAGAAAATAAGTAATTAATCAAGCAAAGAGATATGCATACATAAAAGCAACTCACTTGATTCTCAAATATTTCTTAGGCAACTGCGGTAAAAATGGTTCCTTTGCTCTACAACCAGAAAGATAATAATTCAAAATTAGGCTCCATCAGAAAATTCATATATTGAAGACTAAATCAAATTTATCAGAAGCAAAATCGATACTATTTAATTAGATGAACTTACTGATTTTGCAATGCTTGTAGCACAAACCATATCCCAGAATATGGTCGCCTAGGAGATTGAATCACTCTAAAATCTATTGATGATGACGACCTTTGTGCCATCATCTCGAATCCGGGATAAAGTCGTGGAAAATAATTACTCGGCGAGGCTGAAGAATTAGATGGATTTATAAATGATGAAGATGTTGCTGTATTAATAGGGTCTTGAGGCCTAAAACCCCAGTTAGCTGCTTCTTGATGCTGACGAAATAAATTACTCCAGCTACTTATATTTCTGCTGGGATACAACTGTTGAGAGAAAAACGAGGGATTAAAGGCTGATGCATAGTTGTTGATCATCACCGACCTTGGGGCTCCAAGTTCTTGACCCGTTAATGGTGGCCGCATCTGCAAATGATCACCACCATTGTTGTTGTAATTAATTTTACTGCTACTACTAGGCATAAGCTCGAGCTCAACTAGTTTTGTCCCAGAGGTCGTGAGATCTTGTGTTGTACGGCCACCAATACCGAGCTGCAGCCAATCTTGATCATCTCCTTGATGATCTTTTGAATTTGATTTCTCACCTTGTCGTCGACGAATCTGATCGTTTCTCAATGATTCCTCTCCGGCCATTAGAACAGTAGAGTTAACAACTATATCAGATATTTCAACTGCTGTACTATTATTCCTACAATCATAACTGTTAAAGCCAAAACCCTGATCACCACCATAAGATAATTGCTGCCGCCTTCTTTCAGTTGAAATCATGGTACTCCCCAAAACCCCAAAATCCCAGAAAATCCTCAATACTCAACCTTGGTGATATCATGTTAGGAAGTGAACTAGCAGAAAAGGTACTGTTTTCAACTTGTGTAATATGCTAGAATAGAGATCTGCAGCTTCCATGAACGTATGATGATGGATTTACATGGTACAAGGAATGATCAACAAATCAGGAAAAAGAAGTATTATTCCCATTTGACCAGATAGGTTTGTGTTTTATATGTTGGAATAATATAAGATCAGACAAGAGGAAGGGAATAAAACCTTACAAATCTCACTTTCCTCTAATTCTCTTTCTTTGGAAGCTTGTGGTATGGTGGAAAGAGAAAGAAAGGGGTAGATAGATAGATGGTAGCAAGTCATGAGTTACTTAATTGTTATTTTATAGTGTATATTTGATATTATTATGTCATCAGAATTTGTGTGTGCATGTATATTTTCATTATGCATTTATATTTTTTCCTTCTTGGCTTTTAGTGCGAGAGCGATAAGATAAGAGTGCGCTTTCCAGTTCTTTATTTTTATTTTTTCTAACCTATGGAGTTATTACAGCATACATAAAAATAACTTTTTCAACGATGCATGTTCCAATCCAAGAACCATTAATTACAACAGAAGTTGCTCTCTTTCTAAGATATCGCAGAAAGGTCCTTTTTAGCAGCTTCTTTAGAATGAATATGCGTTGAATAGTATATATTTCTTCATTTCTGATCTCTTATTTCTCTCTCTTTTTACATAAAGAAAAAGATGTATTATTATTGGTGACGAGCTGGCATTTGTTATATCCAAATGATGAGATTAATTAATTTATAATTATTGGTAACAATTATAAAGAAATGAATAAGGGTGTTTGGCATGTTGCGTGATTGTGTTTTCTCTCCTCTTAGGATAATGAGTTATTAATACAGATATTTATTGATAATAAAAACATGAATGAACACAGCAAAGGTCATACTTGGGACGTGGTCTTGTTCATTCCGTTTTGACAGGCATGTGCTCCCCCAATAAGAAAAAATACATAAATAAGACATCTTTTATGTACATATATAAAGTAAATTACACCAACATATACTTACAGAAGTAATATTGTCGTACACCCATAGATTAGATCAGATATATGCAGTATTCAACTGTGCTTGTGGGAGACAGAGCATGACTTCATCTTTGAGTTATTGTCCTGAAAAGCTGATAAAAAAAATCCCTTTCCAGCCCATTAATAAGGTCTCTCCTTTGTAAGGATCAACTAAGGATGAGTGAGTCTAGGCAAAAATAGATAGTTACAGTGTCCCACATCATATATATATATAAACCCTTAAATCTGCATGATCATATTATATATATATATATATATGATCAATTTCTCAATAGAGTTCCTTTATTTTTTGATAGGTTGAGAAGCATACTTGAGAGCACGTATGTATGGGAGCTCGTACACGTAATCATAATGCATGCGATATGGTTTGAATTTTGGGTAAAAAATAAAAGGAGGAATCTATCACATATGATGGATGATCTATGTTTTTCTTCTTCTCTTTTTATTTACTTATTTTTTTTGTTATACATTATCTATTTTTAATAGTATTTGCATTAATTGTGAGAATGTAAGTATAGCTATGTTAAATTATTAGCCCAAGTAAATGACTTAATCCTATTTATATTACAGGTATTTTCAGTTATTATTTTTTCAATAAATAGATAATTGAATTGGAAAAAGACAAATGTCTATGAATGCTACGTCATGATGGCATCACCATCATCATCATCATCATCATCATCATCAGCATCATCATCCCTCTAGCTTCCTTGTTTTCACCTTTTTTTTCTTTTAACTAATAAATTTATACATAGTGCGTCATTTGAAAAAAATAAATAAATAAATCAACTTTTGTTGATACATGGACTGTTTTAAATCATTAATTTATTTTCTAATTTGCCTTCTAGTTTCTTTTTATCTTTTTAAATATTCAACGCTATACTCCATTTCATATTAGACTTTACTATTTCCCATTTTTAACACATATTTGCAACTTAGAAGTATGGCATGGATAATGGAAAAGACTCGAGTTTCATATCTTTTTATGCTATTCACTAAAATTGCATATTGAAACAAAAATAAATTACTGCACAGCAGCACTAATTGGGATTATGGCAGGTTTTTGGATCAGAGGCAGCACAAGAATATTGGAATGGTCATGATTGATTACTTAATTAATTAATTAAATTAGGAGAGTAAGTATATATCGGGAGATGAGTTAATATGTGAAAAATTAAATTAAATTAAATTATGGTACTACACTACGTACATGTGCTGTAATGAATGCTTCTGTCAGTCGACCAACCCTGAGTTGTTCTTTATAAATTTAATAGATTTTTCACAAAATAAATAATAAATAATTATTGATGAGAATGAAGTGACGTACTATTTTCAAACTTAAAAAACATCACAAAACCCTAACATTCCTTATGAGCAGCTTTTCTTCTTAAAAATCTTTTGACAGAGACAAGTTTCGTCTAAGAGAGAGGATGTCCTGTCCAGGCAAATATATACATCATATTAGTAGTAAGCAATAAACGCTGAATTTTGAAATTCGTTTTAGTATCTTAGCATGTTAAAGCTACTGCTACTGATAAAAATCCTAATTTATAAAATGAACCTATTCAGAAAAAATATATATAATTTAAATTTCTTGTTGCCAGTACTATGAATATTTGATTGGATTCCTTTGCATTTATAATGGACACGTCAATCTTGCATGTTGCGGCCTTGTGAAGAATAATCATCCTACGATGCTTTTACAGTATTATTTTTCATACAAAAACCCAATTTATTTTTTTCCACCATTCATAATGCGATTATGCAGAAATTGGCAAGACAAAGTGATGGTCAATCTGTTCATTAGTTGCCAAAAATCTCAGGCACGCTTAAGAGTCAGTGAGCATGAATAGAATGGACATGCACTTGGAATATTATTGAGTTGAGTGAGACTCAGCACGTATGTATGTATGTCGATTATTAAATAATTTAATCATCTGCATGTCACCATCTCCTAAATATTCCATTCCTGCCGTGACTTTTTTCCTTTTTTTTTATTTTTCTATTCTTCGTATGATCATATATATATATTCCCAAGTAGTCATCATTACAACAACCCCGTTATGTCTCCAACGGTGTATAGTTTTTTATTCGAATGGATTTCAAGGAGAATATTGAAAAGAAAAGGAAAAAAAAAAAAACTTTAACCTTGGATGGTAATAATAGAAAAAAGGTAGGAAGGTTTTTATTTATTATTGTAATACGTGTTTGTTGAGGGGCCATGAAATTCCACGCCTTGATTTGTAACTGGTGGGCCACATTAACCTGACAACGCGTGCAAAATATATAACATGGGGCCCATCCCAATTACCCTCTTATTAATTTTATTATTATTTTTGAATGAAGAGAAGACCACCCAACATATTCTTTCTATTAACTTACCTATCATTAACCACAAGAATCTCTATCTATATTTATTAATGTTGTTTCTGGTGTAGATCGTCTGGTCGGTGGCTGCAAAACTTCGAACAGGTTCATTAGCTTGAAGTCGAGGCACGTACTACGTACGCTGTCCGTAAGATGTTATTGCCCCGTATTTCAGTGCTTCGGGTTTTTGCAATCCGTCCCGAAGATACAACGATTTCGGAATTTTGATCGTTGCACAACGAACCAAAATTTTCGGCGAATCTAATCACAGACTCGGGTCTTTCTTGCTTTTCTTAACTCTAAGACTTGAATGCAGATCTTCTGAATGCTTGGGAGTGAATGAATGATTTTTCCAAACTTGTCTGGGGTCTATTTATAGGATCTGAGGGGTTCTGGGGCGATTCTGTGAAGGTATGCAACTTCTGGGCAGGGACCAAAGTGTGAATAGACACAACTTTTCACATCTACCCAGATTTAATCTGGATCCAACGATCCAGATCGCTTCCCTTCCCAGCGACCCACTGGATCGCGCGCGGATCCTGGGTCGGGTCGGACCCTTACCAACGGCTCTCACATTCGTGAACCGTTGCGCCCCATCAAACCCCCAACGGGTCCTGCCACATCATCGCCGTCCATGCAGCGCTGCGTCACCTGACACGTCACCCGGACCGCCACATCAGCGGTGACATCACCGTCGCCGCCACCTCACCGAAAGTGCGCCTTCAAAGCGCCCATTGCGCACTTGGCACGGCTCGGGTCGATGTCAGGCGCGGCGCGGCCTCAGGCTCGGCCCGGGCGCGGGCTCGTCGGTGCGAGGCACCTCCACTTGGGTGATTCCCGGGAGCAAAACCCCCCTACGTGGGCCATAGGCCCACTTAGCCCACTAAGCCCACATAGCCCAACCACTTGGGCAAGCCCTTTTGATTTACCTCTTCAAGGCAACCCTTTATATGCAAGTGAAAGGTGGAATGTGGATGATCTTTCCAATGTGGGACAAAACATTCCCATTTAATATTTTAAAATAATATCATCTCTTTGTTGGGCCAACTTCGAAAATTAATTTCTCTTTCACCTGTCATCGGTTTTGAACCAATTAATATTCGATAGATTCTCCTCGAAACGTAGAATATGAATCTTTCATCAATTTTGGGTTTCGACCAACGACGGCTTCTCGATTTAATTAAAATCGATCAAGCTATTTATAATTGGGTTAAATACCCATTTTGGGCCCAAGGCCCAAAATCTAACAATTAATTTATCTTAGTATAAGTTTGGCCATGTGGATCACGAAATCCTATTTAAACGCAGAGTTAAATTAATGTGTTGTGCCAAGGTTGAGTCTATTTTATGGAAGGCGCAATATCATAATAAATGTACCCAAACTTAATTAAGGCCTTGTGTTGTCGCCGGGCTGCTTATGTCTTGGACCATTGATTTTCATATTCGAGGAGCCCATTACAAGTAGAGAGAGAGAGAGAGAGAGATAGAGAGATAGATACAAGAGCATGAATAAAGCAAAGGGTCCCTTTGGCTGTGAAAAATACAGCTATCAACAGCAGATAAATTAATTACATAGAAAGTGGTAAGGTAACAGAGGGAGATGTTTGGAATCTTGAAGCAGAAAAAGGTACCCACTTCTTGGAACTTTCTGCTCTAATAAGGTCACATATCTCTCTCTCTCTCACTCTCTCTCTCACACACACACACATCCATTAGTCTTAGATAGATAGTTAGAGAGAGGTAGATAGAGAAGCAACGAAATTGCTGGGCACATAGAAAGGTCCCATATCATCTGTGAGGTGCGTTGGCCCTCTGCATTGAACAGCTTCTTGTATATATATATTTTTTTTCAATCAAGAGATTCCTTTTCTTTTGTTTTCCGTATAGCAAAACAAAGCATAGGTTAATTATCATCTCATAGACATGTTTCTCTGTCATCAAACAAAACGTAAACTGGGCCACTGATTCGAAATTGGCATATCTGTCATCTCACTTTCGAATCAATTTTTGTCCAAACTGATAATAATTATTTCAATTTTCCTTAGCCCTTTCCTCGCCAATTGTTTTGGTTTTTCTCAAATATTAATATAGAAGTAATTAAGCTTTTCCTCTTCATGATCAATTCCTGATCCTTTAATGACTCAAAAATTCATCTTCAATGCAAAGACAGAAAAAATGATACAAATAATAAAGAATTACCCTATAAGTTGAGTAGTGGTCCGATAAAACCCTCATCATCGATCGCAATGTAGAAAGAAAACTTATATATAGAGCTCAAAAACATTTTCAGATAATGGATGATCATCAAAAGTGCGCGAGCTGACCACAACATTTCGGGCAAATGTGGAGGTGTCTAGGCACCATGTGAAACATAAAACAGCTTTTGCATCCACACACGACTAGCACATCATCATCATCACCGTTGCTACAATTATTATGATCATCATCGTCTCCTTTCTCCTTCTTTTGCTGAGTTTCTTGAACCACTTTCTCGTTAGGCTCTCTTGAAGAAGATGAAGGTGATGGCTCCCAAGAATAAGAAGTCCCTTCATCACTGTCGCAGCAGTAACCACTCTCATCATCGTCTTCAGAGTAGCGATAATAACGAGGGTTTTCTTTAGCTTTCATTCCTGTTCTCCAGTTTATGTAGTATATTTCTCCACTCTGTAAGACTCACAAGAAAATATATGAGTAAAACCAAAACAGGCATTATTTAAGGAGAATAAGCTAAATAAAAATATTGGAGGGCCAAACAGACAAAAAGGAACATCAATGTGTTAAGGTTTTCTGAAGTAATTATACCTTGAGGTCTAGGCATTGTTCCCAGTGAAATGGAAGCGACATCTCTGAATTGAGTTCTAAGGTGGAATCTCCAATCTCGGGAGAATCTTCACCGTCTCCTCCTGTGGTGGTGGTGTTGGCCGTGGATTCTTGGTGGTCATTTTCATTTAAAGACCATCTTTGTAAAGATCTTTCTATGGATGCTTTGATCATTGCCATGCTTGGTCCTGCCATTTCTCCAATCAAAAAAAGAATTAAATTTTAACTTCCCAAGTGAGGGTTATATGGAAATAGGGGTTATGTTTATATATATATATATATATATATATGTGTGTGTGTGTGTGTGTGTATAGAGAGAGAGAGAGAGATGGTGAATATTGAAGGCAAATAAATATATGCAAGCGAAGTTAAGTAATGCATGAGTTTGGTAGTCCATAGTGTATTTATCGAGGACATTTGATCTTGTGGCATCTCATAATTGTTGACATTATTATATAATGCATTATGTATTTTAAATAAATTCTAAATCTTCCAACTTCGATAGAATGATTTTATAAACAACTTTTATCTATTCTACTGCTTGTTGTACGATAGTAAATGTATGTATATTTCTGTCTCGCGCGTCGTGGTATAATCATACATACATCAATAAGAAATTTTATAATATTACTCTATATATATATATTATCATCTCATGCAAGGACGATAACATTCCAGCGAATTTCTCAGAATATGGAATCTCTTCTGAACTCTTATACTGACATTTTTCTGACCCCGAAGACTACTCATGGTAAAGATAACAACAGTATGAACCACTCCAAATATCTACCCTTTTTTTTTTTCATGTTTCACTGGGTATTGCATTTATGTTTTAATTTTTTATTTACCAGACAGTTCTAGGTAAATAAAATACAAACTGTTCTGATAATTTGACTTGATGGCCTTAATTCTGTTTGATTGAGCTGGAAATAAAGATTAATTCTTATATCGGAACTAGAACTTGTTTTCCTCAAAGGTTTCCGGCAGTACATACATATAATATATGAGGTATATTATATGTAGTGCTAATTGTTAAGATTGAGAGGTCTGCAGTTAGACAACTTCCAAACTGGCAATTTTGATTAGATTACTACGCAAGAGCAAAGATCAACTTGACTAAATGGTAGAAAGAAAAAAAAAACTATGTTCTTAGCGTTGAAAGAAAAAGTTTGGAGAGCATGGTTTTGTTGTCGTATAGTCACGATAAAATGATTACATCGCGACATGCATTGCATGATGAATAATTAAATACCTTACGTGATTATTGCTTGCGCGTAATATGCATCAGATTTCTAACCCAATAACCCATAGAGTGAGTGTTATTATTTATATACAGAATTATAAGAGCATTAATTCTTTCACAATAATGATATAAAAAAACATATGGGAATCATATATAAAAACGAAACCAACCAGCACAACATATATAGAATTATAACATAAAGTGGATGAATGCGCATATTTTTCTCAATCAATCAAAATTCAAGCAAACAACGAAAAGTGAACTTTTATACCCTTTATATTTACTATATTTACTATATATATATAATATATATATATATATATATATCAATACCATCCAAATCCATCGGCCGAGAAACTGTTCCTTGCACACTCATCGACAATATCATAATCCATATTGAATCCATGCCCTCCCATCTCGAGGCACATCATGTCATTCAGAACTCCATGCCCCAACTCAGACAGCATTGGCGGCTCTCCGGTGCATGTAATATCCGGTGGCAAAGGAGGCAGCTCGACACCCTGTGGTGGTGGTGGTGGTGGTATTGGAGGTGGGAGATTGTTTTGATACTCGCCACTGCGGCGGCTGATCACTGCCTGATGATGATGATGAATACTGTACCAAGAGCTATTGTTGCTGAGGCTGCTGCAGTCATTATTATTGACGTTCCAACTCGTGTGGTTCGTGACGGGAAAAGCAGGCAGCTGGCCATTTCTGTTCTGACCATCACCAACGGATGAGCCACTAGCACTGCGATAATGGTGATCGCGAGGAACGGCAAAGAGCGCTGAAAAGTGAGGCTCGTCTGGCGAAATCATACCAGTGACAGATGAGCCCTGAATCGTATCAGAGTACACGAAGTTTGTGCGGGCTCGGGCTCCACGCATGGAGCGAGCCGCTCGGTCGTAGGCCAGTGCGGCTTCCTCGGCTGTGTCAAATGTGCCCAGCCAGTGGCGTTCTTTGGTGGTAGGGTCTCGGATTTCTGCTGCGTAACGACCCCAAGGTCTTCTCCTCACTCCCAGGAACCGAACTGCAGTTGCTTCTTGGGGGTTCTGCTTTTGCAGCTGCTGTTGATTTGACCTTCTTTTGGGCTTTGATGGTGATGGGGGTGGTTTCGAGTTGTCCATGCACTAGACAGGCGTAAGATGATGAAATATAGATATATGTAGAAAAGAATGCGCAGTGTAGGAAGATTTTATGTTGATAGAGATAACTTGTGTCGACGGATACACTGAGTAATAAAAAGTCAGATTTTCTGACAAAGGAACTGAGAGAGATGGTCAGTCAGTATCAAGTTCTAACTGAGTTCTTCTACTTCTGGTTGGTTGTTTATATAGTGAGCTTCTCCCTCAATTTTTCTATCATTCTCTTTAGTTTTTCTTTTTATATTATTTCTGTTTTGTAATTAATGAAGATATTGGTTAATTGATCAATAATAACGTATGAAATAAATCCACGAACATGGATTAAACCTGTGAATGGATTGGTTATCACATGCCTAATCATTGATCATCCGAATCTTTAAATTTGGTGCCATGATTATTCTTTAATGATCAAATCTAAGAATGAGCTTTTAATCAACCGCTTTTAGATTCGTCAAGAACATCTTTTCTGACATTCTAAGGATTCATCGATTGGATTCGATTCGATTCTGGCCGTTTTTCTTACATGGCTATGCTTCTGAAGTTAGTCTCTTTCTTTCTATCTATCTGCATGTGGATTCTCTCAATCAAAGATTTAATGTGAAACTAATCATAATCTGGTTTCAAAGTAATATCATTAAAAAAACCTTTTTTACACAGAGATTGCAACTTTTTGCACGTCTTCAACACATGATTTTCTTCCCGGCTAATCATTGATTTCAAATAGATTGTTCTCATCATTAGACCACAGGTTTAATCATATGAATATAATCATCATTGTGGGTTGAGTGGCATATGATTTCAATTGCATGTCCATGTGGAAAGAAAAAAAAAACCTGACTTCTTGTGAATGAGAGAATCCAGTCCAGTCCATCTTATAATTTAAAACGCTCGACGGCAGATATTTTCACTTTATAACATGCTAGAGCGCTTTGGATCATTTGAAGTGAAACTATACAAGGAATACACACACACACATATATATATATATATATGTATTGTTTCTTGTTTCATTTAATATATTAACTTCCATGAGCTATAAAAACTTAGTTCGATAGTGGGTGTAAATGAACAATATGATATATAATATTGACCATGTGCAAAAAGCAGTTTATGGCCTTAAAACCTAATTATTTCAAAACTTACTTTCCTTTTCAAATCCAAGTACATTGTATTGGCTTACTTCTTTTGTATCTTCAATATCTTATATTTAAAACACACAGACACATACATCATTTTAACTACGCGAAACCTTGGCGACTTACATACAATACAGAAAGACCAAGAACTGGATTTTACTCGGAGACAGAGAAATCTTTCTGTCGTTGGATTCTTGATTTTATTGAGCATTAGTTTAGTTCGGTTGGGTTAGGTTAGGGTAGGGTAGGCTACAGTCAAGTCAAAGCAATTAAGAACATAACATTAGATTAATATTGGACTGGTCATTAGCTCAACCCAGAAAACATAAAAGGTTGTCTCAAATCAAATGTGATTATTATAGGAATATGCTCGATCAATATGAAATGATTCCTGATCATATATATTAAACATTTCCACTACACCTATGTAAATATCCTTTACATTACATTTTCTTGAACAAAGATAAAGTTCAACAAAGCCTAATACAGCCAATAACTAGAAATGTGCACCAAATAATCGTAGCATCTGATATACACCCATTACCTCAATATTAGCTAGATAAAATCTTTAAATATGACCTAATAGTCGCGAAATATATATTTTCATTTTTCTTATATAAATTTAACAAATTCTATTATTATATTTGCACCTTGAAATTTATAAAAATAATAAAAAAAAAAAGGAAATCTAAGGGGTTAAAATATTAGGGAAAGTTAAAAAGAAAAAAATATAAGATGCGGGCCAAATATAAGATTTTGTGAAACGAAGGTGGTAGACCAATGACCAGTAATTGTTTTATATTCTTTTTCGACGCCTAATTGATACCAAAATTCACTATTATTTGCGTTCCCAAGACAGACTTTAGACTTACAAATGAAATTAAATAATAATCGTATATACACGTGAGGGGAAGACGAAGACCAACCCCATAATTAGTAGTAGCCTTACTAAATCATTTTATTTGAACACTCCCTCTAGACTAGACTGTTCAATTCGAATATTGTAAATTTATAATAACGTTTAATGGAATTTGAAGTTTTATTAATAGAAGGTAAATGCTGCTATCATATCCATCGAAACCTAAACCCTTTATAGCAGGGAAAACCTGGTAAGGGATGCTGCATTGCATATTTAGCGGACGAATACGTAATAGCCAAAGAAAAATTATATTTTCTTGGCTCTTATAATAATAAAAAAAAATAGTACGTAGTATAATCGAGAAAGTATACCGAGTTTGCCCTATATCAAGAAAAACGACAGGACATAAAGCCAGCCACCATAAGAAATAAAATTAAACAGCAGCAGTAAAAAGAAGGTTTTTCTAGAGAAACTCTTAAATGGGATGAATATACGCAAACTAAAGAGGAGTTTAATTCGACTAAGAATTTTCACAGATTGTGCTTGAAACTATGCAGCATTTACAAAGCCAGCTCTCACATTCCAAAGACCCCATAAACGCAGACCTAACATAGACCTAACATCCCCACGAAATCCGGGAAAAACCTCCTATGTCCGCCGGCAGCTGCAGCCACTTCCGGCACTGCCTTCTTGAGCCCGAATATCAAGAACTGGGCTTTCAGGGCTCGTTTCGTCATTTTTCCTAGCTAGGACCCATATTCTTACATCTTCTCTTATTCTTCGCGCGACCACCTTTCTTGAGCCACTGCTCTGCTGTTCACCGTCTGTGGTCAGCTGATCTTCGGACCTCTCAATTGCTTCTTGAATCAGCTCGCGGTTGGGTGACGAGTCCCACCTCTCCCAGAGGCTGCAGTAACAGTCAAAGCAGTGTCGCATTCAAAGGAAGCAGCTGCAGGGCTTTTGTGATGAAAAGATTGGTTCTTGGAACATTATATTTCTTGCGTGCCACATGTAAAGGGTCGCGGTTTGTTGCAGTGGCGGTGGAGTTGAGTGATCATATACGCAAGTACTTCACGGTCTTTGAGAGAGAGAACTGAGAGTACTAAAGCGAGTATTGAGGAGGGGCAAGAGATCGAAAACAGAAGAAAAAGAATCAACTTTTGCCAGGAGAAGATGATGATGAAAATGGTGATGCGAGAGGATAGATTTTGTTAATGTTGGAGCCAAGAGCCAACGCCTGAGTCAACATCATACCTGATCCAAACCGATGTTTTGTCTTTCATGCCCAAATAATCGTTTATCCTATTTTTTGGCTTTGTTTAAGTATCGAGAATAGCAAATAGGAAGACACGCGCGTGTAACGAGCTGAAGAAATGGAAGCTTTCAATCATCATCTATCTGTTTCGATCTCTTTGTGCCTAGTTTTTATCTTCACACTTTTGTATAGGACTTAGGATCTATAAGTGAGGTTTCGTGTGAAGTTTTTAGGCTGATTTGTACTATCGTTGATAGTTTTTTTTTTGTAATATATTCGTGTAGTGGAATTTTGCCCTGAAGGCACGCAGCAAGTTTTATAACTTGCTGCATATTTTGAAACCATGTGTCCATCGTGTGCTTAAATCTCTTTACAACTAAGTTTATTTTTCCGCTGTGCAAAAACGTTCTGATCCCGAATGTTATCTCAACATTAGGGTTAACATCTTAATTTTTCTGATAACTTAGTTTGTGCATCCGTATCATATCCGGGCCAACCCCACCCTCACAGATTTTATTGCCTTTGTTTCCCATATATTACAAGTATTATTATGTAAGTACACTCATCAATTTGTTTAATATGATATTATTTTGTTACCTTGGTCTGATCAGCATTTGCGGGTAAATTAGTCTTGTAGATCAAAACGTCCCTCAACTAGTCAAGCAAGTCAAAACAAGGAAAGGCCGCTAGCTTTATTACATTCTCAGCAAGTATAAGAGAAATAAGTGCGGCGTGGCAGAATCCACCGAGCACGTAAGCCAAGGGCAAGAACAGCCAGCCCAATCGTCGTGTGTACCTGGCCTGCAATCACGTAGAGCGCCCTAGCTATTGCCTGTGCCTTGGAAGATCTCATGCGAAGACGATTCTCTCGCGTTGTATTGTATTCAATTGTATGTCCTATCCTATATATTACTTGGAGCGAAAAGTAGCAGAAGCACGTATATATGGTGACACGTGGATATGCATGCAACACCACCTTTGGGCCGCCAGAGATTTGCCCTTTATATATTGGGCTTGGTCTAACCACCCCAATTCATAAGTATGTGGGTTAATTATATATTTTGTTATTACAAAACCATTACATTAAGCATGTGGTTTTGTTTTTTTTTTTTTTTTTTTTTAAATGTTTGGATTTTGTTACATTTAGTTCACTGGTTTACCTAGTAATGGCGGTTCCTACCTACCAAGTCATTATTTACTTTTCCGACCTCCAAAATTTTACTCTCTATTTCCCCTTTACTAAGTCAATATCAAGATCCACGAACATACATATACTTTAAAGCCTTCATATTATATATAATAAAAAGAAAACGGGTAAAAATCACAATTCAAGATCAAACAAGGCGTGGTTGATATGATATTTTATATGTATTTAAATATTTATTATTCAATTTCTCCTAATTAATGAATCTGTTTTATCAGCCAAAGGTCACAACTTATGTCGGACTTGTTCAAAGGGTCAAAGTTGGACAGAGTACCCATTAACTGTTGAAAAGTCAACATTATACCTTGGAGGTGAAGTATCTTATTATATACATGCATGCATAATATATTAAATTGCTTAATAGTACATTGTGGTTGAATCTTATTGATGGTACACCGTTACGTACAAGAAGGGAAAAAAAAAGGGAGGGAAATATTAAAACATGTGGTGCTCGACAACTACATACCTTTTGCTTCGGAACTAAGGACATCATTTACAATGTGGCATTCATTCGACTTTATAAGCTTGAGCAATAAAGTTAGTTTAAATCCTCTCCTCTTTCTTAGATTACGACTCCTTTTCTCGAACCATGTGCTTCTTTAATTCAATTATTTGGACAAAAAAACGAAGTCGCCAGGAAATACGACGACATGTTATATATACGATTCTAGGTTTCGAGAAACATCTTGCTGAGTGCATAACTTGAAGAACTCAGAGAGAAAATAATTAGTATAATATTATATATATATATATATATCGAACAAGAAAGCGCGAGACAATTTTGTACATTTTTTCTTCTTTTTATTACAAATTAACATACACACACAATTATAATATATATTTATAATAGGCATCCCACATTTATCGACGTTTCTCTAGTTATATAATTTCAGCCTTGCCAGTTAAAATTAAATAAGATAATAGTTCTAGAAAGGAGAAAATAAATTGAATTTGGATCTTCAGAATATTTTCTCCACTATTTTTCTTTTTTAAAGGTGAAAAAAATCTCAAAACAACACGCTGAGAATACCACAAGCCATATTATTTATTATAGACAATTGCTTTTTATAAAGTATCAACTTTTAATAAAGAAAGAAAAAGACATTGTAATCAAGAAGTATGCGTAGAATCCCACTAAATTATCTTTGCTTCCACACACATCGATCTCCTTCACCCATATATAAAACCCTCCATCTCACTCTCCTTCTCTTTCGTGGATGCATGGCAAATATTTCTAACCTAACTTATATATAATATACACGGGCACTTGGAGAAAAAATTCTGAATATGAAAAATTCAGAAAAGATGCAATCCACGAAGAAGCCGAAGAGGGCTCATTTTGTTTACAATATGATCTTATACTCACTCACGTCTTTAATTACCTTTATCTTCTTTTCTTACACCTTCTGGTTTCCTACTATCTACCGCGTCGTGTCCACCGTTGCATTTGATATTTCCCTTTTCATCAATGCAAAGGTCTTCTTCGTAGTCGGAAATCTCATTGTACTATTCCTTGCAATGGAATCAAAGCTTGACAACACATCTCCAGCTTTAGAATTCTACGACGAATACGTATTGAAAAGCCGGAGTACAAATCCTGACATAATAATAATCAGCAACTACTACAAGAAAAGAGATGAGGAAGACGCTCACGGATCGATCAAGAAGATTACTACAAGAATTGAGAGGAAGAAGAAGCAAGAGAATGATGGAAATATGTTGAAGATTGAGAAGAAAAAAGGAAATATTATGAGGAAATCCAAGTCGAAGAGTGATCTGCAGCATGCAAAGCGTCAAGAGAATAGATTGGGATTGAGAGCTAGCAAAAGTGAAGTATGGAATATAAATGAAGAGAATAATAATGCTGAAGTAGCTGCTGCTGAGAAGCCGAAAGAGGAGATTAGTTCTGCGGATTTGAACAAAAGAGTCGAAGCTTTTATTGCAAGAGTTAACAAGCAAAGGTTGCTTGAATCATAGATTCGTATATGTCCAGAGCTTATAAATTGGGTAATATTAGCTAATAATTTCATTTTGATGAGTCCTGGTGAACTTTTTGAGGGTATAATTTATATCCTAACACGAAAAGGAAAATAAATTACAAGAACCTACTTTTCTATTATTTCATTTTCTTGATTAAATAGCAAAAATTAAGCAAGCCGCAAGGAGATCTCAAGAGTCTAAAAAGCAGTTGTAAGGTGTTATTTCTAATAAATACAAGAACTTACACAATGTATCTTACATTATTAAGTATTCATTGTGGGGTGTTATTTCTAATAATTAGTTATTACAGGCCTTAGGTCTAAACCGATATTTGCTCTTCCTTATGCAATACATTAACACAATTTTCTACAAAAGAGAAGTATTTCCATTTTGATGTGACCCAATGATGATCGATTTGGTAACAAGAAGCTAACATAGCACTTGTGTTATGATTCTGGTCCTTGTTTGCTTATTTTAACAATTTCCAAAAAAATAATTAGGAATGTAAGAAAAAAATATAAATAAATAATGGTAACTAATCAATCAATCAATCATCAATTCCTTGTATTTCACCCATCAAGATGCGATTGCTGGAAACCTTAAACCCTAGATGAGCAGGATCAATCTGTCTACCCTTCTTCCCCTTCTTTTTGTTGCTCTTAGCCGCCCCAGAAACTCCGTTAGTTATTGAAGTTTCTTGAGATGTGGTCGGGTTTTCAACATGACTAGCTTTAAGCATGTCGCTGAAGGACGTCGTCTCCGCCCCATCAAGTATCGTTACACGACGATGTTCGTCTCAACTCCTTATTTGTCTCCCCTACAATACATGCAAAGCAGCAGCAAGTCTAGCTGGCTAAGCTATAGAAGAAACTGGGAGTTTACTTACCATCAGAAGCTGGGAAGATATGTGATGAGGAACTTTTTCCTCTCAAAAATGGACCATCTGCTAACCCTTCATGGGAGGAGGGTGGACGTCTCACCAACATACTTTGAAGCTCGCTCGAACATCTACACATCAAGCCACGATGATGAAACTCAAACCAGTAACATGTTTTAATATCATACCAACGCAAGGAATATGAATGCCTACCCGTCGTTTACTGCTTCACCAAGAAAAGAACCATCCGATCCTCCTATCTTCTCACCTGCTACTTAAGTGTCCAGATTATTACGTAATTGGTGGAAACAAAAACAACAGCGACGAAGAAGCATCAACATACCAACAGAATCGAGGTTCTTTTTCCGCCTGACAAGGACATTCACTGGCAACTCACTTTTGTCAATGGAACAAGATGCTATGCCTGTCTGATCTACTCTACACTCTTGGGTCTCTGAAGTCATAACCTGAATAACATCACCACTTCCCTTATTGAGACACACTTTGCCACCGTCCACGATAGACAAACAACAATCTCAGCCATATTTCACATTATAATGTAAGTCACTTACCCGAGAGCTCTCGTTATCCGTTACAATTGTTTCTCTTCCAGTTGAGCAAGATCTATATGGTAATCCACCCGCCTTTAGAACACTACTGGTTCCCTCATTCAGTTGATTCTGAGGAGGCACAACAGAATTAGTCGCATGCAAGGTTTCACTTGACAAGCCGGAAGAATTCTGATGTAGTAATTGCATTAGTAAAAGCTTTGAACTGTCCTCATTTCTCTCATCTGACATCCATGTACTTGGATATTCCTTAGCATTGGATTCCTGTCTCTGCTTCTCATTGTCAATGTGCAGTTGGTGAAATCTAGATTCCATCCAGTCACTTGGAGACTGAATGTTGTTCTCCGGCCACCGACCCTCAACAGTCTCATTTAGAATATGAGGCTGGTTTATACGCTGATCATAGATTCCTAAAGAGAACCCACCGATCTGTCCACCAGGGCTCATCTGACCCATATCTAAAACTTGACCACGAGCCATGAAATTATAATGAAGATTTGACCCAGAACCGGATGCGACACTGAGTTCTCAAAAGGTAATATCCCGCGATCATAAAGACCGCTTTGCAGTATGTCTTCCATTGAGAGATTTCGTTCAAGATGGCTAACACGATCCTCAGACAATATTTGTTGTGTAAAAATCCAAGGGGCTAATTCCAGCAGACATAGCTCGGCGATGCATATCGGGATTTCTGTGGAACTGAACAGTTTCGTTATGTGGCCACCCAGTACTTGTGTGTCTTTCTTCTTCCATTGGCAAGCGTTGATTCAAGCCAAAAGATAACTGCCTTCCGAGAATCCGATCTTGCTGAATATAGTGTTGATCAAGGGAGTGAAGCTGCCCATTCTTTCCACGTGATGAGAGTTCCAACAGATCATTTTGATGACCTTGGCGAGGCATTTGGCTATATTTTGAATGAATTAGTTGATGGCTGGATCAGGATGTCTTGTGGGATAATGAGATCGTTCTTGCAAATCATTCAGAGTATCTGTTTCAATATGGCCTCTTGCAAATCATTCAGAGTATCTGTTTCAATATGGCCTCTTCAAGAACAATATTGGATCTAAGAGCATCAAAGTCTGATTGACCATGCCCGATCTCATGCATTTTGCTCTGTAAGATCTGCTCAAGAAGAAGCTTTCTGGCTCGATACTGCTGCTTCTCTTTGAACAACATTTGATGTTTATATTGCTGCTGTTGTTCAAGTTGCATCTGCCTCCACTGCAGCAGTTGAAGAGCCACGATATGTTCTACATCGGGTCCCATGAGATCAGAGATCTGTTTCAGGTGCAACATTCTCTGTATTTCGTCACCTTCTAATAATGCTTCATTCAAGTGTGCGCCATGAGAAGACAGTATACCATGAAGCTGAAGATTCTGTTGCTGAAGTTGCTGTTGCAACAATACCTCATCCAGATCAAAGTGGTCAGATTTTTTGTCCATCTTAGAAGCATGGCGGGCACTAACTGCACCTCCATGCAAGAGAGGATCGGAAAGTAAATTGCTACCATATGCTTCATTCATTTTATCATGAACAGCAATGATCAGCCAATCCATTGTAGTGGCCAAGTTTTTCACGCACAACAGGGGTCTGATTATTCCGAGCATATGTGTTTTCAATCTCAGGCCACGTTAACCCAAGAGGATGCATCTTGATATCTTCTTGATTTGCGACTTGATTACCTGACAATTCGGAGGTAAAGTGAGGCTGGCCAAGAAACCTATTGCTGGCACTACTTCCAGATCTACCTGGAAACACAATTTTTGTTTAGGAGAAATATGTGAAAGATAAAATATATTGGATGAATCATAAAAACAGACTATTAATCATCAACAACCTTCTTGAGGCCCAAAATTACGAAACCCCTATCTGAGAAGAAAAGAGTTGTGGCAGATGAACTTGATGTTCAGATATGTTTGCCCGAGGAAGTTGTGTAGAGACAGAATCAAGAAAACCAGACTGTAAGAAGATTCCTTGAGCAGCCTCCTTTGCGACTGCGTTCTCTAAATTTTCTCGATTTGAACTTGAGCAGTACTGCTGTCATAGAATTGTCTTAGCTTCAAATGAGGCATAACATCACCCAGTTCCATGAATGATGATTCTTCATGTGCACTTTCCAGCCTAACTGGCAAATCAATCCCAAAAAATCCTTGCTCAAACCATGAAATAATGTCCAGTCCAAGAAAAGGTCCTTGGATATCACCTTGAGGATCACGATAAAACTAAGTTCCTCCAGGAAATTCCTTTATCAATTTTATGTTCGTTCACTCCGCTTCCAACCGTTCGTGGACTGTTATCTTGACAATTATTTGCAGAAGTGTTTCCAAAAACTGTGTCGAAATTCTCAGGGAAGTTCATTTTTGCATCAAATGAAACGGAAGATTTGCCTACGTCAGATAGAGGCTGCTGGCCAATGGCAAGAGGCGCAGCTTTGACCTGGAATTTGTCAAACCTACCACCACAGAAAGATTCCAAGCCAACAACATCCAGTTCTTTAATGCTCACGGAACTCTTGAAGTCTCCTATGGTCATTGCATCTGAAAGTTCATGTATTCCAAGTTATAAAATTCTCATTTAGATATAAAACTCCTAAGCCATTGATAACACTTGAAAAACACACTACCCTCACCACTCAAGGAATCTCTTTTAGGTTTATTATAATTTATGATTCCATGGTCTCCAGCTTCGTGTGTGATAATCGAAATCTTCTGAGTGAGATCTGTTATCTCTTCAGAAGTGCCAGAGATATGTCCTTCATTAGCGAACCCTGCATCGCCCACTTCGTAGAAGATATAAAAAGAAAGAAAGATTAGATGAAAACACAAGCCACATAATATGATTAGCATGCTCTACCAAGAAAAAGATAAGCTGAAAGTACCTGCAGGATTGCCAGCTGGGCCACCCTTCCTGGTTCCACTGTATGAAATTTTACCCGTCCATATGTCATTCATGATGGCCTATAATAAGTTCACCAACATAAACTGTATGCTATCAGGCGATGAAGCGAAAACGTAAACTATATATTAGCAAATTTCATGAAGCTACCTCCTCATCTGGATCAGGAGCAACAAGAGCCAATGGATCAACAACATCATGCTGCGTAATTGAGGGGACTTCCTCCATATTATCAAGAGTATTATACAGATCCAACTTTTTCTTTCGATATATTTCAAGCAGTTTTCCACGTGGGTAAACAAAGTTTTCAATAGCACAAAGTTTTCCCGGAACATATTCACTCCTGTCTGTATGGCCAACAAAAATAGAACCGGCAGATGAAAATTGTTCAGTGGAAACACTAGACCTGCCCCGGCCCACAGAAAACCCAGCATTCGAGCCCTCCGCTCGTCCTCTTCCAACGCCAAACCCTGGTGCCGAACGATGAGAACCAGAACCAGCAACATTTGTCTCCATCCTGTGTCTTGGCTTCCACTTATTTCGAGAATCTGGATCGCGTTCAGTGGCAGGGCGACTATTTATAACTTACTGAGTTTCATCATGAGGCTCCTCCTTCTCCACATCAGACTTTCTGTCTCCCCTAGAATCCTTTCCCCGGTCATCAGAACCCCACCTTGAAGACCATTTGCTATCACGTCTAGCTTCATGAGTGGAAGTGCAATCACTGATATCGTGCCATCTGTCAGCAACAGGAAAAGATCTATTATCAGTAGGTTCTCTGACTGGAGCACTATCGACCCGCCTGTCCATCTTTCTTCGATCCCTTCGACCAAGAACTCCAGTTTCTCTTTCTTCTTCATGCCAGCGTCGACCACTATCAAGTTCTGACACATTTCTTCTCCAACCTTTTTTCTCCTCAACTGCCTCTGAAGGCTGAACCTCCTTGTTATTGAAATCATAACTACCAGAACTTGCCCACGAGTTTCCTGCAAAATGAAAAGATTACCGGCAGAGAACTTGGCGCAACATGAACTATGCATCACCAAAGAATAGAAACGAGGAAAGCAGAAACAAAGTGACATTCAATTATTCAGTGTAAAAAGCATCTACAATGTTTGAACAGAAAAGCCAATGTTCATTATTTAGTAAGTACTGAAAGAAGCAACAAAGTTAACTTGTAGAGTTGATTGTGACTGATCCGACCAAATACTCACATACTTAGCATTTTAAATAACGTAAGACTGTTATGATTACCACCTTAGGCTCGTTTGGCTTAGTGTGGAGCCACTGAGGAGATAGAGGAATGACCTCTGACACGGCTTGATCTGCAGCTAAAACATAGACAGCAAGGGCAAGTCATAAGTTCAAGAAACACAGCATAATAAGATTAGCTCCCTTGGTATTATTAAAACTAACTTCGTTCGGCGATGCATCTACCTTCGTGCCCTCATTGTTTCCCATCGAATCTTCAAATCCCAAGTCTAAAGAATGAATTTTTTAACGAACATGCTGGGGCTCATAACGGATCGAATTCGTGAAATATAGAATTCAGAGAGGAAGAATAACACTACTTAAAACTCAAGCATGAACACCATATTTAAGAGACTAAATCACGAGGAATTCACCAGCTCAAGTATAAATTATAAACAAAAACTTATTTTGGGTATAAATTATAAATTACCAGGATAAATACCCTAAAAAAAATCTGCTCACATATCCTAAAAAAAAAAAACCGACCTTTCGAAGTCCCCAACTTATGAATTGGCTTGGGAACAATGAGATATTTGGGAAGATTCAAGTCACGTTCTTCCATCGATCGACGATTCAAAAGAAGTCCGGCAATCAAAAATATCTCTGCTCACAGATTTATTTACGTATAAAAATGAGAGAGAGAAGAAATTCGACATAAGAAAATCCAGAAATTAAACAGATTTTCGCAGCGAATTGAGAGATGATAACATTTGAATGTATAGGCCGAGCGGGCAATAGGGTTTCTGTGAGCAATAAAAATCCGAGAGTGGTGTGCGAAGGAAGGAGCAGAGTAGAGCAGCATCAGTATCAAGGTTGTGAATTGATGGTCAGAAGACTCAGAACAACCAATAACAAATAAATAATCGTAATATATATATATATATAGATATATTATTTGGAAAGCAATTAAATGACTGAACCAAGTAAGTGACATTTAGATTTATCATCATCTAATTCAACAATCTTAAGATTATGCAGCTTTTGATCCAATTAAATTAAACCCTCAATGAAATAAACTTATGAGTTACTGTAGGAAATTAAGAATGCAAGAATCGAATACGACGTCAAACACAACATTGTTCTTCCTATATTATCAATGCAATCACTTTAGGAACCAAATGCTACAAAACTGCATCATATCTTCTTCACATCGTCGTCATGGCAACAATAATCTGCTACTTCCATACTCTTTTCTTCTTCTTCTTCTTCACATCATGACAATAATCTGCTACTTTCATCAAAATCTTGACAAAGTGCTCAACTTCACACGGAATCACCAAAGGCCCTTCACTGCTATATCCATATACTGATTCGGCTTCTTCGAGCAAACCCTTGAATAGAGGATGGTTCACATACTCAGTCTTGATCGCAAACCTTTCTTTATGGACTCCAACATATATCGAAAAGCATCCTGGTGGAGCCACTCGTTTGTTTTTACTGTGACCTTTTTGACGGAAGATCATGGACGAAGTCGTCGTCGTTACATTATTTATTCCGTTGGGCAAAGACTTGCTTTTTTTCATCACTGAATCTGATTTGTTCCATCTATTAAAAGCACCACCACTGTAGGACTTGCATCTCTCCCATGTCTTGGAGAATGAATCCATTTCTCTTTTCTCTTTGAGATGGATTTGGATAAAAATATAATACTATGCGATATAATTAAAGGAGTATGTGATGGATTGATGAACCCATAATTATTTTTACATATATATATAGTAGTTACGGTGGAGTTGGAAAATAGTTAAAGCATTAATTGTTTAATGAAATACTTCAGCTGTGCAATTATTTTTTTCAAACTTACGGTTAATGTCATTAGTTTAACTATGTCAATAACATTTATTTCGCTTGAGTTGAAACCATAATTTATTTCTGGAGGAGTATTATCCATAGCAATTTGCATGAGTTATAAGTCTGATTTGAGCGAGCAGCCGCTAAAAGACAACTTGTATACATACAATACAAGGACCACCTAAATGATTCAATAATTGATATTATATTTGACCAAAACACAACATAATGATATCGTATTATGAAATTGATTAAATTAATAAACTAGTTCGTGCATGTACATATTTTTCTCCATGTTTGCATCATATGAACCCTAATGCCAAGTGGTGGGTTATAGAGATAGAGGTAAAAGTCGTATTATTTTGACCATGAATAGCATTATAAGAACACGAGCAGCTGCATTTATTGAATTAATAAGCTTTTGACATGGAATAAATGATGCATATCAATGCAGATCTAAAGGAACAAGTGTATCCAAGTGCACATACAAGAAGAATGTGTGTGTGTGTGTGTGTGTGTGTCATTAATTGAATAGATAGCTAATTACACTTGCAAGTAAGGTTCGAGTTCTTATTTACAATTTTGATAGGAAGAATTTGGTGCGCGTCATGATTGTAATTGTTAACATCTTTTTAATCACATGTGAATTCTTATATTTGGTACTATCCTTTTTAACGTTCTAACTACTCAAATATCATTAAATTAGGAGTTTTATATCCAAATCTTCTCCCTTGAAAATCTAGATGTGCATCTTTAAAGAGAAAGAGTAATGCATAAGACCAAAAATATGATTCCATGGATCTTTATAACCAAATAAATATTGTTAGTTCCACGTTTGTTGTATAATCCCTATTTTCCAGTTTTATAGTTAAACCTTTCCTTAATTATTCAAATAACTTGTTAACATCAATCTAGGATATATTAGTCACCAATCAAGGATAGTATTCACCAATTAAACTAAACTGTTGAGATTTTTTCTCCAACACATAAGATATTCCCTATATAAAACATATATATATATTAAACACGTATATGTTGTAAACCCTTCTCACAATCTTCCACATTTATTTTTTTCATAAAGGTGGCGACTTTTCATATTCGGTTCTTTTGTGTTATTATAAGGAAAACCTTACAAATTCTCTTGCTTTGAATAACGCTTAGTTCTCCTCTCTAACATGGTTGTGAATGTCAAACAAGAAATCATCGACCCACCGCCGTCGTTGGACAACGTTAAACAGCGTGCTTCCACAATCTTGGCAGGTGCTTGTAGCAGTAACGAACAAATGTCGTTCAGTTCCGATGATGATGATGACGATTATACGAACGCCCCTTATAAGAGGCGCAGGATCCTTGATGTATTGCCCGAAGGGTTTCTTGACCCGATCACCAAAACAGTACAAAAACTGACTCTTTCAGTGCAGGCGCCTAGAGTGGGTGTCGATTGTAAGGATATAGATTACGTGGTTAGTGGTCGATATGATAACACCAATAATGCGAAGGTTGTGACGACATCGGACGTTGGTCCGCCACAGAATTGTAAGCAGTTTTGGAAAGCAGGAGATTACGATAATGGTTCCAGCGATTCTAGCCTTTCGGCCGGTACATAATAATTCTTGTACTGTATATTAAGGAAGATGGATAAAGTTTTAATCTTTTTTATTATGCAGTGGACATGGATCATGTCAGGGTTCATCCAAGATTCTTGCACTCAAATGCAACCAGCCATAAATGGGTTCTTGGAGGTTAAATATCCCCAGCTTTACTTCGCGTACATATGCAGTATTATATATAGTTAACTAATATCTTATTATTTTCCAGCTTTTGCCGAACTTTTGGACAACGCTTTAGACGAGGTACATTTGTTATGTCAATGTTTATAAGATGCCTTAATCTTTTGTTCTTATATAAAACTAATCTTAGCTCCTCCATGTTGAGTTTGATGGCTGATAAATAAAGCACATGTGTTGTTAGGACTGCAATGGAGCTACCTATGTCCATGTAGATGTGCTGAACAATCCCAAGGACAAAAGTAAAATGGTGCTGGTTGAGGGTATGTTAACTTGATTTTGTTAGATTCTATCAATTATAGTTATTGTTTCAGTGTCCATTGGCTACTAATTCTTTTGAACTAAAAACTGCAGATAATGGTGGAGGGATGACACCTGATAAGCTGCGGCAGTGCATGTCTCTCGGCTATTCATCGAAGAGCAAGATGTCAAACCTCATCGGTCAATGTAAGTGATTTTGAAGATTTGTCATTCAAGTAAACCGTGTTCATTGAATGGTCATCTTTTCTTACCAGATGGAAACGGATTTAAGACGAGTACTATGAGGATTGGAGCTGATGTAATCGTCTTCTCACGCTGCAAAGGGAAGCATGGAGGAAGGTAAATAACTGAGAGTTTCTTTTATAACTTACAAAATCATCGCTCAAGTTTAAAATTATCTGTATGGATGATTCTATTTATTGTTTGATTTTGTTATCGAAGAGCAACGCAGAGCATAGGGATGCTTTCTTATACATTCTTGCGCAACACTGGAAAGGAAGATATAGTGGTTCCCATGGTAATAATTTCTTGATCTTCATCTGCATTGGTCTGTGCCAATGGATATTCAAGATTCTATTTTTATTTTTTTTTATGTATGAACAGATTGATTATGAGAAAATTGGAGAATCTACCAATAAGCTTCGGAGATCCTCTTCTGATTGTTGGCAAAAAAATCTCGACATCATTGTTCAGTGGTCTCCGTATGAGACTGAGACCGAGCTTCTTCGACAGGTAGCTATATATGCTTTAAAAAGTGTAGCATATGTTTGTGTTACACGAATCTTTGCTAACGCAATTCTCCGATAGTTTGAGTTGTTGAAACATCAAGGAACGCGCGTCATCATATACAATCTGTGGGAGGATGATCAAGCATCTTTGGAATTGGATTTCTATACCGATCAACATGTATGTATGCTTTCTGAAAGCCGCCCTTTGAATAGTTAATTAACAAGTAGAGATTGACCTGACAATTACTTAACAGGACATTCAAATAAACGGATCAAGCAGAGATGAGAAGAAGATAAAGATGGCAGAAAAGTACCCCAACTCGAAGCATTTTCTCACATATCGCCATTCTTTGAGGGTAAGTACGTTTATGCTTGCTCAGTTTTTTTTTTTTTGTTCCAAAAGTTTTGTTCATACGTGGTTATATTATTACAGAGCTATGCCTCGATTCTGTACTTGACTATGCCACCTGGTTTCCGAATCGTCTTAAGAGGAAAGGATGTTGAGCATCATAACATAGTCGGTGATATGATGCACAGCACAAAGCTCACTTATCGACCAGCGATTTCTGCATCAAGTACCAAGGATCCAAATGTACATAAGAATTAATGTTATGTAACTCCTAAATCTGTGTATCACTACTCAAAGACTTTTATTTGATTTCTTCTCCGATTCCTATGTGACAATAGATGGTAGCTGAAGTGACGCTAGGATTTGTGAAGGATGCAACATCTCATATTGATGTTCAAGGGTTCAACGTATATCACAAGAATAGGCTTATTAAGGTAGTAATAAGATTAATATTTCAAAGCGTTTTCTCGTCTGCTTTTGATATTTATTTATTTTTTTGTTCAGCCGTTTTGGAGGGTGTGGAATGCTGCTGGAAGCGACGGACGCGGTGTCATAGGTAACAAACATATAAATAAGTCTTGGCACCCACCCTTCCATTTCTTCTCTATCAGCCAATTGCATGCAATAACAAAATGATGGTGGCTAACTTTTAATAGGTGTTTTGGAAGCTAATTTTGTGGAACCAGCACACGACAAGCAGGGATTCGAGCGAACGATCGTGCTGTCTAGACTCGAGGCCCGACTATTACAGCTTCAGAAGAATTTTTGGTTGGGGTTTTCTCTTTGTGCTACACATATATAATACATATTTGGCTCCCTGCTCTTTTTTCCTTATAAGGCTAGATTCACCTGCACTGCAGGTCTACCAAGTGCCAGCTCATTGGCTATGCTCAACGGCGCGGAAAGAATACGTCTGTTAACACAAACAAATCACCGTCTAAGCTCAAGGACCCTCATAGGCCACAAACTGTCAAGGATCCTCAAGAGAAACGTTTGTCAGAGGCTAGAACTGCAAAGATATTACAAGCTGTGCCTATCAGCACGGTTTTAGATACAACTCAGGTCGAAACGCCTCGATCTAAATATGTTCAGCATTCAGCGGAGGTTGTCAAGATAAAGGCTGGTATAGTTTCTGCGGCTCATATGCCACAGACTGTCAATGATCCTCAACAGAAAACTTTTTCAGAGGCTGGAAATGCAAAGATATTACAAGCTGTGCCTATCAGCGAGGTTTTAGGTACATCTCGGGTCGAAACTCCTAGACCTAATGTTGAGCATTCAGCGGCGGCTGTCAAGATCAAGGTATGATATAATAAAAAAGTACAACAAAAGCCAACGTTTACCCTTTTTTCTGAAAACATCTTCATTTCATTAGCTAGTTTATGTTGTTTCACATTACTTTCGTTCCTTCATGGTGTAGATGGAACAATGCTCCGAGAATGGATCATCAAATCGTCATCCAGCAATCAATGCTATGGTTTACAAGTTGTTGACAGAGAACCAAAGATTGAGAAGCAGGCGAGTGAAAAGACCACCATCCACACAATTATTTATATATACACTCACTCATACAGAATGAAGTTGAATCCTTTCTTTGCAGTCTTGAACGTGCGATGCATCATTTGCAGTTTGAAAATGTGAGAAACAAGTCGCTTGAGAAAGAGGTTAATAACCTATAGCTAGCTAGCATTTACCCTACTTATTGAGTTGTGATATTTTATTAACATGATGTTTAAATCATAATTATACGATATCCCATGCAAAAATCTATCACTGTTTGTTTCAGCTTCAATATGCGAAGCAGAAGATGGACTTAATGGATAAAGAACGGGGAAACATTGTCGCAGCCATCCGTGAAGAAAGAAGCCGAAGAGATCAGCAAGAAGAGTTGATGCATACGAAATTAAGGGTACGTACATACGTGTAATAAATTTAATTACTATTTTATCGTTATTTGTTTCAAAGGATTGGATTTTAATTATTTATTATGACAGGGTGCTTCACAATCTATTCAAGAATTGCTTGCAAAATTGAAGTTTTTGGAAAGTAGAGGTGTCTTTATTCCCAAGTCGTCCATGCCTTGAGAGCAGCTCTAGTTAGGTTATGAATAATATCAAGATACCAATTACAATACAACACACAACTTTGTCTAATAATATATTGCCTCAAGTTCTTGATATATATATATATATATATATAAAGCATTTAGTATGATCAACCCGCGTGAGTGAACGTACACTTTCAATGCATTCTTGGACTTCCGAGTGAACCCAAAAAAAGAAAACTAATTATACGAACTGGTAATTAAACACAAGCTAGCAAACAAAACCCAATAAACCTCGCAGATTTTTTCCATTTCTTGAGGTATATATATATATATACTACCTTTGTTGCAGCAGCAAAAATTATACTACTAGTGCTCGCTCGCTCGCTCGCTCATCTATCAAAGACAAAGCGATAAGTTTGCGGTCGACAAATAACACGGGCATAGAGGAGCCACCACCGAGGTGCTGCGATAGAGCCCTTTCGATCTCGTGTCCTCTTGGGGGTCTTGATCAAGTTCATACACACACAGTCAGTCAGTCAGTTGGGTTCACACCCATACCACAGAAGAATAGGCTTTTCACAGCGTGGCTGGCAGGCAGGCAAGCAGTACATGCAATGCAGCACGTTAAATATCACCACGGCGGCGCTCTGCCGGAGGCAAGTTGGACCACCCTGTCCAAGGATTGTTAGGTACGATGACTAGACTACCATTTCATGAATTATATGGTCGGCTGGTTCCTCACTACAACAACAATAATATATCAGCGGTCTTTAAAGAACTTATTGAATGATCACATCACCCAAAAACTATTACAATTTATGAAGAATTCCAACAAAATCATCCATGCAAAAATTAAATAATCCAAACATACAATTTAATAACTATGTATAAAGAATGTTTATTATTATGCTCTCCTCCTAGGCATTGAAGCATGATTCCCCTCAAAAAGCCCTTCGATCAAAGCCTCAACATCCTCAGGTTGATACTTGATATACTTATCAACTCTGCTGCCTCCACTCTCTAGGTACTGCTTGAAACGCCCCACAAAGGACCGATATGCCGGCACCACCACGCCGGAGATAGACATCCTCAGCTCCGATCGAAGCTGCTCGTCGCTCACCACCCAAGTACTCTGCGTGCGATGAATCTCATCGAAAGTATTGGTAAATGTCTTGAATCTTTCCTTCAGCATGGCCTTGTCAACCTTATTACCAGCGCCGCCGTTTGCTAGCAGCTTAGTTGGGTTCAAACATTCCAAAATCTTTTTCCAGGCGTCTGATCTCTGATAGTCCTTGTGGTGATTCCTTACCTCGGTGGATCTCCTCCTATACCACGTATCCCCCATCACTTGCCTGATCTTATCACAGCCCTTTACTTTCTGTAAGATGTACCTCCCGTTGTTCATCAAGAAGATCAGACGCAGAGACTCGTCCCCATAGAGCTTCGATTTTTCAACCAAGTACGAATCCGCTATGCTCATGAGTCGTATGACCTCAGATGAAAAAGGGGAGATTACGACTCGCGGGCTGTTGTTCATTTCTTTGTCTGCGAAATTGAAGTGATGAGCTACTGCTGCTGATGATGATGCAGACGACGATCTTGAAAAATGCTTCTCGAAGATGTTCTCTAGGGTTTGTCTGTACTCGCAAGCATTGATCAGATAGTTCATTACATAACGAGTTAGCGGATGTACCGCCCCACCCGGGACAGCCGTTCTTGTAGAATCGCTCATGATGGCATTCTCCAGATCACAGAAAATATAAGCTACCGATTCTCCGATGCGATCAACTGCCGAGTTGACCTCATTGATCAGCTCTTTGGAGCATGAAAGGTTAGTGATACATGGGATCACTCCTTGCAGGGTTTCGTACATGTCCAAGTACTTGAACAGCTTCTCGGCCGATCTCTTAGCCATGGTGGTCGCTTCTACAAAATCCAGAAGCTGAATCACAACTATCCTCACCAAGTTGCTGTACAAGTTGCTGAAGACCTCGGAGAAATGGGAGAAGATCGATTCTCCGAGCTTTTGTTCTTCGGGCAGCATGACTTGTGAGAAATGCTTGACCACTTTGATCCATCGGGAGATCTTCGATTCTAAAGATTCCCAAGGCATTCTTGCCACATCTTCGTTTACCTTACAGAATTCGAGCTTGTCCATATCTGGTTTGATCGCGTCCCTTCGCTTGACAAAGTAAACCTGTCGGCACTCCGTTTCCCGCCCTTGATAAATCAATACAGAAGCTATCTTTTGCAGTTTCATCACCACTTCATCAGAATACCCTGGAAAGTCCCACGACTCGTTGCTGTCGCAAGAATCGTGCTGGACCGCAGCAGCAGCAGCAGCAGCAGCAGCCCGTTTGTCCGAATGACCTGCAGCTTGCCGGTTGCTACTCTTGGAATTACTGAAGGATGACAGCTTGTGAAATTTATTGTGCGAATTTTTATTCGCAACATTTTCTTGAGGATGGTCATGATCGCGGGGGACCCCCCCGACGTGCAGAAGGGTCCCAAATTCTTTTTCCAAACACGCCATTGCACTTTGTAAGATTTCATTACACCGATCAAACAGCGGGATCATATGCTCGTTTGAAGAAAACTCGATCAATGCATTAGATAATTTCCACATGTTTCTTACCGACTCAATGAAGAACGAGAACCCTTCTTCTGTCATGTTTGCCAATTCCCGACCGCCCTCTGCCTGGTGGGGAACCATTCTTGATTCTACAATCACGATCAATGTTTCGATGGAAGAAGGAGCTTGAGGAAGATGATCTGAGGATGATGATTTATCGTTGACGGCGGACAAGGCCTCGATGTATCGATCGACCTCTTCTGAGGTTCGGGTTCGATCAAATTCGGCCTCATCGACATTTTCTCGATCAGTTTTTTGATGATGATGATCGGATATTATTTGTGGGCTATCTGGACTTGCATTTTTGCCGAAACTGTTGGATTTGTGTGGACTTGTGTTGTTCTCCATTGCTATTGAATAGGAGGAATACGCCGATGCAATGTGTGTGTTTTTCCTAGCAATATTGTAAAATTGTTAATCTTCAAAGTTGGTGAGGAGGAAGAGAAACCAGAGGGATAATGGAAGGGATTAGACGTAGCAAAGCATTCATTCCATTCCTCTTTTTTTTTTTAATGAATTCTGTTTTTGGTAAGAACTTATTTTCAAATATTATATTTGTTTTTTTTTTTGGTTGGTTGTGGTCGACAGTTGACCCGGTTAACAAGTTTGTCATTGTTTGTGCTCCTCACGTCATGACACGATTCCATCGATGTTTATACTAAACGATGAGTTTTGAACTTTTGTTTAGTTTATTTTATAACCATTGTCATGCATTTTCATTAATCTTGTCTTGGCTTGGCATGAACCTGAGGTGGGGCTTAGATCTATAAGCCCAATGGTCTTCACACAATTCCTTGGCCTTGTATAAGTCAGCCCAATATATATACACATATATATATATAACCATCATCATAGTTGTTGTATATATCTAACTTTTTGGTGTACCGTACGAATTTGGTACCTACAAACAATCGCATTGATCCAAACCATAAAGAATGTATGTAGGCAGTAAAGTAATAAAACATTACTCAACTGCCAACCATGATAACAGCCTGTCCAGTCCAGTCCAGCTCCAACTAATTTCGTGTTTTAATGGGACTTAAAATAGTGGATCTCACTCTCAAATTAATTATATTGCTGTAATCAAGAAATATATATATATTCGAATGAGAAGAAGACGACGGTGTTTTCTGGGGAAGGATAGGAAGCTACTTAAAACTACTAGTTCAACGTTGACAATGCGTGGAGGGGATGGATTCTAACATCAATAATAGAATGTTTACTAGCATGACTGCCCGACCTCACAGTCTTTGTACACAATTTCAAGATATGTTTTATTAATGAGATGAGATTGCATCCTTACATGTTTGGAAAGACCGACCTTCATTAATGTAAAACAATTCCAAAGATTAGTTTAAATACGGATTCCTTTACTGAATAGTTAGTTCTATATGTATATGTTTTTATCGAAATAATGCAAGTGGCTGGAATGGATTCATGTTAAATTTCATTATTGGGCCTACGCACACGGGCCCACATAGGAGGAGAGTTGACCGCATAAGTTGTGGGCTTTCATCCTAAAACCAATTGGTTATAGGTGGAGTGACCCAACAACTTATATGCTAGTCAAATTCTCTCGAATTAGTCGATGTGGGATGACATGTGAGTTATTATCTTAACAATCCACTTGTGTGTATTCATATTCCAATTATGGCTCAACTAACCTAGATGTCATGCAAGTGAACAATTATAATCCAAATCCTCATTTTTCTCTCTCTCTCACACTAAATAGTAAATAAATCACTACTATTATAGATGGGGAAGGAAGGTGGATGCATTTATTTATTACATCCAACTCATAGATTTATGAAGTTAATTGACCATTTTCTTGCACAAATCTAATGAGCGCGTAGTATCAAAAGCCGAAAACAAAGCCGGATAAAGCTCTGTCAAAACATTACTCGTTTTTACTGCTCGTCATTAATTGAGTAGAGATACTAATCAAATCAACATATTTCTCAAAATTGATTTCTTTCTTTTTTATTTTTAAACTCTACTGCTATAGATTTCTTATTTTGCCCCAACTTGCATATTGTGCTGCACCGAGTGTTAAATATTCTACTTGTTTGGTTCTTGTTAAGCCCATCTTTGCTATCTAATCATCTGAATTATCTGGTCCGAACAGATTCGTTCGTAAAGGTGGTAAACAAGATTCCCTTTTTAATCAATTTGGTCCTAACCCAGTAAAAATTTGTGGGCATTTATGGTGGCGTTTGAGCTAACAAGTTGATTTGATCTGCTTCGACTTCTACAAAGATAGGGATTTGGGAGCAGATTTAATCTTTAGATTGCAGCAGATGGGTTGTTTCCCCTGTTTCGATTCAAGGGAAGAGGAACAGCTAAATCCTACTAAAGAAAGAGATCACAACCAAGAAATCCATCAAGCTATTCCTTCCAATTTATCAAAATTATCATCTGGTCAGTTATTTTACTTTATAAGTGTTTTTTGTTTATCTAATATCTTTTGGATTCATAATCGTGTAGTGTAGGGCTTGGAGCTGGTTATCTGAAATCACTAGATTAATTTTCATTATTAAAACTGATATAATGAGGATTCGAGTAGATTGGATTTGCTGGAGATGTTGCTTCACTCTGTTTCATATTCTGGTTCTTTAAACAATGTAATGGAAGCATGAGTTGCATCTTTGTCAGTTTCTGTGAGCTGGCGAAGGTGTAATGCTCGACAATATCGATACATGACACATCTGATTTCTTCACATGAACCTTAAATAGATCTAAATAAGTCTAATTTGAAGTTAAATGAGGCTGTATGGTACTTCATTCATTGATAATATGTGCTTGCCAAGTTGAACTAATTCTTTGAACTTGTTTACCTCCAATAGACTGATCTGTTTCTCTGCATTTTGTGACCACCTTAGACCTATCTATTGACAGTGTATCTTTATTTAGTTACAAGTCACCAGTCGACACGGCTCTTATTTTTGCTGCTTTTTTTTTTTTTTTTGGTTAACTACCAGGTGGCGAGAGGCTTAGGACAAGGAGCAATGTTGGGCCAAGAAAGGAATCATCAGGACCAAGGGACTTGCCCGATGCTCAAATCAATGCACAAACGTTTACTTTTCGCGAGTTAGCTACTGCCACAGATAACTTCAGACCCGAATGTTTTCTAGGAGAAGGAGGTTTCGGACGTGTGTACAAAGGGAGGCTTCAAAATGGTCAGGTACATCGTTCTATCTGAAAATGATGTTTTAACATTTATTTTAATATGTATTCTTAAGTAATTGCATTCAAAGCTAGTCTTATCCTCCATTGAAGTTATACTGTCTTAAAAATGTTTGTTGGAGTTGGCGATTAAATTTGTGTTTACATATGCCAAATTACAGTTTTGTATGAGCTTTATTCAGGATTGAATTTGATGGATGTTGATCTTACCAAAGTGAAGATGTTTTTATCAATTCAATGTTATCCTTGTTCATGAGCATTTGCTTATTACATAATGTTGGCAGGTTGTTGCTGTGAAACAATTGGACAGGAATGGTCTTCAGGGTAATAGAGAGTTTCTGGTGGAGGTTCTGATGCTTAGCCTTCTTCATCATCCAAACTTGGTGAATCTGTTAGGTTACTGCGCCCATGGTGATCAGAGGCTTCTCGTCTACGAATTCCTGCCTTTGGGATCACTCGAGGACCATCTTCACGGTAATAACACTTGTTCATTCTTGCAAATTAGTGCGTCCTCCATTCATTATAAATATGAGGGAAAAAAAATCATCATTACACAGATCTGCCGCCCGAGAAGGAGTCCCTCGACTGGAACACCAGGATGAAAATAGCGGTCGGTGCAGCTCGCGGATTGGAACACCTCCACGACAAGGCAAATCCACCGGTTATATATCGAGATTTCAAGTCGTCTAACATATTATTAGGCGAAGGGTTCTTCCCAAAGCTCTCCGACTTTGGACTCGCGAAGCTTGGCCCCACAGGAGACAAATCTCACGTCTCCACGAGGGTCATGGGCACTTATGGTTACTGCGCCCCGGAATATGCAATGACCGGACAGCTCACCGTCAAGTCCGATGTTTACAGCTTCGGGGTCGTCTTTTTGGAACTCATCACGGGGCGCAAAGCCATCGACGGGACCAGACCGCAGGGAGAACAAAACCTCGTTGCATGGGTACGTAATAACATCTCTGCAGCTCTTGTTTGAAATCAATGCAATGGCATTGATTCTTGTCAACATGCGCAGGCAAGACCTTTGTTCAACGACAGGAGAAGATTCGCAAAGCTAGCAGATCCTAGGTTGCAAGGAAGATTCCCCGTGCGAGGGCTCTACCAGGCGCTGGCGGTTGCTTCCATGTGCATTCAGGAGCAGGCTGCAGCTCGTCCCTTGATAGGGGATGTGGTCACTGCTCTTTCTTACCTGGCGAACCAATCGTACGATCCCAACTCGAACCCATCTCATGGTGGGAGACTATTGTCAAAGAACGACGAGAGTGGAGGTTCGGGTCGAAAATGGGATGTAGAAGGCGGGGGTGCATCTGAGAGAGATGGATCGCCTAGAGAGCGAGCGGTGGCCGAGGCCAAAATGTGGGTGAGTAATCAGCAGCGGGATCTTGAGAGAGAAAAGGCCGTGGCGGAGGCTAAGATGTGGGTGAATAATCGAGACTTGGACAGGGAAAGGGCCGTTGCTGAGGCTAAAATGTGGGGTGAGAAGAGAAGACAAAGTGCTACTGCTCAGGGCAGCGAGTCCTAACCTAACCAAACATTGATCTTTGGATGAAAGAGTTTGTACTGTACAGAAGCCTCCTCTCTGGTTTTGTATTAGAAAACTTTTATCTCAACTCTTTTAAGTGATCATTGACCTCTCTCTTCTGTTTGCTTTGGGTTAAGCATCCTTGGTCGGATCTTTGCTTTCATCAACTTTAATACGTATGCTGTTTTGTTTGTATGTGAGCTATATATAATAATAATAATAATAATAATAATAATAATATTGATACCATTAGTTGTATTGATCACTCTTAAATTTGCTTACTAATTTTGTATTATTTAGGAAAGTTCTATCATTAACACAACTCTCTCTCTCTCTCTCCGTGGAAAAGTTCCAAACACATAGCAGCTATCCATATTGTTTGACTGTTCTATCACTAATTTTGCTTACTGTTCTGTTTGACTCTCTATAATAAAGTATAGACAAAAAGTATTGTTTTTATTTTTGAAAAATCGAAATTAATATTGTTTGGACTTCAAATAAAAATACTGTTTTTATTTTTGGAAAATAAGTAAGTAGAAATTAATATTGGATTCCCCGCTATCCATATTTAAAGCTGTTGGATTTCACTTTCTCATGTCTACTATACTACTACTACCATCATCGCATCGTTCAAAGATGCAAAAGTAGTCAAAGTGTATAAGAAAGTGCCTTTTTACCAGTTGCATATGCGCTTTAGTGGATTATGACAAGAAAACTACTTACAAGTGTTTAACCTTAATGATTATTAACCTAAAAAGCTACAATAAAGTTTATTTATATCTATGCCATTTACTTTTACTGAAACGAAATTATATTTTTCCCTTCCCGTTAGACGAATTTCCATAATGTTAACAATCATGACATTTTGAATCCATAATAATGGGCCCTACTTTGCTTTCAAAAGACAAATTTTATCATCTTGAAAATATTTGTTATGGATTATGCATTAATAACATAAAATCTTTGGACATATTCTATTTGATCAATGTTATAAACAATAGTAGTAACGTTATCAAAGAAAGTATTTATAGATAATATTATTTATTTATCCAAGTTCAAGTCGTCTTAGAATGATTATATATATACATTTATTCGAGTAGAGAGAAAATTAAAAATAGATGCATACATTTCGGTCGTTGTATTCTTAATTGCTTTGACAGAGATTTCCACCTTCTCTTCTCTCACGCAATTAGTGTGATTCACCCCATAATCGACAGGTTTTTATTCCTTTTTGGTTTGTTATCTGTGGTTCATTGTTAAAGGGAAACGAAAAATCCGATGAAGACGTCGCTGAAGAAGCTTCAGAAATTTGCAGCGCTAAAGCACCACGATAAGGGCACGCAAAAGCTAAGGCAACAATCTCATGCGTTAGATGAGCTCGCTCGTGCTACGCAGGTTGGTAATTCTTCAAGCTGTCGCTTGCTTTGCTATTATTAGCTCGTAATTAGATAGGTAATAATATTGCTGTCTAATGGAAACGAGAAAAGGTGAGTTGATCGTCGCCGTACTTTTACCTCTGGCAAATCAATAATTTTGCAATTCAGGATTATTTTGTATGGTTTGAGCTGTTTAGCAGACCAACTATATGGTGGAGTGACAAGTTGGTTCCTTTTTCTTTGTTTGATTGCTGTTTGATTAGTTTGTGAATGTGCATGTTTGTGCGTGTGCTATCTTAACTAAGATTAAGGCGCAGTCAATCATTGGCGCGTTTCAATTCCAAGTAATGCTAATGTTTTGACTTGACAGAGAATTCCATTTTGTATACCAGGACATGAATGACATGAAAGACTGTTACGATAGGCTGCTTTCTGCAGCAGCAGCAACTGCGAACAGTGTATATGGTGAGATCCGATTATTTCACTGTTAATTAGATCTGTGAAAATTACGTGCTCATTAGTTGAAGAATAGAAGCTTTCTAACTCAAATGCGTTTGCTTTCAGAGTTTTCAGAGTCATTAAAGGAAATGGGTGACTGTCTTCTGGAGAAAACTGCCCTGAACGATGACGAAGAAAGTGGTAATTTTCTCAGTGACATGCATGTTCATTAGAGAAAAATATATTTTATTTTGTCATTGAGAAGTTTTTTAGTAAGGTTAGTCGTATTTGCCTTTTGTGGGGGAAAGATTGATTGTCTTCTATAGAAAATCATATTTTTCTATAGAACCTCTCGTGTTGTCTTTCTACTGCATGTTCAATGATCTGGCACTGAGATCTGTAGTAGTTTATATTCTTTCTTCTTTCGCTATGTAGGTAAAGTGTTACTGATGCTGGGTAAGACACAATTGGAACTTCAAAAACTTATTGATGGTTATGTAAGTCCACAATGATCTAGACTCCATCCTGCTTTTGTATTCCATGTACTGAGTCTCTAGGTACTGCATTTTCAGCGTTCTCATATTGTCCAGACAATTACAGTCCCTTCAGAATCTCTTCTTAATGAACTTCGCATAGTAGAGGTATGCTCTATATTTGTTATGGCAGCCAATTTTGGCCTCCTTTGACCCATTGTGAATCACAAGATAGAGTTATCGTGCTATCTCTATCTGAAGAAACACCAGAGCGAACTTACCAACCCTTAAATTGATGCTTAGCCTTTCTAATTTGTATTCTTTTGTTATCTTCTATGCAGGAGATGAAGAAGCGATGTGATGATAAAAGGTGAAATCTAATTTTTGAGTTTAGGGATAGATTCTTCAAGTCTCTTGAATACTACGGAAAAAATGATCTGAATATATTGCTTGCAGAGCTGTTTACGAAGATCTCCTTAATAAGCAGAAGGAAAAAGGGAAGTTAAGAAACAGTAAAGGCGAATGCTTTCCCACACATCATCTGCAAGAAGCTCACGATGAGTATGATGAGGAGGCAAATATATTTGTCTTTCGCATGAAGTCTCTAAAGCAAGGGCAATCCCGTAGTCTTTTAACGCAAGCATCTCGACATTACACGGCACAGGTAATTTCTCTTCCACTAAGTATAGCATTTCAGGAAGAATTTAGGAAATCTTGTACTTGTATCATACAATTCAAGATTTTTGCTTTTCAACAGCTGTTTTTCTTCAAGAAGGCACTGCGATCTTTGGAGACAATTGAGCCACATGTCAGGTTGGTGGCTGAACAGCAGCATATCGATTATCAGTTCAGTGGACTGAAAGACAATGATCATCTAGCATATGATATCGATGGTGACGAAACTGATAGTGATGGGGATGACGGTAGTGAAAACGGTTCTGAAACAAATGACCTTGGAGAACTGAGCTTTGACTACAGAACAAATGGCCCTCTTAAAGAAGCAACTCCGATGAGAGATTCAATGGAGGTACGCGTGCTTTTTGTGTTATTGAAACATCCATTATATCACCTCAGAAATATAAATCATTTACTGTAGTAATTTATGGTTAAAAAAAAGGTTCTTTTGACATCTGCAGCTGGATAACATTGATGCAACACTCACTCCTGGCTCCAAATCGGGACGCATGAGGGTAACACGACTTTTGTTTCTTATGCTATGATTTCTATTCCGGAGTTGGATGCTGATTAATATTTACAGGAACGTTTCCCGAGTTTTGGGCGAAATTCCTTTTCTTTCCAAAGGGACTTGAGAGGCGTGAGCAAATCAGCACCACTTTTCCCAGAGAAGAAACTGGATTCACCATCACGCAAGTTTACCGCTTACGTATTACCCACACCAGATGAGACCAAGAGCCCGCCGACAAGACAAGAAAACCATCATCATCATCATCATCATCATCATCTGTGGAGTTCATCTCCCTTAAGCCATCAGACCAAACCCAGTAGTCCACTACAACCTCCATTATCAGATCCAAGCATCGCATCCTATGCCAAGAAAGCCAAAAGACAAGCCTTCTCTGGTCCACTAACAGGCATGCCACGGCCAAACACCGCAAAAATTTCACCTACCTTTACCAGTCGTCATCATCCCATGGTCTCATCCTCGTTGGCTTATCCTCCTGCAGCATTATTACGGACCCCACTACCTCGGCCCATCTCAGCCCCTAAGTCATTATCTTCGCGTAGTTCGTCATCGTCTCCCGTGATAAGTGAACTCCACGAGCTTCCTCGTCCTCCTACCAATCATTCAGGCCCTTTAATGCCCAAAAGTCACGAATTGAATTCTCAAACAGTTTCCACCCCTCCACCTCAGGCACTAGCTCGGAGCTATTCAATTCCTTCAATGGATGATGTGGCATTGCGTGTTCCATCAGATGACGAGTAGCCGTATGATCATCTTTTAGCTTACAGCAAGATTCAATTGTAAGTTTTTACCATTTTCTTTTCTTGTAGCTGCTGCTGATATTGCCAATTTGGTTGGTTTATGGCGATTTATTACTTCCAGTTTCATGAAAGTGCATTTTTTTTTTATCTCGCTTGAGTGAAATAATTCAAGAATCTCAGGGAAAGGAACTAGAAAACATATTGTTAAAAGAGATGGATAAACAGAAAATCACAAGAGTTGTAGTAGTAGTAGTAGTAGTAGAAGAAAAGGAAAAGCACACATATGAAAGATTTCTACACAAAACGTCTCATAGGCCAACCAGCAGCAGGTTCATCATTCGAAATTTCGAAATCCAAAGGCTTCATAAAACAATAGCCAGTTCTTGAACAAGATCCCACCATCCGTCCTTTATTGTCAGACATCATCAATCTTCGTCTCTCCGTTTCGTTTCTTTCCGGTCGTCTCCGCAGGTTCTGTCTCTTTATAATAGCACTTAGTTTCTGTCTCCTGTAGTAGTTGCCGTTCAAGGGAATTGGAATAGCCTCAAGCCCCATCAACTTTGCTACAACTCCCGGCTTGCACCAAATCACGCTCTCTCCAGCTATCACATTGGGAAACTTTTCCGCCGCTTCCACGTTGTAGCCACGACGTTTAACCATCAAGTTTCTTCCCATAAACGACGACCTGTACAATGAATCCTTACCATCTAGTGAGAATCTCGGATATTGATTCAATGCGTTTCGTGCACTTCTGAGGATGTCTGAACTGTTCACGCAAGACATTCTGTGCGGGATTCCCAGGTAGTCTTCTTCGAGCTTTGCTCTTGACGATATTTTCTCTTCCTTTTCTAATTGCAAGATCATATCTTCCAGAGTTGGATGGTTTTCTCCTGAGTTTATGCCTGAGGAGCCACATTTACTATTATTATTATTATTATTATTATTAAGATGGTCTTCCATCTTCCGTTGATGATCGAGGATAGAGGTCGAGCTCTCGCCATTGCAGAAGCTCTTGAAGCCTTTCCTCATTTTGAATCCCAAAGAGTTTTTCAAGAGGAACAGGGACAGTTCCTTCATTTGACGGTCTGTGCCTTCAAAGTTTCTGCTGTCGTAGTTATAGGAGTTGCTTTAATGAAACAGAGCAACTTTTTCACATGATTCTCATCTCGTATGGTTGGTTGGAGAGTAAGGTTTTGTTGAGAGCTTTGATGACTCAGTTGAATTTCGAACTCGAATCGTAACAAAAGTTATGTCTTCCGAAACTACTCACGAGCAAAGAGTGAGTGACTTCCCATATCATAATTAATGACCATCCATACTATTTCCACCTCACCGTCACATCTTTATTACTTGCCTTTCCTCCCTCTGCTCTGTGTTATCACCAACGGCATGTTATTTACCATTTGTCCCACTCCCAAACAACTCCGCACCACAACAGATACAACATTTATCATCAAATTTCACCTTTTATTATAGAAAATCCACATACTTATATACAACATAAATGTTGAAACTTTAGGAAAAACACAGACAAGGATGCGCTCAAACAATCACAGAATATGATGTACCCCAAGACAAAACGAAACCTGCATCTTATGTAAATATACTGTAAATGTATCATCAAGCAGGCAATGCAAAACTCTCTTGCATCCATTGTGGAGGATCCATCACCAAACACGGGTCTGACTTCTTATAATCAGCAACCTACGAGTGAACAAGATAAATGCTTTCTGTCATTGTTCGTTTCCAAATTAAGGTGTGAAAAAAAAAATGCAAAAATGAGAAAAGTAAAACAACCTTCTCGTTACAGTGAGGGCAGTAATGATATTTGTGCCATAGGCAATCTGTGCAAGGGCATAGAAAGCAAACCCCAAGCATAAATGGCATCATGCAACCAACTAAAGCTGCCAAACTTGGTTTAGACCTATATCAAGACCAAAGAAACAGATTACAAACTGAAATTCTTTATCAATATGTTTATTCTGCATGGTCAAGGTGCGAAAAGATTAATCTTTGACGTGGTAACTCCATTGTCTTTCAGCTCCTTCTGACCTTGTAAATTTTTAGATTGAAGAACAAAGAAGGATACTTAACGTTCTACAAACATGATAGACACAACTAAGTCAAAAGCATCATTCTTGTGGGCTGTTCAATAAATATTATTACTGACTATTCACATTGTTCGAATCTTTATTAATCAGCCTTAAAGAGCAAAGGAATATAAGACCTAAATTTACAACTCGTTGTTCACTAAATAACCAAGCAAAGGTTACTCACGACAGTATTACTGATCTGATTGTCATACAAAAATTGATTAAGGAATCGAAATTGCTGGTCCAGCTTAGTAACACAATTGGGTGATTTGAAATGATTGTATAGAAGGAAGGGAAAAAAAAAATCCTTACTTAACGTTGGTGAGACCAGTCCCGCCGCAGTAATTGCAATTGAAAGGCGCAGGGGTATCTCGGTAAATTGTCTGCTGGATTGGGATTCCCTTGGGATCACCGTACACGGCGTTAGGTGGGACGACACCAGCTTGATATGGGTTTTCGGCCACGTGAAAGTACGCCTGTGGCTGTTGCATCGGAGCTTGGTACGCCGCGTTGTACGGAATCCCTATCGCCGGCTCTTCGTTTTGCTTCGACATGATTTCTCTTTTTTTCAAAACAATCACTCGCCTCCAAAATCAAAGATGATGATGATGATGATGATGAATTATCGTATCAATTGATCAATGAAGAAAATTGTAGAGATTTCCCTTCGTCTTTATAGTGGACGATTTGGAGAATTTTCTAAGGAAACAAGGAAGGAATGGTCTTCTCCGCATTTTGTTGACCTTTACCTGAGCAGTAACATATTGGGCCTAAAACCTCGGCCCAATATGTTTTGAAGAAGAAGAAGAAGAACTAAATTGTATAAAAAACTAAGATAACTGCAAAAGGAAGAAAAGAGGGTAAATAGTAGATGAATCTTTATTCATTTCTTTCCAACGAAAGCATTGCTGCAATACTCCTCCAAGCAAACTGCCAAAAGATCAAGTTGAGACTTGCAAACAACCAACCAATTAATAGTAGTGTATTGCTCACAAACTCTATACATACATGCAATACAAAGTTCAGATTCTTGAGAGAATAGTCCAAAATGCAGAAAAATGTTATCCTCGCAGCTGCTCTCCATCTGCCTCTGTCTGAAGAGGAAGACGAGTCTCGCTCGGCTAATTAGCTGCTTTCTTTTGCAGGAATGGGAAAAAGGAACCTGCATGTATTAATTATTGCAATGAAAGAAGAAAGGGAGTTACTTGATTGATCTCCCAGTATAGGATAGGACGGCATCTTCTTGTCTTCATTCATATGCAATCAGAGCAGCCTTTCCCTGAATTCGAGCATATGCCAAAGATGCCACCTTATCACTATTAAAATTTTCCCATTTCATTCTCTGTCCCAAACATTCAAAAAACATCTTCCCTGCTCGTAAAAGGAAAGGAACTAGTCTATATGTGGGAGGGAATGATTATTGCGCGAGCCCATTGCAGCATTTCTATCCTTCTTCACGCTTCATATAAAACATCATTATATTAATACTTAATGGCCTTTCCTGTCCTAACTAAGTTCTTGGTTGGCATGGCATGGCATGGCATGGCATGGCATCTGATGATAAACTGCACAGACCACAATCATAGTCATAGAGTTTTTGTTTGTGACCGTAGAACTTGTGCTGACTATGTGTGAAGTTACAAAAAACATTCTTATTTTCCACAAACAGAAATTAATGTCCCAAGTGTGAACTGAAAAAGATTGTGATTAAGTATATAGCAGACAAATGGAGTAAGGAAAAGGGCGTGGCGTTGATGCCAGATTATTCGGTAATGATAAAAAGTCGAAAATTCCGAGGACACGATCATCATCATCGATTCGTATTTGTCTTTGCAATAAATCTCAGCTTCCATTCTTCTGGTGATTTGGTCCAGGGTGAGAGTTCGTAGTTGCATGAGATTGATTTTTGAGAATTTTTTTTTCTCCCTTCCGTTTCTATTATGGATACCTTAAAGTTTGAGCTCTGTTTGAAGAAGACAAGCTACGTGCTTGCTTCGCAGAAGCATCAATATGGCTTTTCTGCTCATTTTCTGCCTGCAAATTTCATATGTACAGTACAGTGTTTGGATAGCAGCTTAGCTTGGGGCGGCCACCAAATTTCAAGGGTAGGCTTAAGAGGATTTTCATGAGCATAGATAGCATGCTTTGGGGGTTGTTATATCCTCTCGGGGCTGATTTTTGTTGCTAAACTGTCAGATACATAAACAACAAGGCACCGATCCTGAAAAGCCCTGTTGTATTTTCCCCCAAAATCTCTGCAAATTTGGGGTCAAGCCAATGTGGAAACTACTACAAGGTTGTCCTTGAGAGACTTGAGCCTTTTGGTGGTGCTGATCGTCCTTCAAGCGACGAGCTTGCTTCCATTCCATATCCAAGCTCACGCACTTGAATAGTTTCTGAATGAACTAACTAACAGCAGAGATAGGTTGATAGATAGATAGATAGATAGATAGTAACTTTGTAAATTCATGTTACTTTCCCCGACTGTTCTTTTTCGTAGGTATACCAGACCAGCGAATCAAGCCCAAATAAACGTTAACCAATATAATAATAATGATACAATTTAATTAAGTGTGGATTCTCTCTCTCTCTCTCTCTCCTATATTATATATTATAATCTACACATTCATTTCATTTTCGTACGCCAGGAGGAGGAAAAAAGAAAAAAGGGAACCATTTCTAAGAAATGAAAAATCTCTCCAGGATCTGAGTTCATAAACAACCACACACACAATACGGTACCCCCCTTATTTGGAGAAAGCCCACATACAGATCATACTTTATTCGTGTTAGTGTGTGTTCAAACTTTATTAACAGAAATTGACATTTGAGAGTGTCCTTTTAGATTTGCCTCTCGTTTCTTGATGATCCTCTGCGTTTTCTTTTACAATTTGATTTGATTTTGGAACGAGTTTAGTATTTTGATTGCTGTCGCAACCCTGCAGATGTGGGCTTTTGGGTTTTATTTGCGTGAGTTTTTTTGGTTGATTCTTCCAATATTTTCCACTTACAAGGTTGTAAAATTCTAGAAAATGACGGGTTGAAATCAGTATGATGTACTTGGGTGGCCTTTCTACATCAGTCCTTTCGTAGGATCGGCTGCTTATGGTTTGATCCACATGAAAGAACACTTCTTTGAATCCTCAATATCCTAAATTTTGGTGAATGCTATACTTAAGGTGCTTGATTGCTACTTTTGATTGATGAATGAATAATTGCAAAGTTTTCAACATTATATTACTCCTATGGGTTTGCTGGCTACTTTTGGATTTTCGATGCAGGACAATTTTCTTAGTCCTCGGAACGTTTGCTTGGATTTTTAATTAATGGTCAGGAATTTTAACGCTTGGTTGAAGTTCCGTTACTTATTAGGTGATATCCACATGTACTAAGAATGGTTACAGCCACCTTTTTTGTAATATATCAAAAGCCTTCCGTGATTGTACTTTCTTGTTTCGAACACAAGTATATGTTTCAGATTTTTCGCATTATGAGAGGAGCTATGGGTTAATGCAGGGTCTGGCAATGATTGCCAGGTCATGGTGCTTGGACGGCATAGTCTGTTCTGGTTGACTTCTATGTTTGGAAGTTCCAGCCAGAACTCAGGGAAAGTTTACTCGGTGAAGACCTGCAAAATTGTTAGCTTTGATTGCGTGCTATGTCTCGGTGTTTTCCATTTCCGCTGCCTGCATATGAGAAAAAGACTAGGCTGGATGACGTGAATTTAGTAATAAAGGTTTGCGCTTCATTCCGATGTTCTTGTCATACCGAACTGTTTGCATGCCTTTTTATATAAGATACTTTCGAGAAAAACTATTTCAGGATTTGTTGAACGGAGGTACATGTGGTCTAGCCTGATCTAGTTTTAAGGCATAATGTATATTTTCAGCCCTCTGAGACACGATTAATAGGATGCTAGTAGTTTATTACAGGAAACCAGATCATTAACTGTTTTGGCATTGCCTGCATCTTTAATGGAATGTCATAATTAGATTACCATCTTTTTATCGAGTAATGGTTAAGATTACGACAGTGGTCAAGTGGCCCATAACTGAAAATGTAAATGCGAGTTCATTTGTTTGCTACCGGTTATAATACATGAAACACGTCTTATTGGTCGATGTTTGTTGAGCAATATGCTCACGACCGCGTGACAATATAATTTATTATTATCAAGAATGAAAGTGTAGGTTCTAAGATAGTGTTTGTCTGATGCATTTTTAGGGACATTCTAAACTAGAAAAATTGCAATTTGACGGAAGTGAACTGATCTGTCTGAGTGCCATATAGTTATTTTTGCCATACTTTTGTTGTGACTCAAGTATTGAATTTCGTACCAGGCGAAACACAAGCAGAAGAAACATAAGAGAGACGGAGAAAAGAAAGGAAGAAACGAGAGAAAAGAAAAGGAGAAAAGTGACAAAGACAAAGAAGGCGATCGTAAAAACGAAAAGAAGCACAGGGACAAGAAGCATAAGAAAAAGGATAAGAATAAGTCGTCTGAGGAGAAGAAAAACGGAGGCTCCTTTGAGAATCAAAATAGTGAGACGCTTGTTCCGGATACTAAACCAAATGATGACATCCATGATTCAACAATTTTGTTTGAATTGGAGAAGAGACTCAGAAACGATGAGGGCACAGTGGATATTCGTACGGGCCAGAAAATTGAAACCGTTAATCAAAGCAAGATCAATTTGTTGGAGAAGTTTGGGCGCCATATTGATAGTCATGTGGCTGGAGAGTATGACGATTTTAGAGAAAAGAGAGAGCTTAGCAGAATGGATAACTTGCAATGCCTCAAAGTTGATTCAAGGGGCTTGGAAAATGGTTTTGTTAAGAATTTTTCAGGACAAACTGAGAGAAATGTTCAGAATAAGGTTGAAGGTATTTCTTCCAAATTTGACTCGTTTGACCCGAAAAAAGTGGAGAAAGAAAAGAATAAACACATTATTGGTGGCAAAGGTGACAGGAAAAAGCCTGAGGAACATGATAAGGATAGGAAATCAGAGGACAAGAAAAGGAAGGAGAAAAAGGAGAGTGTTAATGAGCCAATTAATCAAAGAGGAAGTAATGATAGCTTTCATGAGGCAAACATTCATACAGAAGAGAGCCGTGAATTCCCCAATCTTCCAATACGTAAGGAGCCTCAATTGAATGGCTTCTTACATGGTGAGTTCTTTCCTTTATCATTGTTAGTTGATTATCAGCAACCCGATAGTTTTATTGTGTGTACTTCAATGTTGGGGTTCTTTTTTAGGCTTATAGTGACTGCTTAGCATATTTTCACATGATTTCTTTTGCTGTTCTTTGCAAAAGACGACAGGATTTGGCCGAATAATATGTCCGGACCTCTGAGAAAATCTGCTCCAACATCAAATCGTAAGGTCAACGATAACGGTCTGACCTCTAAACCAGTTAATAGAAATGTCGCCAGTGTTGAACCTGGCCAAATACTAGATTATTTATCTGATCGAGGGACGGTCACCACTAATAATCATCTTGGGGTCAATAATGTATTTATCGCCTCACCCCTTGTCGGCATTGAAACAAGTACTGAACAGGACTCAACTGCTAATGATTCGGTAAAGGTCAAGCAAAGAGTCATCAACAATCACAAATTGCCGTCCTTGCAACCTTGGAACGAGCATGAGAAAAAAGGTACACACCCTAAGTTTGACAAGATGGCCGTGCAGGGACAAGATGAGAAAACAAATATTGATGGCAGTCATTTACGGAAGAGTGGCATATTAGAGGCCACAGAGCCACACATTTGTTCAAAGCCCTCATCTCTGTCCCTAAAAGTGAAAGAAAAGTTGGATAAGCCCAGGAAAGTGAAGCCTCCTCATCCCGACTTGAAATATCTGGATCAGATTCTAGCAGTTCCTAAAGTAGAATGTCCTCAGTTTGATGATCAAGAGTGGTTGTTTGGTCATCGAGAACCTCCAGCAAAGAGGCCTAGATTAACTTCCAATCAATCTGGGACAACAACGGAGGTATGGGCGGGGGCAATGAGATTGGAATCTGCAGATGTCATTGCTTTACCTTATGTCATTCCTTACTAGGTTTATTGAGGATCCATTTAGCAGTAGGGTTAGTTCTGATTTGTCCTAGAAATGGGTTGGGATCATGGATTGTGATATAACACAGAGATGGAGGCAGATGTGATTTTCTTTCTGCGCTTTTGTTATGCATTTCTACAATGATGGCCGCTTTCTTTTCTCAACCACGGAAGAGCATTTTGGGTTTCGGCTTAATGAAACTGGTGCAGTTATTACAGTGTAGAAAATGAAGTTGAATCATTGGTTGAAGGAGGAGCTTCATGCTATACTAGATACATTATATATGATTGTGTGTTGTGTATTTATGGGGCATTGTTCCGATAATTATTTATTCAAACAATTTTTTTTTTCTGTTGAGAAAAATTAGGACATCTTCTTACCGCAATGTTTTTCAATTTTTGATGATTATGGCAACTTTGCTTAAGTAGCCTTTCACTTGGCAACTTTCCATTAATGCTGCTTGCTAAGCTGAGAACAAGTATAATAAGTGAATTATTTGTATATTAAATAACTCGTATAACAATTTTTTTTTTCTTAACAAAATACTTTGAATAATAAGCCCTTTAATGATCTATGTATGTACATTAAAACGAGGGTTGAGACTCTCCTGTTGGAACATGTGGGACTAAATGTCAGCGGAACTAAAAAATTCGAACAGTAGAGTTACGTTTCTCTTCTTCACTCACAACATCATCGTCATTTAAACATAGTACATATCACGGAATCATAATGGTCCGCTGATAAACTCAATACTACAGTAATAATAGTTACTACACTAATATCATACGCATCAATAATAATTCATGCCATGGCGGGTTTGACTCCGGCCAACTGTGTGAAGATAAACAAGTGATATATGGTTTTGGTTACTTGGGTAGCTTGTTCATGGCTGCATTAACCCTTTCGTCTGTAATCAGTTTGTGATTGTCGTAGAAATCTAAAATCTCCATTGCAATGTTCTTTACCTAACATAACATATATGGAGAGACAAGGAATTACAAAATCCACTTTGAACAACAGAAAGCATGAAGATTAAAGATTCAAAGGTCTCCATCCAACTTACCACATTCATATCAACGCGAAGCTCTTCAAACCATGCAGTGTTTTCTTTATCCTCTTTAACGCTTGCAATGTAAATACATGCCAATGCAATTAAGTGCGGAGGATGTATGAGAATCAAGTCCATCTTGTAAGTGTCGTTAACAATCCCCCTACCCAAAAAAAAAAATGCCTTGATCTAATTAGAATATTTTGCCCACGCCCCACAATAATGGGAAATACTGTAGATCAACCAACAAATAAACAGGGCACATATCGATTGATGACTTTTAGAGTAAATGACCAACAGGAAAAACTTGATTACCATGTCATTTGTGTCGCATCATTCATCCCAGAATCTTGAAGCAACCTAGGAGGTACGAGAGTACAATTCACCAATCTCAAGGAATAGAATATCTAGCTTAATAGAAATACACTTACGGTGACAGTGCTCGATAAGGATGGAATACAACCAAATAATAGTTGAGGGCTTCCAGAATTTTCATTTCCATTTCCAGTATCTCCTTTATTTCATAACGATACTTTTCATCTTGATCTGCTAAAAAAGACAGAAGTGGATCTTGCCATCAATCTTCCACCAAGGAAAAAAAAGAAGAAAAAGAATCAAGGTTCGTAAGGAGGCACAAAAATAAAAGAGCTCATATTAGATTTCACTTACGCAATTTTTTTATATAAAATACAAGAAATCGGGCCTGAGTTGTGCTTTCTTCAGCTTTAGAAGCCAAGTACAAGCAGGTTGGAGCCACCAGACGTGGATCGTATTCCGTCATACTTTTTCTGAAATCGAAATTCTAATCAGGTTGGATTAACTAATTGGCAGGAGTACGGGTATGAGTTTTCGCTCTTACTGACTCTCATGAAAGAACATTGAACTTATCGAATCCAAATAAAAGACAACAAATCAAACTTATGTTCACTAGTATTTTAATCCAAATATGCAGACGAGAGGAGCAAATGTGGGAAAATTTATGACTAAAATAAGGAATTTAACACATCGAATATACCTGGTATACACGCGTCTCATGTATGTAATTGCAGTAGCAACAACCCTGTATGAAATTCAATTAACAAGTGAGGAACCACCAATGTTTGTTAGCTCAAAAGGTTCTTTTAACATCATTCCTAATCACATATAGAGCGAACAGAAACATCAGATACGCAACAGACAGACCTTTGCCGCATTTTTACATGGTGAGCCAATCTGACAATATCTGGCCACCAGAGGGAGGAGAGCAAAGGAAAAATGTAAGCCCAGCATAAAGGAGGATCGACAGTGTATCCAGTAAAGGAATATAACGAGTAAACCAAACGACTATCTTTCTAACAAAAATCAGAATGAACAACACTATAAACAGAGCAAAAATGATGGATCCCAAAAAAAAAGAAAAAATGAGACTGATTAGATTTTGCACCATAGAAAGAGTTAAATTAGACTTTTACCAACGATCATCGCCACGGGCTGCAACAATAAGAAAATTAGAGAAAATAAGATGTAAAAAAACGTTACAATTAGTCATGTGCAACTTGATGAGCATGAAATCTTCAGGAGTAATGCCCCTTTCTTTGTCCAGAGGATGCACTACCTCCACTTCTTCGGGATCGAGCAGCTGTTTACTACACAAAAATGGAAAGAAACCAATCAGTTGCAAAAGTAAAAAAAAAAATCCGCACATAATCCCATCAGGCACTGGAAAAGTCAAAAAGAAGAAGAAGAAGAAAAAAAAAGTCCATCCTTACTAGTGTGATGAGGTCCAGAAATTCGCAGCCATGGTGCACGCCGATCAACAGAGCGAAAGCTCACCTCACTCACGCAATAAATACTGAAAAGATTCTTCAATTGGGATGGGATGGGACCGATCGACTCAAATCAAAAGAACGCAACAATTAGACGCAGAGCGAGCTAATATACGGTACAAAGGTGGGCGGGCTTCTGAATCAGTCTCAATCTCAATTATAGCCCATTGATTCCTAAGGTGCGGCCCATGTTCATACAGACTTGAACAATGTGGGAGCGAAGTAATGAATGAATAATAATAACTGAAAAGATTATAAAGCAGATATGAAGTGAAGGAACTACTTACTGCTTAATCAGAGTGGGCCCATCAGCATATCACGTTTATGTGCCCTTACATGTCTGAAAAGTCGGAGAGTGGGATCCACGCTGTCAATTTCAGACGTGGAGGAAAAGTCACAAACGTAAATTTACGAAATTCTACTTTGGACTTTGGAGGAGGTAAATTCGCGTTGAAGATCTAAGAAACAATGAAGCACGTCTCAGTATAAATCAACATTGGCTGAATTTGTGTTGTCTTTTGTTTAAAATTGTATAATTCACCCCTACGATATCCTATAATAATAATAATAATAATAATAATAAATAAAACATTTTACGTCGCAGCAAGGATATTCAGAAAATTTACTTTATTGTGGTACCGCAAAAGTCTTATCATCACCAGCTAGACGCGACAAAGTTGCAATGCAAAATATATTTTTATTTGGGTTCAGACCTTATTACAATTTTATTTAAAGTTAAGGACCTAGTTTTTCATAATATTAGAGAAAACTAACTAAAAGCTGAGAAAAGATATATTTGCCCTTCCAAAATGCAAAAAATTACAGTAATTTGCCATTGTTTCTTTCAAGCGATTGAAGCAAGATTCACTTCAAAATTCGACGAAAATTCCGATGTTAATATTCGAATAAGGTGAAATCAATCTCAATTTCTCATGGGTCTTCACAATCAATGAAAACATTTGAAGTTTCTAACGAAATAATGCGTCAAATCCAATTCGAAAATCTCATTTCAAAACGGATGATATTGCGATTTTAATACTCAATTAGGTGAAATTGACTCAATTTGATCATGGGTCTTAGTAATCAATAAGAATCGTTGATATTTATCATGTAATAATGAAGAATTTTAGCGCGATACAAGATTGAAACGATTGCTAATTAACACACTAAGTAACACTTTCTGCAACGAATATAACACATGTCAGGTAAATTATAACAAATATTTCCAGAACAATAACATATAATTGAGAAAGAAATAACAATTCTTTTACGTTCAATAATGTATTCTGTACACAAACAAAGGGTTGTGAGGAATAGATCGAAAACAGCGGATGACACCCAAAAATCGCTGAAAACGGCTGAAATCACGACTTTAATGACCGAATATGGTTAAATCGACCTCAATTTCTCATGGGTCTTAAAAATCATCGAAAGTTATTGAAGTTTGTAATAGAAGAACGTGTTAAACCCAATTAAAAAATCTCATTATAAAACGGGTGAAATCTCGACTTTAATGGTCGAATAAGGTAAAATCGACTCAATTTAATCACGTATCTTAATAATCAACGGGAAATATTGATGTTCATCATGAAATAGTGAAGAATTTTGACGCGACACAAAATTGAAATATTTGTGGGTCAACATGCTAGCTGAGTAACACTTTATACAACACATATAACACATGTTATGTAACTTATAACAAAGGTTGACAGAGCAATATTACATAATTTAATAAATGCAACACAATACCAAATAAAAAGATAATTAATACCACATATAAGATTATTATACCACATGCTCGACTCAAAATACCTTTTAGTAATTATGTGATGATAAATGCTTCAAAATTCAAACCACATTATAGAACAGTAGTATATCCTTGGCGATTTGAATTTTTAAGTCTTTTAACTTTGAACGACGAATGATGGAGCAACACATGATAGACGAAAAATACATGAGGTTTTGAATCTAATTATACCATATTACGTAGAAAAAATATACCCTAAATTTTGAATCTAATTCATACCATATTGTTTTGAATCTAATTACGTAGCAAAAATATACCCTAAATTTTGAAGTCGCTTATATCTTTAAGCCATCTAACATTGAGGGCGTGGCGAAACGTCCAGAGTATGTGTACCTCGAATTTTAACACGACATAAGATTGAATTGTTTTGTAAATTAATATGCTTGTAGGATAATACTTTCTACTGAAAATACGATGCATGTCTTATAAAATATAACAAATCAACACAAAAGATTAACGATTCATTTCTTATCAATACCACATCATGCACACAAGCAAGAGATGACGGATATTTTATGGAAAACCGTGAATGACAACAAAAAATACTGAAAATCGTTCAAATCTCGACGTTATTAGCAACTGGTAAACGTCCAAATCATGAGTGCCTCAAATTTATACCGATTAGCTGCAATTTATGTTGAAATCTAGCTTTGATTTACTATTATATTCTCCAATTTGCACCCTAATTAGACAAGCAAATCCTATTTCGTGCGTCGTCAATATCATAATAAATCCTACACGACACGTCGAAATCGGTTGGTTGATATGGCAGTCGAAGTTTTTTTGCTCGATTCTGTGTAAAAAAAAGAGTTCGATCATAAAAAAAAATTTCTGTTGATAACATTTTATAATATCGAAGTAACACAATATCATTGAAACATAACGTGTATGTTTTCTAAAGTAACAATATAATATAAGTGAGTAACAAAAAACTGAAGTAAAAGTACATCTTCATATAAGACCCATAAACAACACGTTTTCTATCTCTGTATATAGATTTTCGCTGGAAAGAGAAAAGAAAAGCATTTAAGTAAGGGTATTTTCGTCAAATCATATTTTTTGGTCCTTTACTCTAACTTTTATAGAAACTAGGTCCTTTAAACTAATATCTTTTCTGACAGGGCCTGAATGATAATTAAAAATTTTAGAAGGACCTGACATAAAATTGTCCCATAGAAAAATGGATAAGAACGGAGTGGACGGAAGGACACGTCGAAACGATGGCTTAATTCATTACACACTTGTCATAATTATTTTAATTAATAATATTTGTTTCATATCGATGATGCATGCATATTTATCTATTATTAATCATATCACAATCGAATAATTGCTACAAGAAATAGACATTCGATTTAACATGTATCAAAGGAAAATCATATAAATAATATTTTATTTCGATTTTAATCATAATATATAGCCAAGAAGACACCGACTTGGAATTGGTGTCAATTTCAGAATGAAAGATCGATCAACCCTTCGTTAATTAATAATTAAGTTAGGTTAGCGACGTGGGGCCGGATGTAACGGCAAAGGACGATCGACGTGGATGTGTGAAAATAATCAACTTGTACAATTTTATCTCCTTTTTAATTTTCGACGCAATGATCATTTTCAAATTATATATATATATATTCTTCGATCATTACAAGTTTGTGAATTTTCTTGTTGGTGCTCATTATCATGGACCTCTTGCCACGTATGCAACACCAGCGGATTGATTATACATGGTCTAAAAAAAGGAAAGAAAAAGAATTGCAGACGAAGAAACATCCATAGTGAGTAAGCCATTGATTTTATTGTTTTATTGTACTAGCCATGTTCTATATTTTGTATCGAGATCGGCCTTGAAGATAAAAAAAAATAAAATAAAAGGAGGTTGTTTTAATAACGAACTATATTTAATTGGTTAATATATAGAAAATAATAATACATCGGGAGGGCAAAGCATAGTCAAAGCGAAGTTTGGTAAAATTCTACACCACATAGCTAGAGTGTATGTTCTAGTATTACGATAGGAGACGTAACTATATATATATATATATATATATATATTATGATGATGATGATGATGATGATGATCTTTGGCTTCTCATTCTTGCACCCCAAGACATATCACCGGCCCTAGTTTGCCTTTCCACGTCTCGGCGCTTTAAGCCGTCGAGCTGACTACGCCACCTCATCGTCCACGCGCTTTCGTCCTGATCCTTTCTCTACACGGCAACAGAGAGAAAGAAAGAAATTGTAATTAATAGAAGTTGGTTTTTATTTAATTATCTATTTATTCATACATATATGATTAGCTAGGCTAGGCGCTGGCATGGCTGCTGACCTGATAATAGCGTCTGTTGAAATTGGTTGACAATTCTCTGTCGTACAAGGCTCTACTGTGAGGATCGGACAGCGTCTCGTAAGCCTCGTGGACTAAAATGAACTTCCTGGTGTACTCGTCGACTCTCTCCGGTGGGGAAACATCGGGGTGGTACTTTCTTGCCATCTCCTTATACACCTTTTTGATGTCCGAAGAAGATAAAGAGTTGCTGCTTTCTGAGAATCCCAGAACTTGGTAGAGTGTCTCGGCGGTGTAGAAAGACCTAACTAGTACACTGCCGACGACCTTTTGCTTTTTCGACCTATTATTATTAGTACGACTACAGTAGGAAATATTGCTAGTAGGAAGAAAAAGTAGTTGTGAATAACTGCTACTGTAGGAATTGTTACTGGAGACCAGGCAGCTTGGAAGATGTGAGACTACGGCCACTGTACTTGTGGTCATACTCATGGTGGTTAGATCGATCGATATCTTCTCGAAGAAGAAGATGACTTTTAGCTAGGTTTGTGATCTTTAGTGGACTATGTAATATTATTATCATTGATACGCTTATATATATAGATAGATAGATAGAGAGAGAGAGAGAGAGAGGGGCTGTCGTGACGAAGCAATACAAGGGCCCGGTTCACGACACACGCTTATAATACTAATGCATTATTGTCGTACGGACTGGGATATGAGAAAAAAATACTACTGATAATAGCTAATAATATTCATATTGGATTCAATGGATTGTCATTTTATTTTGTTTCACTAGTTATCTATTTTGATATATTATTATATTATAAAGATAAATCGGGTTGTTTTCATGCAAACTGACGCTCACTTTCTCAAGTGGGCCGAGATACTACCGTCAAATGGATTAGGTTATGCTGGTTTTCCTTCTTTCTTTTTAATTTCATATTTTATTAAGTGGGGTAGGGTCGGACTTCGAATGTCAACGTCAACAGCTAGTCATTTTATACAACAAATGAAGGAACTGAGAGATTAGATGGATAGATAAGATGATGAGATCGATGATGTTTGTTCCTTCACTTAATAAATAAAAAATGATATATATCCATGCTACGTCTAAACAAATTAGATGAAAACGGAAGGAAATAAATCAATATTGCACTTTGGGGATGGATGCAATGCATGCATGTTAGGTAAAGCCGTGCCAATGCGTGAGCTGTAAGAGTTTTAATTAGCGCCTAAAACTTAATTGGTTGGTCGATAATATCCAACTTAATATGTTTGACCAAGAAAGGTTACGTTTTTGTCCGCATATACGCACATTAGTGAGAGCTGAATCCAAGAGCCTGATATTATTTTACTACAAAAAGGGCTTTCAGAATAAAAATGATGGAAGGTTCAGAACAGTTTTAAAATAAATTGATCTTTCAATTATATTTCTTCGTTGGGTGGGCTTTTCGACTTGCTCCCAAGGCCCAGTCATTCGAAATCCATTGTGGCCCTGCCTGATACAAATAAACAAAGCAGCAGCCAGCGCAGAGAAAAATATAAACGCCAAGATTATATATAGAGGAATTTTATGGTGCTCACCTTATATGAGCACCTTTCGTAGGCACCTGTTGATGTGGTACTGATTCGTGCCATATCAACGTGTTATATCAACATCAGAGGTGATGTGGCATTAATTGACATTCTAGGTGTCATTAAGCAACACATCTGATGCTATGTGACATCTAGGTGACACTGATCACCTCTGACGGTGATGTGTCATTGTGGTCTGTCTCATGTCTAGATGACACATCACCATCAGATGTTTTGCTTAATGACACCTAAAATGTGTCAATTACTGTCACATCACCTCTGATGTTGATGTGACACGTTGATATGATACGAATCAATGTCACATCAACAAGTACCCACGCAAGGTGCTTACATAGGTGAGCACCATAAAATTATTCTATATATATATAGTCGAATGAGCTTAATCTATTATTCATAACTCAGCAGCCTATCTATAGGCAAACTTATATAACATTGACTGGTGACATTCTAAACCTGAACAAATAATAGATAACTAAGTGGACTCCTAAAGACTTGGACAAAGCAGACCAATTCAAACGTAAATAAAAATTAATAGCTAACAGGCCCAGCCTACCAGCCGCAGCCTGCCTGGCCTGTGTGTCATCTCTTGCGATTCTTCTTCTTCTTTTCTTGAATTGCAGAAAATGAAAATATATCGAATGCTGGAGATCATCGGTAGGAGGACACGAAGGATCGGATAACTAAAAATAATCTCATCTCTGTGACTGTGAGCTTGTCAAAGATGGCAAAGCAAGTTGACAATATATGTATCTTGTCTAAGCACAAATGGAAATTAAATTGAGAGTACAGTTTTTTTTTTTTATAGAAATGTTCCTTCAGTCAGAAAAACATAAGGCAAAGAATTAAAGTTATATTACATAATACATACAAGAATTAGTGAATTGTTACGATAGGAGACTGACAATTAAACTAGTGTAATATATGAAAAAAGTTCTGAAAATAGTGAAGGTTAATGCACAGAAAGTGGGAGAATACCAGGAAAATATGACCACCATCTGTCATTTCCATGCTCCGCCAAACATTATTTGTTTCCTTTCGATGAGATTAATGAAATTTAAATGCTACTAACCTCTTTCACGCTGTCATCATTTTTTTTGACTCTCCTTTGTTTTATCTGCATTAAATGCCATGCCATGCCATGCCATGCCATGCCATGCAAGCCCTCCTTTTCTTTTTATCTCGTGTGCCTCTTCCATCACAATTTTCTTTCTTTTCACTCCATATTTTGTGTTTTTGCTCACGATGTTCTCGTGAATCTTGACCAGAATCAACAAAAAACTTTCGTCTTTTCTCATGTTCTCTTTTTAAAAGCAATAGATGGCCTTCGATTAAATCCTTATAGTCTTCATGCACCTTCACTTTATATAATCGCCATGGCTTCTAAAACTTCTTCACCATTACCATTACCACCTCTTCCTCCATCCCCACCACTAGCCTCGTACACCACAAGTTAAGCTGCCCGATCTCAATTAATTGATGACGAGATTCAGAGTGATCATCATCCAACCACATTAGTCACAATCAGCGAGAACAACTTATTGACACCCTCACCATCATCATCTACCATGGAAATTATTGGCAAAGAGGCCTTCATCGTCTCTCCAAAAACAACCAAGAACTACAAAACTCTTCTAATACTCAATTATATGTGTTTGGTTATTGGTTCTGTTTTGGCAACCCTTGTCTCCAAGTACTACTTCATACACAAGGGCTCAAATAAATGGATCGTGACATGGGTTCAATCCTCGGGTTTTCCTATATTACCCCTCCTTATCTACCTCCCATATTACGCCCTCAGATTCACTGAGAGAAGACCTTTTACAGGCATCAATCCAACCTTATTTTTGCTTTCAACTGTGGTGGGAATCTTCCTAGGAATCAATAACTTCTTATTTGCCTTGGGAATCTTTTACCTACCCGTCTCTACCTCGTCCCTTGTCTTATCCAGCCAACTAGCCTTCAACCTTATATTCTCAGTGATCATAGTGAAGCAGAAGATAACCTTTGCAAATCTAAACAGCGTCATACTTCTTACCGTGAGTTCCATCCTCTTGGCCTTAGGTTCCAGCCACGACCAACCTCAAGGTGTCACACATGCAAAATACTTACTAGGGTTCTTTTCAACACTAGGCGCAGGACTCTTATTCGCTCTATATCTTCCCCTAATGGAAACCATATACAAGAAAGTCTATTGCTACGCCATGGTAGTGGAAATGCAGCTAATAATGGAAGTGTCAGCCACCATTTTCGCTACCATAGGCATGGCGGCGAGTGGTGGTTTTCGCGATATGAGGGTTGAGAGCAATACGGTTTTCGACAAAGGCCATGCTGTGTATTGGCTGACAATTGTTGGGAATATGATATTATGGCAGTTTTGCTTCTTGGGTACGGCAGGTATGGTGTTTCTGACGACGTCGTTAACCAGCGGAATATGCATGACGGCTTTAATGGCAGTAAACGTGCTGAGTGGCGTGGTGTTTTATGGTGATGAATTCAAGGGTGTTAAGGTGGTGTCAACTGTGTTGTGTGTGTGGGGTTTTTGTTCTTATTTGTATGGGATGTATGTGAAGAACAAGATACTGCAAGAGCAAACCGGAGGCGGCGGCGATGGTAATTTGGAGATGGAGTCGGAGATTTTAACAAATAGTACTAAGTAGGCCTATCCTGCCTATGCATGCATTACAATATATATAATGCTAGAAAATAAAAAGAAGTTGGAAACTTTTAGGCTTGGTGGTTTCTGTAATTTGATCTCAACTTCTGGAAATGAAGTTTACTCGCAAAGACATATTTTAACTTGTTTATTCTGATCATTGATGATCTTTTGACGACGTTAATTGTCTTTTATTCTAGCTAGCTAGCTAGCTAGCCATATTTGTCCATATGAGCCTTACACACATTGCATTGCATCGACATCATGCGGTGTGAACTGGGTGTATACATATCAGTATTGAGTTGCAACAACTTGGGATGATTCTCGTAACAACAATGTTCCATTGTTCGAGCATGCATGCCATGCCGTTTATATAAGTACATCACACATTGATTTAAACATGCATGGAACTTCCATCCAACCCATAATTGAGTTAGAGCACAGAGCTCAAAATTATAGACAGAATTAGCCACATGGTCATGTCTATCTATCTGGATCAACATCTATGATGAGCTCCTGTCCATGAATTCTATGGCCTGAATTTGTTACGTGAGTTGGAAAGTGGAAAGCGGGCTATTGCTTGAATTTCAAAGACGCACTCTAATGGACAACAGTCTGGGATTTGAAGTTAATACATCAATTTCATGTCAGCACTATCACTACTACCTTGGTGCCATCTCATCGAACATTTGCATCCCCAGTTAATGTTCAAAAAGCTCTTTTCTCTCTCTCTCTCTCTCTAATTCCCTCTCCGCCTCCTCAACCTCGGGTATACAGGAGAGTGGAACCACAATGCTCGCCCTTTGCGACCACTGAATGATGTTTACAAAGCAGAACAAGTAATAGAGATTTTTCCAGTTTTTTTTTAACCGTTCTTTATTTGTATGGCATGGCATCAGATTAAGCTTTCTGGTCTTCATGTGGCTAGGTTAGCTTGGATGCTGTTGTGCTGGAAAACAGATGGAATTCAGATGAGACTGCTTGCATCCATGAAAATATAATCAGGCTCCATCTTTCTTAGTTAGTTGTGGAATATTGTTTGCTTGCAGATGTTAAGCGAAGGAGAGGAGGAATCATGACTGGTGAGGGGCAAGCCGCTATTAAAGTGGAAAAGAGACTAATGCAAGTGGGAACTTTTTCCTGAGGCTGCTGTACATTGTATACTGTTCACCTTTTTTGTCCTATGCTTATGAGAGTTTTGATTATTCCAAGTAATTATGTAAAATGGGGGATACAACTTAGAAAACTCGATATGTATGATTTATGATGTTTAAGTATGTACGAATATTCGACTAAGTGCTTAAATGTGATTAAATTGTTAGATAGTCGAATATATGTGATCTTGTGCATTACTGGAATATTATAGTGATCACCTGGATATGAACGTTTAGTATGAATGGAATATCATCATGTGCTAAATATGGAAAGTTGTTATGCTCTACATGGAATATATGATATTCTGTTTATTTTAGGAATAAAGTATTCATTGATATCTCACATGTCACACTGTGCTTATATGGAAATTCCGTGTGCTATATATGGAATCATTCTGTGACATGAATGGAATCACACTGTGTGCTATATATGGAAAATATATTCTGTCAAATGTGATATATGAGCTGTACACGAGATCAATCTATTTTAGGAAAGAATTTCATGAGATATCGGTTTGTGTGCATCTTGATTGACTTAAGAATCAGAAGATCAATTACATATCTTTCCTTGTGCGTATTGGTTTTCATATTATGGAAAGTAATCAATTGATTGGGCTTATTATGGTAAGATGCTGACTGGAACTATATATGGAATGTGTTTTGAATCGGATGAGATCACCATGCGTGGTAAGTAGTTCATGTAAATATGGTAAGAGATCATGCATGACCGTTGTGCTTAATTGGCTTATTTTTTGCATGATCTTATGAAGTTAATGCACGTTATTTCTGAGCATATCTTTGCATATTCTATGTGCTTAACTTTCTATGTGGAGTGACGAAGCTATAATCGGCTATACGAAGAGGATCACTTCACGTCAAGGGTAGAGACAAGACGATTGAGCTGAAGAACGAATTCCTTTGAGTGTTGAGCGTTAACTTGCGAATTATTCGTTGTTCTGCTAGAGCTTAAATTTGCGAAATCCATACCCTTGAGCGATTACCTTAGAAACCTTCTGAAAATCTGTCTTCGGACTTGTTGATCGCACAAGGAGGCACGAGTGGAGTTTCTACACGCGAAGGAAAGAATCGGCGGATTCGGGGGTCCTTCGGTAGCGAGCTGTGTCCAGTCGGGGAGTGGTGATTCCCAGGGAAACGACGTGGAACGAAACTCGGCGTGTAGCAGCCTAGGTGGTCTAGTGTTCATCGTGCTTCGGTTGTGTAAGGGTGTCAATCATTTTGTAACCATAAACGGTAATATCTTAGTGATTGACTTGAAATCTTGAGGGACAAACCTCAAGGACTGGAGTAAACCCCGGTTGGGGATATAACCAGTATAAAAATCCTGTCTCACTTTACTTTCTGTCATTTACTTTCTGTGAGACAAACCCGAAACGTTTTCAAACAAAACAAGGTGATATCTTCGGAACGTTTCTAAAGGTTAAGGATATAACGTTGATACTGCTCTGTTTTTCAAGTGATAACCATCTTCTGCAGTTATTTGATATCTTCTTAAAGAAAGGAATTTTCAAAGAAGAAAAGCCTTAAATTTTATAAGCCCAATTCCCCCCCCCCCCCCCCCCCCCCCTCTTAGGCATATTTTGTACTTCAATTGGTATCAGAGCCAGGTTACTCAAACGACAGGCCTAACACGCCTGAGTAAAAGATCTAATGGCTTCTTCGAGTTTTGATATATTTGCAGAAGGTCAATCCCACTCTAGGCCACCGCTCTTCGATGGAACGAACTACGCTGTGTGGAAGAATCGTATGACGGAGTTTCTTATTGCTGTCGACTATGAACTTTGGGAAACAATTATCAATGGACCGTATGCGGCTGTGAAACCAGATGGAACTCCAAAGGCTGGCCGGGAATTAACTGCTGATGATAAGAAGGGAATCACGCGAAACGCAAAGGCAAAAAACATGCTCGCATGTGCACTAACAAGAGAAGAATACAACCGTGTAAGCTCTTGCTCATCAGCTAAGGATATGTGGGACATGCTTCAAGTTACTCATGAAGGAACCCAACGAGTTGTGCAAGAAAGACTAGCTTTGCTCACGCATCAGTACGAACTGTTTGCAATGGAATCTGACGATACCATAAGCCAGATGTATGCCAGATTCATGGGAATCATCAACCAAATGTTTTCTCTTGGAAAGAGAGTTCCCGACAGTGAGCAAGTCAGAAAAATACTGAGATCACTTCCACGAGAGTGGAATGCCAAGGTTACTGCTATTTATAAAGCAAAGGATCTGGAAGAACTAAGCATCTCTGAGTTGATTGGATCTCTTACTTCATATGAAATGATTCAAGCGTCGATGAACGAGAATTCGCAGAACAAAAATCAGAAGTCCATTGCCTTCAAATCCAACCAAGAAGAATCTGACTCAGACGACGATGAAGAGGACATGATGAATCAACTAGCCATGCTAACAAAGAGATTTGAGAAGTTTCAACAGAAAAGGAGATTCAAAGGGAACTTCAACAAATTTCAGAATAAAAATAAGGGAATATCCACGGCAGGAAAGAATGGTCAAAAATGTTTCCGATGCAACAAACCAAGCCACTTTGCGCAGAACTGCCCATTCAACAATGATGAGAAGCCAACGAAACAGAAGGCCATGGTGATGGAGACAAACGACTCTGAAGTTGAACAAAGTGAGGACGAGGATCATGCTTACATGGCTGGCGAGGATCAGGTATCATTTTCTTCCTCCATTGAGAAAATACATATTCTAAACAACTTGCATAATGATTGCGAAAGTGCCTCATCTGTTTTTGATATAGAAGAAAGTAAGGAAGAATTATGTGAGTTACTACAAAATGCAGAGAGGAAGATCAAGTCGCTTAATTCCTTAACTAAAAAATTGATGAAGCAACGGGATGATTTAGCCAGGGAAAAACATGAAGCTGATCTAGAGATTTCACATTTGAAAGGAGAGTTAGATACTGCTAAGAAAGAGGAAGTTCCATGTGACTGCAAGGAATTAGAAAAGAAAAACAGGGACTTATCTAGAGATATCGTCGAACTTAGGAATTCTTTAGATGTAGAAAAACATAAGTTTGATAGATTCTTTGAGGGAAAGCAGAACCTAGATATGTTGTTAAACACTCCTAGGAACATTGGTAGATCAGGAATAGGTTATTGCACTGAAGAAAAGCATGCTGAAAAATCTGTACCGAAGGTTAAGTGTTTTTCATGTGGTAGAAATGGTCATTATTCGTATAATTGTCCTTTAAAGAAAGCAGATAGAGCTAAATATGTTTGGAGACCAAAGAAATCCCCTGGGAATGCCACTATCATATCTGATCATAACAGGAGATCACTTTCCATACAGAATGATATCTCACATGTAAATAGAAGTTATTTCTCCACTAACATGTTAGGACCCAACAGAAATTGGGTACCTCAGAAAAGTACTCTTACCTACAGGTACAAAGGAAGAATTCCAGCAAGAAAAACAGGTGGTATCTCGACAGCGGGTGTTCTCGCCATATGACAGGTGATATCTCTAAGTTCGTATCGTTGAAAGCGTGCGACGGAGGGTATGTATCATACGCTGACAACACTAAAGCCAAGATCATTGGTGTCGGCACTGTTGGTAACTCATTAAATACCACTATTGATGATGTTTGGTTGGTAAGAAATCTTGAGCATAATTTGATAAGCATTAGTCAGTTATGTGATAAAGGTTACTCAGTTACTTTTGAAAATAATAAATGCTTAGTTAAGGAAGATAACAAGGTCATCTTAAGTGCTTCTCGATATGGTAACATTTATTGCATTACTCTTGATGATATCACTAACCAAAATGTCAAGTGCCTAGCAGTTACACAGGATATCACATGGTTATGGCACAAACGCTTGGGACATGCAAACATGGAATTAATATCTCACATATCATCTAATGAGTTGGTAAGAGGTGTCCCCGATATGAAATTTACCAAGGACAGAACTTGCAAAGCATGCCAAATGGGGAAACAAACCAAGACGTCCTTCAAACCAAAGAATGTAATATCCACCACCAGACCACTGGAACTGCTGCACCTTGACATTTTTGGTCCTGTTCAGGTTATGTCACTACGAGGTAAACGATATGCCTTTGTTATTGTTGATGATTATACAAGGTACACATGGGTATTATTTCTTGCGCATAAGAATGAGGCATTAGTTAACTTTGCACCATTAATTAAGAGATTAGAAATTGAGAAAGAGATGAGCGTATGCAAGATAAGAAGTGATAATGGTCTTGAGTTTGATAGTAAATCCTTTGCATCTTTTTGTAATGAAAATGGATATAGCCATAATTTTTCATCCCCCATATCGCCTCAGCAAAACGGAGTAGTTGAGAGGAAAAACAGAGTGTTACAGGAAATGGCTAGATCTATGCTAAGTGAATATAATCTTCCAAAACACTTTTGGGCAGAAGCTGTTAGCACGGCATGTTATGTTTCAAATCGTATTTTTCTTAGACCTATCATTAAGAAAACTCCTTATGAGCTGTGGAATATAAAACTCCAAATATAGGATATTTTCATGTGTTTGGTTGCAAATGTTTTATTTTGAATGATAGGGACAAAAGAGGGAAATTTGATTCCAAGGTAGATGAAGGGATATTCCTCGGTTATAGTCTTCATTCCAAAGCCTTTCGAGTGTTTAATAATAGAAAGAAGACTGTTCAGGAATCAGTGCATGTAACTTTTGATGAATTTCCTACCACAGATGCTACTGAGGAAGGTATAGTTGTATCTCCTGCAGGTATACAGGTTACTGACAAGGAACTAAATGCAATTCCAATGGAAGATGATGCTAAGGAACCTGAGACTTCAGAAGAACAACAGCACAGAAAATTCAAACATGCTTCCAGTCATCCCACGGATCAAGTCATAGGGAATATCACTTCTGGAATCAAAACGAGAGCAGCTGCACGTAACCAAGTCACGGAGGAATCACCTAATGCACTGCTATCCATGGTGGAACCACGGACTATCAATGAAGCTCTCAATGACAAATCATGGGTGATTGCCATGGAAGAAGAGTTGTCACAATTCAAAAGGAGCCAAGTATGAACACTCGTGGAAATACCAAATTGAAAGTCCATCATCGGCACAAAATGGGTGTTCCGCAACAAGCTTGATGAAAATGGTAAGGTGACCAGAAATAAGGCCATGTTAGTTGCGAAAGGTTATTCCCAAGAAGAAGGTATAGATTACGAGGAAACTTTTGCTCCTGTTACTAGGTTAGAATCTATCCGCATCTTACTTGCATATGCATGCTTTAAAAGATTTAAACTTTTTCAAATGGACGTAAAAAGTGCATTTTTAAATGGTTTTATAAACGAAGAAGTTTACGTCGAGCAACTCCCTGGTTTCCTAAAAGAAGAGTTTTCAAATCATGTTTTTAAATTGAATAAAGCTTTATATGGTTTGAAACAGGCTCCTAGGGCATGGTATGATAGACTTAGTAAGTTTTTGATAGACATGAGATTTACGACTGGAACTATTGATAACACGCTGTTTATCAGATATCAAGGAGATCACATGCTGTTAGTACAAATTTATGTTGATGATATAATCTTTGGAAGTACTAACAATCTTCTTTGTGAGGATTTTTCTAAGTCTATGCAGCAAGAATTCGAAATGAGCCTAATGGGAGAGCTTAACTACTTTTTGGGATTGCAAATTAAGCAGCTGGATACGGGAACCTTCATATCCCAGACAAAGTACACCAAGGAATTGCTGGTGAAATTCGGAATGGCTGATTCCAAGGTACTTTCCACTCCGATGCATCAGACCACAAAAATCAATAGCGATGAATCAGGTATATGCGTTGATCAAACAAAATATCGAGGTATGATTGGAAGCCTACTTTACTTAACCGCGAGTAGACCTGATATTATGTTTGTTGTTGGTTTGTGCTCTCTTTACCAATCGAATCCTAAGGAATCTCATTTGACTGATGTCAAAAGGATACTTAGATATTTGAAAGGTACCGTTAATCTAGGACTTTGGTATCCAAATACTAAGGAATTCCCATTAATGGGTTATTCAGATGCTGATTTTGCCGGATCTAGGGAAGATAGGTAAAGTACAAGTAGAACTTGCCAATTACTTGGGAATTCCCTTGTGACTTGGTCCAGTAGAAAACAAAATGTTGTCGCCCTGTCCACAACCGAAGCTGAATACATGGCCTTAGGTAGTTGTTGTCAACAGTTACTATGGATGAAACAAACCCTAAGTGATTACGGGTTAGGTTATGACAAAATTCCTACCTTCTGTGATAGTACTAGTGCCATTAGTATTACTAAGAATCCTGTCCATCATTCTCGAACTAAGCATATAGAGGTCAAACACCATTTTATTCGAGATCATGTTCAGAAAGGGGATATCACCGTGGAATTCGTAGGAACTAATGATCAGCTGGCTGATATCTTCACGAAACCTCTCATTGAAAGTAGATTCTGTACTATTCGTGATCGATTAGGAATTGTCGAGCTTAAATAGGAAAGATGACTTATTAGTTATCACATTCATATCTTCGATCATGATTTTCTTGGAAATCCTTTCCGAAAATTCATTTTGATTCTCCCTTCCTTATTTGGTGATTTCCTTCTCATTCATAAGGAAAATATTTTCGAACCTTTATTTGAATTTTTCCAAAAAATAAAATTGTGCCCTCTTTCAGCGAAAAACCATTCCTATTTGAATCCCTGATTTTACTCGATATTCCATCTTTATCTCCGCGAGATATCTTCAAAATCTCCATTTGATTCCCTAACGGGCAGATTCTTTTTCCAAGGATTTTGAATTTCAAATCTTTTCCAAATCTGTCAGAAGTCACATCGATATCTTTATGAGATAACCGCTATTTTTCATTCTTATCCAGCAAGTTTCTTGCTCTTTATAACCCCATTCATCTTCATCTTCTAAACTCATCCAAGGCCATTTCCTTTCGAAAAGTATCTCTCAAACTTCCATCTGCAAAAATGGTGAAAACCAAAGGAGCTGGTTCTAAACGTAAAGCTTCGATCACAGAGGAATCTCCTAGTTCTCCTCATGTGAAAGCCACTCGCTCAAAGACGAGCAGTCCTTCCAAAACCATCTCTAAAAAAGCTTCGTCGAAATCAAAGAAGAAAGCGAAGGTTGCTCCACCATCTCCTATTCAGCTTCAACTTCCTGAAAAATCAGCTTCTCCACCACCTAAAACTCCTACACCTGTTCCTTCTCCATCGCATGACAAAGCTGAACACGAAGACGTACATCAAGAGGTCAGCGACGAGACTGAGAAACTTCTGAAAGAGACGTATGGCAGAGAAGTAAGTTTCTACATGAAGGATGGGAAGAAAGTGTTGTTCAATACTGATAATCTCGAGGAGATCACTGACGAGGTGAAGTTTCTGAGCAAAGAAACTAAAGAACGATATGAGAAGCTCAAAAAGAGAGAAGTCGCTCGAGGTAGATGCGTCAACTTTGAAGAACTGGCTGAAAGCAAGGTCGTAACGTGGCTGAATGAGTATGGGTGGGAGAACTTCTTGAGAATCGACAAATCGCTGCACGTAGAAGCAATGAAGCTGTTTTACGCCAATCTCGATTTCGTAGAAGACGAATCGGAGATCACCGTGACATCATATGTGCTAGGTAAGAGGATCCAGTGGAATCGCCGCAAGATGAATGAAATGCTGGGTGTCGAAGATGAAGGATTATGCTACTTCAATTTCACTGATTGGTGCAGTTCCCATGTGAAACTGCGAGATTGTGTTAAAGCTCTATGGAATTCCCCTTACAAACCAAAATTTTCAGAAGGCGAAGCCTTGAACAAGCTGCATGTCGACATGTTCTTTCTTTACAAAGTGCTGCATATGACTTTGTGGAGCGCGCGAGTTGGAAGTGGAGGCCACTCCACGACGATGAACAACATGAGCATGCTCACGCTTTACCTGGTGTCTCAAAATCAGCCTCTCAACTTAGGATACTTCATCCTGAAGTACATGGTCACAGCCTTTCAAAGCTCTGATAGGGTCCTTCCCTACGGAATGCTGCTTACGCACCTTTTTGAATCCGAAGGGATCTCACTGCCCAAAGCATGGGAAGATAGCACTAAGCACGCCGTAGATTTGAGCACGTTGAAGCGAGTTGGTATTCGCTATGATGACCGCAAGGGCTGGTTTAAGACCAGAGACCTTAAGACACATGTGAAGAGTCCAAGGAAAAGGTCGGGTCGAGAAAGGTTTGAGGGAAGCGATGACGAGCAAGGAACGATAGCTGATCTACAACGGAACATCAAGGGAATTAAGGAGGACAATAGAAAGAAGTTTAGGCAGATCTCCCAGCACTTCAAGAAAATTAAGAAATTCATGAAGGAGATCTCCACGGCTATGAATCTCTCTGAATCATCATCTTCTGACTCATCTGATAGTGATTCCAGCCGTTAGCACTTCCATCTTAGAAATCCCTTAAGCCTTAGTCTATCTAGTTCCTTACTTTTGGGTTGTTAGTGTGTGTTGGTCGCAGTTGGTCCCTCCTTTTTGATGCTGAAGGGGGAGAAGAATCTAGGGATTAATGCCCTGTTTGATGTTTCTAGGTTGTTTGCTGTTTTTGTCGCTTGCTATTATCTTTTGGGGTCTTTGTGCCCATATGCTATGAATTTGTTATCAGCTTGCTATGATTTGCTTATGTCCTAATCCTTCTGTGTTTGAGTTTGTGATTCGCTAAGGATTAAGGAAATTCCGCACATAGGCAGGGGGAGCATACTGATATGATTTGGTAACTTGCGACATTTTAATGATATGCCCTGGTAACTTGCGATATTCCATTTGATATGCCCTGGTAATTGCTAAACTTTGCTGATACGTGATATATATAGGGATATTAGCACTTAGACAGGGGGAGCATGCATACTACAATATGAGATTTTTTTTTTTCATGCCCTGATCATATCCATGATATACTTAAACATGTTATGTGCATCAAAATGGTTTCATATCGAGTGTACTCATATGCTTAAGCTAGGCATTAATTACTTGTCATCATCAAAAAGGGGGAGATTGTTGACCTTTTTGGTCCTATGCTTATGAGAGTTTTGATTATTCCAAGTAATTATGTAAAATGGGGGGTACAACTTAGAAAACTCGATATGTATGATTTATAATGTTTAAGTATGTACGAATATTCGACTAAGTGCTTAAATGTGATTAAATTGTTAGATAGTCGAATATATGTGATCTTGTGCATTACTGGAATATTATAGTGATCACCTGGATATGAACGTTTAGTATGAATGGAATATCATCATGTGCTAAATATGGAAAGCTGTTATGCTCTACATGGAATATATGATATTCTGTTTATTTTAGGAATAAAGTATTCATTGATATCTCACATGTCACACTGTGCTTATATGGAAATTCCGTGTGCTATATATGGAATCATTCTGTGACATGAATGGAATCACACTGTGTGCTATATATGGAAAGTATATTCTGTCAAATGTGATATATGAGCTGTACACGAGATCAATCTATTTTAGGAAAGAATTTCATGAGATATCTGTTTGTGTGCATCTTGATTGACTTAAGAATCAGAAGATCAATTACATATCTTTCCTTGTGCGTATTGGTTTTCATATTATGGAAAGTAATCAATTGATTGGGCTTATTATGGTAAGATGCTGACTGGAACTATATATGGAATGTGTTTTGAATCGGATGAGATCACCATGCGTGGTAAGTAGTTCCTGTAAATATGGTAAGAGATCATGCATGACCGTTGTGCTTAATTGGCTTATTTTTTGCATGATCTTATGAAGTTAATGCACGTTATTTCTGAGCATATCTTTGCATATTCTATGTGCTTAACTTTCTATGTGGAGTGACGAAGCTATAATCGGCTATACGAAGAGGATCACTTCACGTCAAGGGTAGAGACAAGACGATTGAGCTGAAGAACGAATTCCTTTGAGTGTTGAGCGTTAACTTGCGAATTATTCGTTGTTCTGCTAGAGCTTAAATTTGCGAAATCCATACCCTTGAGCGATTACCTTAGAAACCTTCTGAAAATCTGTCTTCGGACTTGTTGATCGCACAAGGAGGCACGAGTGGAGTTTTCTACACGCGAAGGAAAGAATCGGCGGATTCGGGGGTCCTTCGGTAGCGAGCTGTGTCCAGTCGGGGAGTGGTGATTCCCAGGGAAACGACGTGGAACGAAACTCGGCGTGTAGCAGCCTAGGTGGTCTAGTGTTCATCGTGCTTCGGTTGTGTAAGGGTGTCAATCATTTTGTAACCATAAACGGTAATATCTTAGTGATTGACTTGAAATCTTGAGGGACAAACCTCAAGGACTGGAGTAAACCCCGGTTGGGGATATAACCAGTATAAAAATCCTGTCTCACTTTACTTTCTGTCATTTACTTTCTGTGAGACAAACCCGAAACGTTTTCAAACAAAATAAGGTGATATCTTCGGAACGTTTCTAAAGGTTAAGGATATAACGTTGATACTGCTCTGTTTTTCAAGTGATAACCATCTTCTGCAGTTATTTGATATCTTCTTAAAGAAAGGAATTTTCAAAGAAGAAAAGCCTTAAATTTTATAAGCCTAATTCACCCCCCTCTTAGGCATATTTTGTACTTCATATACAAATGTAATACTCTTGTGCTTTGATTATTAAAAGGCTGTGTTGCAAGGCTGCCTTAGTGTGTGGAAGAGAACCTGACTTTGAAACTATCCGAGGAAAACAATATGAAAGTTCTTACATAGTTCCAGCACACAGATTGACAGTACAACTTCTCTTAACTTAAATGATAATGTAAGAAACCCCAAGCGCGGAAACAAACTGCATTGCAAGACCTGAAGAAGCTAAGTAAGTGAAAGCAACGGACCCAACAAACATGGCTGGCTGAGAAATGCTTAGTCAAGAGAGAAGAGATACCAAAGAGACAAACTCAGACGTAACCCGTCCCTTGGATCTCGTGTTTATTACAAAGTGTTCTGGATATTTCCTTAACAGCATAAGCAATCCATACCATGGTTTTCCCTGGGCCTCTGGAGTAGAATAATCCTCAGATGTAAGGTACTTCCTCACACGACCATGATGCCAGACATTGCCAAATTGATCAACTAACTGCATAACAAATTTTATTGAGGGTATTAGAGAAATGATAAGGCTGTTACGGCTAATGTCTGGGTCGTATAGCAACTTGTAGTATCAACAATCACATTTCCATACATAAAAAGAGGTAGACCAGTTGGAAAACTAACCTCTGAATGAAGTTTGTCCATGGGCATCCACTCTCCAGGACCACACAAATCAGAAAGCACCGTTGCCACTGATGAGACAACATCCTTCTCTTCTAATATAAGCAGCTGCTGGTTATCAGATTCTCTATCTGCACGAGTCTTTTTCTCTGCCAAATATCCCCGAAAGAACACATAAGAATGGGAGGATCTATAAATGGTGCCTGCCTAATTATGATTTTGTAATTTCACAATTCTCATCGAGCACATAGTGACAACATTACTAGTTTAATAATGATTGTCATTGCTAAGTGAAAACAAATCAAGTGACTGCAGGCAGAAAATGAATTTACGACATTCCCAATATCATTGCAATTTAACGTCAAAACGCATTATAACGATACATGTCATATAGGTATAACCCGACCTCAACAATCAAGGCTCACACATTACAGGCCAATATGCTAAATCATGTCCTGAAATAACTATTGACCACGTATAATGATATGATACCCACAGAAACATACTCCTTTTTGTCCGAAACAGGCTCACTCACTCAGGAACATATATTCCTCCCATCCCACAAATTGAAGCTCAAATAGATTAGCGAAATAACTGCAGACTGCCTCGAAAGAAAACACACAAACAAATCATACATTCAGCTCGACAAAAACATTTGTAAGCTGGGCTCTACCACTCAAACAAATTCAAATACATCATCATAACCACCAATTTCAAAAATTAAAAAAGAAAAAAAGAAAAAAAGTAAACCTCACCCAAATTACCGGAAGAGCCTGCCTTTGAGCCTGAACCTCCATATATCCCACCGCTGCCACCCCCACTCTCCTCGTAACCCCGTTTATGACCCAGTTGATGCTGATGATGGTGCTGACTCGCCATGGGCCTGGGCTCAACACTCGGGACATGATTCCTGGCCCCAACAGGCCCACCTAGAATGCTCCTTACCGGCAACAGAAAGTAAAACTCTTTATCCCCAATCTGCAAGAGATCCTGAGAATCCAACTTGACCGGTGGGCTTCCGGGTAAGTGAAGCACTCCCTCGACAAAGCATCCGTTTTTTCCCAACACCTCCAGGGCGAATCTCCGGCGCTGGAAATCGTAGAAGATGCGAGCGTGGTGGCGGCTGATGTTCATTCCTCCTCCCAAGGAAGAAAGGTCGACGTCAACGGTCGATTTTTTAGAATTTCTGCCCAAAACGATGGAATATGTCTGCATGTAGTACTCGAAGTCCTCACCCTGGAGTTTCGCGAAGCCGGCCTCCACGTCACTGCTAGTCATTTTCTTGGGTTGTCGTTAATTTGATTTGATTTGATTTGGGAAGTTTGGTCCGGAAGGAAAGAAAGGACTTGCCTCAGATCTGTTAGGATAATAGTGCAAGTGTTAGAATACGATGACTCGACCGGCCTAGGGGCTATCTATGAGCGAGCCAATGTAGCCTCAATACTTTTTCTTTTGAGTTGATAATATTTAAGAGTTAAACAGAAAATATTAGAGGACAAAGAAAGAAACGATATTATAAATATATACTCTCAAAATGGTTCGTATAGGGAAAAAAAACCCAGTTTTAAAACGATATTATCGAGAGATTTAGTCGAGCATGACCCGTGCTTCCTTTGAGTACAACAACAGTTGAGAAATTGATTGACTTAAAATGCAGAATTTCAGTAACAGAAGAAAACCAAACGACTGAGATAAGTGACCTTAATACATCCCCTTAATTATGCTCTCTCATGTTTTTAAAATCCATAAATAAACGACTACTAGTGCTTAGCTTACACATATTGTAACAACCAACAGCCACTGCGGGCTTCCTTGGAAGAATAGATATAGGAGCCGCTTTTTAAATGCTTTTTGGGGCCGGAAGATAAATTCTAATAATGTCTCTAGCTGTGGTTTTCTTCCTGCAGGTAGGGCATTTACCCTGGGCAGCAATGGCTGCTTTTACGCATGGCTTGCAGAAAATGTGACCACACTTTGTCGACGCAGCTTCAACTAATGTATCCATGCAAATTGGGCAGGTGAAAGTAACCTCCTTTGCTACTGGTGGATGATCACTGTTATTCTGAATTTAGTTTTTTATTTTTTACAAAAAAATAAAAAAACTAGTCATTTCTTCCAACAACAAAAGTTCCACAAACTATAATCTGGAAGCACATAAACAAAACCAGGAACTGGACATCTCAAGAAACAGAACGTTACCTTGGAGCTGTCACTGCCTCCTTCGTTTGCATAAAGGTCACAATTGATCACTGTTTGATTTGCAGGAACCCTTCGACGCTTATTGCGACATGACCGGTCGTCAGACGAATTATTAGAATCTAAATCAACCACAATGGTTCTTCCACGATTTCTTCTAGCATTATTTTTGGCCTAAAAGATAAACCAGAAATTTATCATCGCACGACCCTGGTCCCTATGTCACTCAATATTAGAGGATAACAATCATATTAAATTAAGCCGCAGCAATAAGGAGAGAGAAACTATTTACTTCATGAAAAGCCCTAGGGGACGAAATAATCACATCATCATCATCATCAAGAGCCTCAACATCAATAGGAGTTGGAACCACATTTACTTCTTCAGAAGCCTGCCTTTCCTGGGACCTCGTATGATCCGTATTTCCCTCTATGCTTTGGCTTTCACATGGTGGTGCAGCATTGAGATCAACATCAAGCATCCGTGTCCTGGATCGAGTCCTTGCATACCTTAGAACATGCTCCTGGTTGTTCATGATTCAAAATATTGTGGCTTCTAAATTCACCTGAGTGTAAACCATGAGATATCATAATTCATCCAAAATATTGTATGGAGAATGAATAGTTAAAAGATACAAGCAGAGATTCAATTGCAATGTGACGCCAAAACAAAGGTAGTGACACCAACAAATATCAAAAACGCAATTTCTCCAATCTCATGCAGAGATTACTAAAGCCAAATAAGTTCATTTTATAAAACTCATCCGTTTAATGATGACATGTTTGATCTCTCGGATGGATATGGATACAGTTTCCACATACCCTCAGGTCCTTCATAATTCCAAACTGATAGATAGCTATGAATAATTATGATTATACAGTATTTTTGTGAAATACATTGTGATCAACGTGGTGCAACGCAAATTCTGTCTGTGCAATGCGGCCCATCAGTCTCATTTTATCCTCCATTTCATTCAAAATTTCGATAATCTGTTCATACTGAGGATGACTTGTGTCCTCGACCAAGAAAGAATGTAATTTTCCATTGAATTCCACTGAGCTGTACCCAGGCACTTTATGCATTCCTGCTGCTTTCATGGCAATTCTTGTGATGGCAACTTCGTCCCATTTTTTTGCCATAGCAAAGAAATTCGAAATGAGAGTGTAAATTCCAGGGCAATCTGGGTTTAGTGCAAGAATTTTCTTCGCTGCTATTTCACCAATCTGAAACTTTCTATGGTTGAGGCAACCAGATAAAAAGGCAGCCCATATAGCAATGTTTGGTTCAGGTTCCATGGTATTGATCAGACACTGAGCTTCCTCAACTCGTCCGGCTCGAGCTAGAAGATCAATCAAGCTAACGAAATGTTTTTCCATCGCCTGAATGTTGTACTTATTGACCATGGTGTCAAACCAGTACTTTCCTTCATCAACTAAACCGGAATGACTCAGTGCTGAGAGGAGAGAAGCAAACGTCGCATGATCTGGTTCGACTTGAGCCTCAATCATCTTGTTGAAGAGAAAGAGAGCCTCTTCTCCTCGTCCATGAATCCCGCAACTGGAAATTATGGTATTCCATGACATAATATCCCGACTAGCCATCCTGTCATGTAATGCTCGAGCGTACGAAAGTGATCCACATTTCGCATACATATCGATAAGTGCAGTAGACATTACCTGATTTCCCTCGATTCTTCTCACAGCATAACCATGGATGGCCTTACCTAGCAATGGGAACCCAATTTGAGAACAGGACACAAGCGCGCTAACAAGTGAAAATGAGTCTGGCTCTAAACCACTAGTCTGCATCTCAATCAGCAATTCAAGTGCTTCTTTAGCATGTCCCTTTCGAGCGTACCCTGAAACCAAAGCACTCCAAGAAACAACATTTCTATACCACATAGTCCTAAACATTTTAGAAGCATACACTAGCTTCCCATTCTTCGCATACATGTCCACGAGAGTAGTGGCCACCATAACATTTATTTCAAAACCTTCCCTAATCATATGTCCATGCAACGAGCAAGCCACTTTCAGATCGTCCAACTCAGCACAAGCTTGTATCATTGCCAACATGACAACATCATCTCCTTTCAATCCCTTTTTCCTCATTATTCGGTATATGTCCAGTGCCTCATTCACCCTCTTGCCCCTTACGAACCCCGTGATCATTGTACTCCAAGAAACCACATCTTTTCTGCTCAAATTCTCAAACAAGTTCATCGCTTCATCCATCTTCCCACAGTTGGCGTACAAATTCAATATTGCGGAACCCACAAAGACATCATCACCATATCCACGTTCCCTGGCCAATTTCCAGATTTCGTTACCTAAATAAAAATCCAATAAATTGGTGCAGGCCTTGATGGCTATGGTGAACGTTGAGCTATCTGGCTTGATTCTTTCAGCACACGATCTTTTATACAGGTTTATTACTTCAAGTGGGCGGTTTGCACGAGAATAACCAACTAGCAATGCGTTGCAGGAATCAATTCTCATATGAGGCAAATGATTGAACAGTTTCTGAGCTGACTGAAAGTCGCATGTCCGTGCATAAGACGATATTAACTGAGGTGCAGCATTTCCATGGTTTAAGAGACCAGAAGTGGTGACTATGGCATGGATTTTAGAAACGGATAGTGAATCTTCGTAACTCGAGAGAACATGTTTCAGGTTCTTGATTACCGATTTCGTTAATGATGACATGGTTGATCTCAAGAAAGCAAGGCTTGACAAGGCCCAAGTTCCAACTCTATTCTTTTTCTTTTTTTTTTATCCGGAAAATAAAGAGGAAACAAAGAAGCAAACCCCAATAGTTATGCTGCAGAGAATCAGTATATCTCACACATATATACGGGTCATTCCTATCGAACCTAGTTGGAGAGCAACCAAGTTGGATTATTGACAAAAAGAGTAGGAAAGTATTTCAATGGAAAGTATTTCAAATTCATTGTATAAATATAAATTAAAAACGAGAGATATAAATACACAGAAAAGTATTTTTGAAAACCCTGAGCTGACCGACTAGAGGAAGTAAGACCTCAAAAAAGCACCTAACCCCAAGCGCACAAAATTGAAACGAGTTCAACAAAACAATAGAACACAGCAATCAAAATCGAATCCATACCCATGCAAAGCTTCAAAGAATTTATATATCTATTTGAAATAAAAGAATAATCAAAACGCAAATAGACAAGATGATTGCAATTTATTCCAATTTTGAAGCATTCAAAGCGGAAACCCGTGAAATCACCTGATTTATCCTGGGCAGGAGAAAGAATTGGGACTGTAGAATTTTTGCTTGTAATGGTTTCTTTCTTGAAAACGAGACCCCAATTTTGATTTTATTTTTGATGTTATAGACAAGCATAAAATTTAGAACGTTTTTCATAGATTTAGAAGAACTTGGCAAATGGTCGTTTTATGGTCCATGGCCCATTCCATTGGATAAAGCCCATGAAGACAAATAAAACAACTCGAATAAATCGAAGCTGGCATGTGGAAAAAAAAATAAAAAATCTTGAGAGTAAAATCATGGACAAAAGATTCCCAAAGTTTAGCTTTTGTAAGATAATTGAAACGGTGAAATGGGGATGATTTATTTTTCTATACGTCAAATTCAATTCGAGAAAAAGTTGAACTTTAGTGCATAAGATGATTCCTTTGTTAAAAAAGATGATTCCTTTGTTCTTTTTGGTAGAGTATGTGTTGAGGGATAAGTTGCATTTTTTTATAGTAGTGAAGATTGGGCGGGGCTCTAAGAGAACTTGTTATCAAGGGTTTGGATCAAGTTAAGAAGAGAATAGCTACTGTACTACTTTTGACTATTGCTGGAACTAATATACTTGCTTCTTATCGAACTTACTTAAGATCCAGAACAAAGCTAGGGACGGGTCAACCTGACTAATTACATAGTTACTACAGGAGGCTTGGCAACCTCAAATATAACCGTACAGTCGGAAGTCCTAATTTAAAACTGTTTAATAAGCTTTATATGTACGTGTTTTCGTGTTTTTTTTTTTTTTTTTTTTTTTTTTTTTACGGTTTGCTAATATAATAGCACGTTAGACATTGAATATAAAGAGAACATGTTCCAGGTTCTTGATGACCGATTTCTCCAAAAGTATTTAGTTTCCAATGGAATGATGGTTGAGAAAGATTAAACAAAAAAGTCAGAAAGAAATTGCACCGCGATTAAGAATCATAACAATCGGTGAAGTGTAAAATATCATAGGCCGTCTGAGGAATAAAGACACACACACCACCCATCAAGTTTGAAACAATAAATTAGAATACTGTATTAGCTAGATGATCCATCAAGTCTGTATCACCAGACGATGAATGAAGAAAGCATTCAATGCATTACTACAACATCGAAGACAGAATAATGACTGCTACATATGGCTCATTTTTTTCCCCAATGAATTCTGATGAATGATAATAATAAAATAGACTCCTTATTTATATTATATTCATATTCAATTGAATATTCTAGCAACACAAAAGAAGAAGAAATAATATTTTTGTCTTTCTTTTTAGATTTTACTGATTAGCATAATGGAATGAAGATTCAATATGACTTTTCTTCTGAGCTATCTAGAAATATAAAACTTCAAAACATTAAGGCCTGGACATAGGATGTTCTTCCTTTGCATTGTTCTCCTCCCCCATCACAACTACTTTTTCAACTGGATTTTAGTTTTTTCTCGCTCTATTCCTTATAATACAATATCGTAACAAGCACAACTTAGGAAAGATATTTTGGATAAATATCAAGAACACCCAATCCTTATAGAAACAAGATGATAAAACACAAAATGATCCCCAATGTTAATCCCATGGATCAATTCAGTCCTCGATGTTTCGCCTGAATCAATTTAGTCCCCAATGTTATCGATTTTGGACCAATTTGGTCATTCCGTCACAATAAACGCAATTTTAATAGAAATCTCGCACGTGACCCATACTAAATCATGTATGGATCGAATTTTGGAATATTTGCAGGATTTAGAGGGTTCGTACTATTTACTTCCACTGTCAATGAAGTTCGACGAAGCAGATCATCTAGAGCTCATATTGAGAAAGTTTCATGCTCTAATTTCAGTAACTATTTCAATTTTATCGATCTAGACATGATTTATTGCGAGACACGTGTGATATTTTCGTTAAGATTGGCGTTTATCGTGACAGAAGGACCAAATTGATCCAAAATCGACAACAGAGGAAACTAAATTAATCCAGACAAAACATCTGAGACTTAATTAATATATAAGATAAATATTGAGAATCATTTTGAATTTTATTTCGTAAGAGGGCGGTGTCAACTATCTGACTGAATTATATTAGTTAGAGCTTCGTTCCATTCGTGATGCAAAAGATCAAATAAATTTTTCATGTACACAATAAATCGTTCCATTTAATAATACTCTTCTCTTCACGACATGTATTGAGCGCAGCATCAATGCAAATACATACAAGAGAAGAATGGTCGGAGAAACGCATCGAAGTCGTCATACAATACAATGGAATATATAGACGTATGTATATACGTGGTAAAGGCAGACTAGAGAATTAAATAATAATAGTGACGGACAACATCAACCAATATCTTCAACTAAGGAACGACAATGATTAAATGCAGTAGGTAAGATGTGCCCATCAATATGTCCGTCCTCAAACAGATATACGTTAGGTGGCCCAAGTGCATAGCGAACACCAGCAGCAAGCAATTAGAGGAAAAATTAAAGAAGACAAAAACCAACAATTAATTAAACAGGGAGGGCAGGCAATCCTCTTAAAATTATAAACCTTAACGCTGTTGCTTAACCTGTCGCGTGTACTTCTTTTCCTCTTGAAAACTAAAGGAAGTGATGAGAACTTGATGATTTCAGATCCGCCAAGGATTGATTTGAATTTTCATCAAAATATGTCGAGAATTTCCAGGATGTTATTATTACAAAGTGGACAGTTTCCTCTCTGAACCCATAGCTCTCTCGAACACAATCTGCAGAATGTATGCCCACAAGGGATAAAGGCTGCCCCTTTATGCCTCACCATACACACGCAACAGTTAACGAAGTACGAGCTGCTGCCATGTTCTCCATTGATCTCTTCTTCCCCATTATCTGCGTACGTCATATGTCCGAACGACTCAAAACCATCTAAGCCCGTTTGCCTGTCGTTCTCCTCCAGCAAAGCAATTAATGACATCCTCGCCGGGGCCTCCTCAATGGTTCCAGGTGACGCGTGGGGGTTTGAGGTGGACCCGTGGCTTGCGGTACGATCGTCAACATTGCTACTTCTCCGGTGGTAGAGGCGTTTTATGTTCTTGAGAAGGCTCCAATGATCACGGTGGTGGGACCCACTAAGAGGAGTAATTGATGTTTGTTCCTCTCGGAGGATGTCTAGAAGTGTACGGTTGGACTGGTCGCGTGATATCGAAGGTGGTTGTTGTATGTGTTCTGAGACGGCAGCGTTGGACTGAATTGGATGCCTAGCTGCTGTTAAGGGAACATGCGGTCCGCGACAAGATGCAGATGCTGCTGGTTTGTCGCTTAAGATGGCGAGTAAAGTCAGACCACCACTGGTACCAGAATCATCGTGTCTATGATCGTCAGCGTCGTCTTTGATTCCAAGGAAGTCGCTTAGGTTGTGGGTCTCTCTTTTGGCTTCCATTTCTGACTGAGCAAATAGTTTTTTAAGCACAACAGAGTTGTTAGCTAGACTAAACTAGAGGAGGGGAGACTGGAGAGGGTGTGAAATTAAGAAGGCGAGTGAATATTATCATGTCATGGGAATTTAAGGAGGAAGCATTCGTTTATGGACGGACGACGTGAACAAATTTCTTGGCACTCATAAAAAAAAAAAAAAAAGTCCATTTGTTGGCACCCACAAGTAAAATCCGCCAATAAAAATGAAAAAAAAAAAAAAAAAAAGGAAACTCACCAAACTATTCACAGAGAACGAACGATAATCCAGTTAAGGCTCCACTCCACTTTACTGTCCAAATAAATATGTTGTTAAACCATAGGATTCCAGGTTTTTGTGAGTTTTAGGTTGGGAGTAGAGATGGTTGAGGGAACAAAAGAAAAACATATGCAAAAAGAAGAGTAGATCAAGCTTGGTGAGTCAAAAAGACAACATGGATATCTGTAGAGTGGAGAGAGATAAGATCATAATGATGAGGGCCATGAATTTTGAAGCTGAAAGGTCTTTCTTTTCTTTTTACTTGAGATGGTTTTGATTAAGAATTTTGTTGTTTCTTTTGTATACATGTGCATATGGCATTGGGCTTTCTTCGCGTGGAGTAAGAATTCAATATTCTTACATCAAGTTTAAGGGCAACATGACATTCATTTCAAAGTGCATGGAAAGATTATGATGAAACTTGTGTTTGCAGATTAAGTGCATGTTTTGTGTAATTGTTTATGTTTATCGATCATCATGTCATTAATGGTCTTTACATCAATAAAAGCTCCAGATTCAATTTCTTCAGCTAAAATTATTAAAAATAAAACAAAACAAAAGTGATAAATAGAAAGAAATAATATAATTAGCATATTCCTCCAGTGGATTCACTCGTTCCAAATTAATTGGGCCCCACAACAAAGGCCCAAACCATATCCTCCAATGTTGGTATTGTCTCCATCCAAGCACACACGACCACTCATGGCGGCTTTTATCGCAAATGGGCCCTCCGTCCTGACTCGCCCTTCGTCGTTGGCTCACTTCTCCGACCACCGGTTCTTTCGCTTCACCGCTTCACTTCGCCGTCGAAGCCACCTCTTCCGAGACGAGTTACTCACGTGGAAATCATCATCCAAATCTCGGTACCTTGCCTTTGGGTGCTGTGTGTCATTTTCTTCCTTCACGGATAAATACAATTTAGTCTCTCGCTCTTGACTGAAAATTGACGAATAAAATGCGTGAAAAATGACTGAAAACTCATCTGTGTTTGCTTGCTTGTGCGCCAAAATGTTATTCTTTTATGATTCCTTCATTAATGTAGGGCCAAATGCTGTCAGCACGATGGTGCACGAGGCTCCAGTAATGCTGGTGAATCTGAAGTTATCCATTCGGACCAAAATTTGACCACTGATGTTGCCATTGGCACTGGCAGTTTTGAAAAGAAAACATATGGTGGTGGGTCTTCATTTCTTTCTAAGCTAGGCATAGTTCTTGGAATAGCTGCTGTAATTTCTCTCGCATCATTTGGTCTGAAGTCACCGAATCAGGGAGCTATATTTGGGATACGGCATCTGCATACTGACCCAACCTCGTTAAGTTTGGCTGCACCTGCTGGTGCTTTTAGCTTTCAGTGTTTTGGATATCGAGTTATTCTTCCTGAATGTCCCCCCGGGTATGTTGTAGTAGCTCCAGTCTTGTGTCGATAAGCTGCATGCACTCACCACTTAGTTCGAACTCGTGTACAGCATTTTGTCCTTCTTAGTAACTTGAAGTCTTGCATCTTAACCCATTAGCAGACATCCATATTCTTATGTTTGAGGTACTAAATTTTGACAATACCTTTGTAATGCTTTCTGAAAGCTCTGCTGTATTGGCTGTAGATGGGTCTACTTTTGGCTTCTAATGGCAGCAGGCTGTGGACTTTTTATAAGTGAAGAGGCCTTAAACATATGGGTACTGCTTTCTTCTGGCGTTTCAGTTTCTCATCCTTCTGTTAGCCACTTTCTGAATTTAGACTTTGCCTTACTTTTGTTCTATCACTTGTAAAATTATATATGTAGGTTGGCATATCATTGACCCGGTTACTTTCTCTGGATGGAACGTGGAAATCTTTTGTTGATTCATTTTCTAGGAATGCACCATACATTATATCCACTGTTCTGTGGGTGTACTGGTTAGTGTTTGCGTTTCTGTTATTTCTATGATACCATTCTCCTGGGCGTGATAATGTTGCCTCTTTAATTATCTTGGATCCATTCCCTCTAGGATTATAGTTCTTCCTACCATTTTGTATTAAGCTCATGCGCTCTATGTGTCTTCAGGGGCGTTTGTATAAGTGATATGATACCATTTTACCTAGGAAAACTTTTCAGACAATCTGGGGCATCTGATGACATTCGTTCAAAGGTTTTAACCACTTCAAGCATGCTGACTTGCTTAAATTTCTATATGCGCGTGTTAAACACGATTCCTTACAATTGGCACAGTTAGGAGTTGGCAAAGAGAAGGCTATGGACCTTACTCGTATTGTGCAAAGATATGGAAACCTTATTGGTTTTGGTGAGCTGAACTGAAACACAATTTCTGCAATATCGTTCTTTAGTCATTGATGAGGGATTGTGCCCTTTCACCCTTTTTTTTTATTGTAAAAGAAAACTCCGTTTATCTCATGCAATATCGTTACTATTCTCACACTGTTATTGACTTATGGTATTAAAATATATTGACCCACACCTTCCTTCGCCTTCATTTTCTCGTACAATTTTTAAGGTTCACGAGAGCAACTCTTGAATTACACGCATCTCATGTATTCTATCTCTGTTGTGATTCCCATATAAAAATTATCATCCGTGGATCCAGTTGAACGATTTTCTCTTGGAGTAAGAAATCCCACAGCTTTTTTGGCCGGGGCAATGGTTAGTGATTCTTGCTGCCGCCCCAGAATTTCTCTTCTCTGCCTATATAGTTCAAAAGTTTGTGTCTGTGAAGCTCACTAGAACTGAAGTGGCCCATAGAATGAGTTTTTTAATGCAATCTGACTTCAGGGCATATCGCCTGAGTGTTTCTTTGCTGGTGTTTGCTTTGGTGGACTGGTAACACTTCCATTACAGGTAATTAATGCTTTTGTTAGTCCAGACCAGACTGTCATGGTGTTTCACATTACATCAAAGTTTCACTCAATTAAGCATAATAACTGTTAATAATGGAAAATTAGTGTTACTTCCATGCTTATGTAGTTAAGAAACATCCAGTCATAGGTGACTTGGCCTCCAATCGAAGCCCTCAATGTTGTTTCGAGTTCGGTAACATAGCAAATTCATAAAATAACGTTTAGCATGTCTTCTCACCTACAGTTAGGAATCGGGTTCTTGCTGAGAGAACGCCCGGTGTTTGCTCTTGCAACTGTTGCCTCTGTAGTGGTACTTTTCTCGTACTTTGACAGAATAAGTTGAATACTGTCATTCTTGATCATCTGTTTTAATATTTGCATCTTACATGACAGGGAATATGGACAGCAGTTCCATATGCTGTGGCTGCTTTGACAGCGTTATACCTCTACATAAGACGGAGTTACTCTACTTAAACACTTGGCCCTCCCTGTTCAAACTACAAACTAGAATTGAATGGTATCAGACTGTTTTCGTTCATGTCTTCTTACTTCAACTTGCATTTCTTGTTTTATCCTCTAATGCATATTCGATGAGTGGATCTCTCCTCTTTTTTGTGATATCTCCGTCTATCTGTCTTATTGACGAAGCATTGGGTTATTCAAAATTTACGTATTGCTAACACAACAAAGCACCAGCAGTAAAAGAATTCAGAATAACTTTGAGGTACCTATATATAATATAATATATACGTATGCATATTAAATTCAAATAATGTGCCGATCATACTCTGTCAACTTAGATTCAGTTCTATTTGACAGCTTTGAGGGAGAGGTCGATTCCCTTGATGAACTATGTCCGAATATACTCAGTTTACCAATGGTTTTGGCAAAGGAGCTCATTAGTTTCTTAGAACTCGTCCTCTCCATGTTCTTCTTCATGCAGACATGGTCTTTCTCCAAATCATTTAATCTCATCCTTAGCCTTGCGAGCTCAAGCTTCAACTCCCTATTCTCTCGCCTCAGAGATGCATAATTATCTCTTGGAGACATCGAAGCACTTAGAGCTCCGCTTGTGATCCGCCATGGTGCTGCCGCCTTAGGATCATCATCCGGATAAGAACAGACTAAGACATTCCTTAACCTCAACTGTTCATAATACAGCACTTGAACTATTGATTGGAGAGGAAGTCGCTCGTTTTGTGCAGCGTGTGCACCTGCTTCCTGCGATAGTTTCTGAAAATCGATCAATTTACAGAGCCTTGTCATGTCTTGGTCTGTCAAACCTTGATGAGTCTGCGAGAAATTGGTACAGTGGTTAGTCAGATAAAAACAAAGAATTGACAACAAGAGTGGGAATTTGCATTGCTTACTTTGAGATAAATGTCGATGGCTCGATATAGTCCATCATGGATGGTTCGTGCGTGTGCTGGTAAAGACTCTGCTATGGCGATGAACTTATTAAGCCTAAGGTTTGTATCAGGTGCAATCTCAGCCAGGTAATTATCCACTAGCTTCGAAACTCTAAACAATGCCATTTGAGAAGGCGAGGAGTTATTATCTGACTCAAAGAGTGAACCATCATCATCCTCGTCGCTACCATCATGCTGAGAAAACTGAACCAAAATCCTATGCACGGTGTCAACATCAAACAAAGTGTCCCCAGCGTTCCGAAATGATGGTATTAATAAATTATCAAGAGTAGCTACATCTAACTGGGATCCTATTCTTCTCTCAAGATCGAGTCGAGAAGCAACCGTGCAGTCAGGCATCGCGGCACTTCGAAGTAAACCAAAAAGGAAAGTTAAAGGCAAAGCACATTTCTCAACGGGAAGGAGACTGACTATTGTCTCAACCACGACTCTTTCATGCCCATTTGAATCACAAGATGCCTGAGTTGACGATTTCTTGATCAATTTATTTTCAGCGTAATTCACCAGCGAAGCCCCAATGCTCTCTGGTCTGACTCCTCTGCATTTCATTGCAGTAATAACCCTCTCGTACAGGTCTATACGGAGCACCGAGAGATCTTCGATCCACCAATCCCCTTGGCAAGTATTATAATTATAATTATTATTATTATTATTATTATTCTGCTTGCTCATGTGAAGCCTGCCGGAGCTGCTGTATTCCAAGCGCGAGAAGCTCGAGGCTATCTGTTCGACACAAGCTTTGGATGCTATAGCGTCGATGCACCGCTGGACTATCTGGAGTTCATCTGCTAGTGGAAGTAAGTCTTGGCACTGTACAAGTACTTGGACGCACATTTCTAGGCTCTTGCACACAATACTCTCCAAGTATTCTTTTGATCTAGATCCGAGATTATTATTCTTTGAGTAGTCTTCGAACATTTCTAGGTAGTCCGAGATGCAGTAGAGCTGAGCTACATTGGCTGGTGTGATCTCAAAGTTGACTCCGTAGCAGAACTGGGCTGCAAGCTCAAATGCTTCGGACCCTCCGGGGAGCCCAACAAGTTCGATCTCGGATATGAAAGCTGCCTCTCTGTGTTCAACAACCAACTTCCTGATCCGTCCACTCCGGGAGACAAGAGGGAACTGCGTTCGAAGAAAGAAATATTACAGCAACCAGCTAGGCAAGCAAGCTTTATTAAAAGAAAGAAAGAACTTACCTTGTGCAGTGAAAACACACTTCCATCTACTTGGATTGTTATATCGCTGGGAACGTCTAGAAAAGCCCTGTGTGTGCAAGTCCAGCATAATACAGCAAGTAAAAATGATGTAAAATCAAAATATCGTACTTCAAGAATAAACAGACCATTCACCGCAAGGGTGGCGGGCGCACTTGACCAGCGGCAGCAATTGCAGGTGCTGTTTGTCCATGAAAGATCAATGCTAGCTGGAAGTAAATAAAAGGATATGAGGTTAACGACAGAGAAGAGACATAGTTTTAGTGCGTTTGCAATGCTGTTTGAAAAGAGCTGTTGAACCATATGATATAATTGCAAATTGTCCAAAAGCAGCCTTGGGGTGGATCGTCAATGGTGGGTCATGATGTCAAGAAAATTACAGGATACACAAATATTATATATATATATATATTGCTAGATTTATGCAAATAAAAAAGGCGTAAAAAAAGGAGAAGACTTGATTATTGTGTGTGTCGATGTGTGCCTTTTTCTTTTTCTTGCATGGGCGTGGAAAATTTTATAAAGAAAGGAAGGATTAAAAGCGCGGGCAAATGAGGTCGGTTTTTTATTCTGTTTTGGCAAGTTCACTCTTAGGTCGAGTATTTATGTCTTTTTTTTTCGAGCTTGCGCTATGCGATTGTTCTCAGCACCAACATTATTGTAATTGCACATGATTGATTCCATGTGTATGTGTGTGTTCTGGCTTGACTAGCAAACTCGATAAAATTGATTTTATTTTTGCTAATAGGGCAAGGCAACCATAATAAATTTGGCATACCATCCGCATATTTCTTTTTCAAGGGAGTTTGGTTTGTTTTTTTTTTTTTTTTTTCTCATATTTCTTTTTCAAGTAAGTTTGTTTGTTTTTTTTTTCCCCCTTTTTTCATTCACTATCTGTTTATTCCAGTAGTTTTAATTAAGATAATAACAAATCATTCATACTCTTCTCTTCTTATTTTCTTCTGCGAAATAAAATCTAGAGATTGAAAGAACTCTCGTGAGGGAGGCCACTTTAATAATTGAAACGAATTTACAATAATTATTCAAGGGCAAGAGGAGAGGCAAGTCATGTTAAACTACATTTATGACAAGGGTCCACTTTTGCGATACTTCAATTATCATTTGATGATAACTTCTGTAATAATTGTCATATATGATTCATAACTCAGGCTCAGGCTCAGGCTCAGGCTCAGCTACAATTCATCGATCCGTTCGATTTTTTAAGAGCAATTCGACAAAATAAAACATGTACCGTACCGCTAATCCGCAAGTGGACTAAACACCAACCGCAAGTACTACTATTAAGAGTTTTTTTTTTTTTTACCTAGATTTTCTTGTCGGCTTAAAACATTGTTTATGCTTAAGTGTATGAATTGTTATTATCTCATGGATGGGGTGATGATTATGGCTAAGAGCCTAAGGAGATAGATTGCAATGAAGAATGCCACTAAAGTAAGACGTCGTAATTACTTGTTCTACCGTTCAATTCATGCGCATCAATAAAGATAATTCCAATCATTAAAGTCAATTATCTCTAGCTGTCAAACTGATGTCTAAAGCATTTTAATGTGTTTACAGTTGGTGTTTTAGGCCTTTTAACGCACTCAAGTTTCTCCTGTTAGAATTTGGTCACATTATAAAAAAAAAATTATTTTTTTTTACAACAACTGTAATTTATACTAGCATATAACGCTGTGCGTGTGCTATAATAATGTATACGTATATTAATTATTTATGATTAAAAATATATGATAAATAAAATTATTAATTCAATTTAAATTATACAATATTTCTAAATATTATAAAGATAAAATTAAAATAAATAAAAAAACTAAGGGTAAATTTGTTATATAGCTTGAAATACTAATTAAGTTACTATTTATCCATAATAAACTAATAGAGAGAGAACATGTTAATTTTTTTTATATTTATTAATTTGTAAAAAAAATGATTTGTAATTATAACAGTTTTTAAAAGGATTTGAACCTTAAAATAATAGAATAGAAATAGATTGTTTTGTTATAAAAATATTAATTGTGATTAATATTATATTAAGATTATTTTATTATAATTATACTTATATTAAGATTATAATGATAATATAGCTTATAATAATAAAGAGAGAGAGATTAGAGAGAGATTAAATATTTCAATACTTGGTGTGTTTTACAATGAACTCTAATCACCTATTTATACTACTAATAATTCACTATTACAACTAATCACATTAATTACAATTATACACCTCACACTAAAATACAAACTTTTCAATTAAACACCTCATCTTATCATCTTATCATCTCATCAACATTTAATACAATACTTCCAAATATCAATCATTTAACTAATATTATTATTTAAAACATCCACATTATATTATTTCATAATACTCCCCCTTGGATGTTTTCAAAGAATATGCCTCGTTAAAACCTTATTAGGAAAAACCCAATGGGATAAAAACCTAATGAAGGAAAAAGAGTACATGATTCTTTTAGATACGCTTTCGATTGTTGCCTCATTAAAACCTTACTGGGAAAACCACATGGGAAAAACCTCAGTGAAGGGAAAAAGAGTGCAACGCGTATTTACTCCCCCTGATGATGACATATTTAAGATCTCGAAGTTTTCGAACTCCAATTGAATATACCAATCTTTTGAAAATTATTGGGGGAAGTGCTTTCGTGAATAAATCTGCAAGATTTTCACTTGATCGCACTTGTTGTACATCAATATCACCATTTTTCTCTAAATCATGTGTAAAGAAAATTTTGGTGAAATATGCTTTGTTCTATCTCCCTTAATATATCCTTCCTTTAATTGGGCAATGCATGCAGCATTATCTTCATATAAAATCGTAGGAAGTAACTTTTTCGATACTAGCCCACTAGTTTGTTGTATATGCTCAATTATCGATCGCAACCAAACACATTCTCGGCTAGCTTCATGAATAGCTAAAATTTCCGCATGATTAGAAGAAGTAGCCGTTAAACTTTGTTTAACTGACCGCCATGAAATAGCGGTTCCGCCATGTGTAAATAAATAGCCCGTTTGCGATCGAGCATTATGTGGGTCAGATAGAAAACCAGCATCTGCATACCCAATCAAATCTGTTTTTGATTCATTAGAATAGAACAATCCCATATCAGTTGTTCCTTGAAGGTATCGAAAAATCCGCTTAATTCCATTCCAATGTCTACGAGTCGGTGACGAACTATATCTCGCCAATAGATTCACAGCGAACGCTATATCAGGTCGCGTATGACTCGTTAAATACATTAGGGCTCCAATAGCACTGAGATATGGTACTTCAGGACCAAGTAGTTCTTCATCGTTTTCGCAAGGTCTAAACGGATCTTTATTCACATCTAAAGATCGAACAATCATTGGAGTATCCAATGGATGAGCTTTATCCATATAAAATCTTTTCAATACCTTTTTCGTATAAGTCTCTTGATGTACGAATATCCCATTCTTTAAATATTCAATTTGCAGTCCAAGACAAAATTTCGTTTTACCGAGATCTTTCATTTCAAACTCTTTTTTCAAACAATTAACGGCTTTTGATAACTCTTCAGGAGTTCCAATTATGTTAATATCATCAACATAAACTGAAATGATGACAAATTCATTTCCAGATCTTTTCATAAATATGCACGGGCAAGTTTGATTTTTTATACCCTCTTTCGATAAATATTCACTTAGGCGATTATACCACATACGCCCAGATTGCTTTAATCCATAAAGCGATTTATTTAGCTTGATTGAGTACTCATTTCGGGGCCCTGAATTTTCAGGTAACTGAAATCCCTCGGGAAGTTTCATATATATCACTATCAAGTGATCCATATAAATAAGCGGTGACAACATCCATTAGACGCATATCGAGTCCTTCACGTACTGCCAGACTAATTAAATAACGAAAAGTAGTTGCATCCACCACAGGAGAATACGTCTCCTCATAATCAATACCAGGTCGTTGTGAAAAGCCTTGTGCAACAAGCCGTGCTTTGTATCTCACAATTTCACCGTTTTCATTTCTCTTTCTAATGAAAACCCATTTATATCCAACCGGCTTTACATTTTCTGGTATGCGGACTACAGGTCCGAAAACTTTTCGTTTCTCAAGTGATTTTAATTCTGCCTCGATTGCATCTTTCCATTTTGGCCAATCATTTCTTTGTCTGCATTCTTTTACAGACCCTGGTTCATGATCCTCATTCTCATTTATCTCATTCATTTCATGTAGCGCTACGTTAAATGAGAATTTATTGTCAACGTTGACTTTTTCTCGGTTCCATCTAATTCCATTTTGGGCATAATTTATCGAGATCTCTTCATTATCATTATTTCAAAATTTCAGGTACCTGATTTCATTATCATAATCATTAATGCCCATTGACTCTTCTAGAGTCGATAAATCCCGACTGGACCATTCTTATTATTTGCTCCTTTTCTTTTTCGAGGATTTTTATCTTTGGAACCCGAGGCCTACCACGTTTTAGTTGTGGCTTAGGCTCGATCATTATATGTTCTCCAGGAACATTAACTTTTGCAGGAGCATTAACAGCTGGTATATGTGACTTAGTCACTCTTTTAAGGTCAGTAAAGCTATCTGGCAGTTGATTAGCTAATCCTTGTAAATGAATTATCTTTTGAACTTCTAGTTCACATTCTTTCGTTCGAGGATCATAATGATTTAGCGATAATTCATTCCAACTAATACTCATTTCCAGCTGTTTCTTTTCTCCCCCTAATGTCGGAAAATTCGATTCATCGAAATGACAATCGGCAAATCTAGCCGTAAATAAATCTCCAGTTAGAGGTTCTAAATATTTTATTATCGATGGAGATTCAAATCCGACATATATTCCCAACCTCCTTTGAGGTCCCATCTTAGTGCGTTGTGGTGGAGCAATTGGAACATATACCGCACATCCAAAAATTCTCAGATGGGAAATATTTGGTTCCTGACCATAAACCATTTGTATCGGGGAGATATCGTTATAACTTGTTGGCCTGATGCGGATTAGTGCCGCTGCATGTAATATAGCATGTCCCCAACAAGATGAATGAAGTTTCGACTTCATTAATAATGGTCTTGCAATTAATTGCAGCCTTTTAATCAACGATTCTGCAAGACCGTTTTGCGTATGTACATGTGGCACGGGGTGCTCAACATCAATTCCAATAGACATGCAATATTCATTAAATGCCTTGGAAGTAAATTCACCAGCATTATCAAGGCGTATTTTCTTTATTGGAAAGTCCGGAAAATGTGCTCTTAATCGAATCAACTGAGCAAGCAATCTCGCAAAAGCTACATTCCGTGTTGATAACAAACACACATGAGACCATCTAGTTGATGCATCAATCAATACCATGAAATATCTAAATGGTCCACACGATGGATGTATCGGTCCACAAATATCACCTTGTATACGCTCCAAAAATCTTATGGATTCATTCTTTATTTTTACTGGTGATGGACGAATAATCAACTTCCCTTTAGAGCAAGCAGCACATGATAATTCATTAGATTGAAGAATCTTCTGGTTCTTCATTAAATGTCCACGTGAATTTTGAATTATTCTCCGCATCATAATTGAACCGGGATGGCCCAACCGGTCATGCCAAACAACAAATGTATTATCATTAGTAAACTTCTGGTTTACGATAGCATGCGATTCAATTGTTTTAACATACGTATAATACAATCCAGAGTCAAATGAATGTAATATTTCAACAACTCGTTTATCATTCGAAACCACTTTTGTAATGTGCAAATATTCAATATTTCTCTTTTCTGCAGTCTCAATGTGATATCCATTATGTCGAATAGCTTTAAAGCTCAATAAATTTCTTTGAGACTTAGGAGAATATAAGGCATTATCAATTATTAGCCTTGTCCCTCTGGGCAGTATAATATTGGCTCTTCCGGAGCCCTCAATTATATTTGTGCTACCCGATATAGTGATAACACTTGTTTCTTTCATTTCAAGATGGGAGAAATATTTCTTATTTCTTAGAATCGTATTAGTCGTTGCACAATCTGCAAGACATAACTCCCCATTGCACATGCTTGTATCCATTGATTGATAAATATATAATAACTAGAATTATTAAATAAATAAGCGTCAAAATAAAATTATATATAAAGATAAAATAATAAATAAATAATGCTTAAATAAAATTTATAACGACACTTCAGTTTTCTTTATTTGGATCTTTAACAAAAACCAAAATATTCAAATGAGCATAGGATCTAGCACCAATTTTCTGAAATATCGTAATCTTGAGCAAAATTTAATTTCATCGACACTTCACTTTTAATTGCTCTTTATAAAGATCAACGGGATCTTTGGGTGCGAATAATAACCAACGATAATATATAATAATCTTTATATTGCTCAATACATCTTTCTCAATCATATACTAGTTTCCACTTCGGGGGAAATATTAATAATAACCACGGTAAATATAATGTTCACGACCACTTTTATTGTTTGCGCATACATTCACTTCAGGGAATGCAACATAATCATTTAGTCGGACTTATGTTTTTCATTCATCCATCATAATATTTTCTGATCATTTTCTCACGATATTTATTCGTATTATATCCGATGGACTGAACGTGGTGAATGCTTTATAATATACCGAAGTAATTGCGTAAATCACTAGCAAGTATAAAATCGAGAGTGATAAATCAAAGTTTGCCAAATTCAATATATTGATATCATAAAAATAAAATCATCATTAAAATATTAAAAGGAAAAATTATAATTAATCTTCTTTTATATCTTCTTTTGTAAAAGTTCTAATGAAAAACGATATCCACATCCAAATAACTGTCGCCGTAATAATAATCATAAGTAATAGATCAAACATCGGACAAAGCGTCATCCTTCAAAATAAAATATATTTCAGTAATTATAATATTAAAGAAAAATTATAATTAATAATTATATTTTAAAAATTGGTAAAAACATTATCCACATAGCCGTAAGGATCACCGTAAATAAAGTAAGCAACAGAAGATCCATCTTTGTATAAAACGACATGATTCTATAAGATGAATAAGAACATAATAATCAGATAACATATAAATCAATGATAAAATATATGTATAGTTTCATAAAATGCGTTCTTTATTATTTCATAATTATTATCCAAGCTCGGGTAAGATTGTGGTAATAAAATTTGTCCATTGTCCAAAATCTGTTCGATCCAATAATAACTTCAAAATTGCTCAATAAATAAATTAATAATATGCCGCTACTGAGGTGGGGATAACCACAAGACCTCGTGGGCTTTTAGTGTTGTGTACGTGAATATATAAAAATAAATAAATCGTAAATAAAAATTCCACACACCACCACGAGGTATGGAAATCTGGACCTCTCGTCACTTATAGTGAACGATATTCCGCGAAACCACTCGGGTATTGGCGTTTAGTTATAAAACTTTTAAAATATACTTTTATAATATATATTTTTAAATTAATCACAATTAATATATGATTAGTATAAATTAAATATTAAATTACCGTACCTCGACTAAACTCGTACGAGATCTTCGACGGAGGTTGATCTTGACGACGGAGAGCGGTCGTGCTGATAAAGTGTTATAAAAATATTAATTGTGATTAATATTATATTAAGATTATTTTATTATAATTATACTTATATTAAGATTATAATGATAATATAGCTTATAATAATAAAGAGAGAGATTAGAGAGAGATTAAATATTTCAATACTTGGTGTGTTTTACAATGAACTCTAATCACCTATTTATACTACTAATAATTCACTATTACATCTAATCACATTAATTACAATTATACACCTCACACTAAAATACAAACTTTTCAATTAAACACCTCATCTTATCATCTTATCATCTCATCAACATTTAATACAATACTTCCAAATAATCAATCATTTAACTAATATTATTATTTAAAACATCCACGTTAATATTATTTCATAATAGTTTTTAGATCTATTCTTAACTATCTATTTGTACCTTTTTTTTCATAGCCCTGCCCTGACGATATTTCAACGGATAAGTACTCATTGCAAACATAATACGACCTGGAATAAAGGTGTAATACAAGTTCTGCTCAATCTTCTTGCAGTAGTCCGAGGAATAATCAATCATTAGTTCTAAGTCCATAAATAAGTTTGTGGACCATCTTACAATGGGCTTCATTGAAATGGGTGGGCTCATTTCCAAAAGTCAGATGTCGGCTCATTTTGAGAAAGACTGCCCATTAGTAATGGACTGCTTTATGACGAGTCGAAGATGAAATGACGATACGATACCTCAGATCATCCACGTTAAATTCAATAGTGACGTTGATGAACTGAATGAGGAGTGGCATCGCCGTGACATGATGCTCCGCCGCATTCAAACTCTGCTCCAACTATCAAAAACCTCCGTCACCACCCTCCACCAAGTCCATGGTTTACTCCTAAAAACCTCCTTTGACCACGATCAATACTTTTACTCTCAGCTTATCATCTCTTATGCAACTTTAATCTCTCCTCATCATGCCCGGAAAGTCTTTGAGAACTGTCCCATTTCACCTCCACCACTCTTTGCGTGGAACACACTGATCCGAGCCTACTCCAAGAACTCGTCAACACCAGTTGAGTCGATCAAACTATTTATAGCATTATGCCGGGCTAGCCATTGGCTCAAACCGGATAACTTTACCTACCCATTTGTGATCAAGGCTTGTGGGCGCTGCTCCTTGCCACGGGTTGGTGGGTCCTTGCACTCTATGGTCTTGAAGTTGGGAATGGACTGGGATTCTCACGTGGGCAATACTCTTATTGCAATGTATGGTGAGTGCCACGTCACAGAGCTTTCCAAGAAAGTGTTTGATGAAATGCGTGGCAGAAGAGATGTCGTGACGTGGAGTTCGATGGTTGCTGCTTATGTTGACTGGTATGCTTCACCTGCCTTTGTTATCTTCTAGGTTCTCATTAGTTTTAGTAACATGAATAAGGGTGACTGTCCTCGTTTTTGGGTTGGAACGGATTAGGAATCGAGATTACCCATTGTTTTATCATGTTCTCTTCACCTTAAATGCTTCAACTATGATAATACATATCTTCGTGCTTCTGCAGTAACCTTGATCTGGATGCTTTAAGGGTGTTCAGAGATATGTTTATGGCCCATGTGAAACCGAATTTGATTACACTTGTCAGTTTGGTCACGGCCTGCACCAATCTCCTTGATATAGGACTAGGGAGATCAGCCCATTCATACATCATCGTTAATGGTATTGAGTTAGATGTTGGCTTGGGAACGGCCCTTTTGAGCATGTACGCAAAATCTGGTCACTTAAGAGAAGCTTCTCATATTTTCGATTCCATCAGCATAAAAAACCTCAAGTCTTGGACCGTAATGATATCATGTCTTGCGGACCATGGGTGTGGAGGAGAAGCTATATCGTTGTTTCAGAAAATGTTGGGAATTGGATTAAGGCCTGATGCAATGTCTTTCTCAGCAATACTTTCTGCTTGCAGTCATAGTGGTCTTGTCCAAACAGGACAAGAGCTGTTTGAGAATATGGTAGTCATCTACAATATTTTGCCGACCATGGAGCATTATGGATGCATGGTTGATTTATTCGGGCGAGCTGGAAAGATTGAAGAAGCTCATCAGATGATAATGAGCATGCCAATGGAGCCGAATTCTGTTATCTTAAGGAGTTACCTAAGTGCATGCAAGCACCATGGTGGTGTTCTTCACATGGACAAACATTTGATGCAACTTCTACTTAAAATCGAGCCCGATTTTGGAGCAAACTACGTTCTAGCTTCCAATACATGCAGCATAGAAGTGAGAAATGACATGAAAATTAAAGGTCTGAAGAAAGATCCCGGTTTCAGTTGGGTTCATGGTCCTGGTGGTGTCTGATATTTGGTGAAACATCACCTCGGGAACAAGAAGTCCATTTATCTTTGTCCGCAAAATAAAGGGAACCATTTTTCATGAAGAGAGTTCACGAACATCATCAGAAGCATCCATCAGCATGGTGATCCTCCAACCTGCTAAAACGAATCCTTTTCAGGAAACAAAATGGAAGTTACATCAGGATATGATATGCTCGATTGTTGCTTGATAGCCAGTGAATGAAGAGTAGCAGGAAACACCATAAGATCAGTTTGAAGTTGTTCATGAGGTCTTCAAAAATAGTAGTTTATGAACCATGTGAAAACCAAGAAAAGGAAAGCTATGGCCTAGAAGGAGCGATACACAAACACAGTTATCTGATAAAACGGTAGGCTAGCATTGAAGACCTTCTTTTCCTCCTCCTTCTTCCTCATATTACTTAAATAGAACTGAAACAAACCAACAGATTCCATAAAACCACTTTAACTGACTTTAAATTGTCTCGCCCGGACACAAGTGTGGACAAGAATTAAATCAAAATTTTTGATGTGATGTTTGGGTTAACTCCATAGGGGTTCGCGAGTGACTGTGTGTCGTTTTTCTATTTAAATGGAATCCGACGAAGAAGAACCTCACCAAAAGCGGTCTCTCCTCGACAACAATCACTCCTCTATGGAGCGGAGCTCCTATTGTCCTCCGAATGATGATGGAAAACCTGTAACTCTTAGCTCTCTTTGTTCTCTCGTTGAGTATTAACAAATTTGAGATGGATTGAGGTGTGTTTCAACACGACGATTTAACGTGGTTCAGATCTTTTTCGAATCCTACATCCACGAACAACTCAAGAAAACTTTTATTGATGATGATACAGAGTTTACAAAGAGCAAAAATCGATGATCATTCTACTGCTTTCTTCCTATATATATACATGTATGTACCGAGTGAAGCCTTTTAGCGGTTATAACTGCTACTTCTCTGAGTAAGTGAAAACGCCACCACCAACTGCAACTTTATAAGTATAATCCTTCAAGTAATGAGAAACACGCCTTTATCAGCTTCGAACGTTTTCTTCACTTCATTCCTTTCATCCAAGCTTTCTTCATTTGCTCGAGTGTCCATGTCTGCTCCATTCCGATCATGTTTTAATACCCTCCCGCAAGATGGATGGTATAAATTTACTACAAACATCTTGACCAAAAAACGTTGTAACTGTGGTCCTGAGAGTGACTTTGTAAATACATCTGCTAACTGGAATTCTGTCCTAACAGGAAGCAGCTTGATTGTTCCATTTGCAACATGATGTCGGACAAAATGACAATCTATTTCTATGTGTTTCGACCTTTCATGGAACTTTGGATTGGTGGCTAGCTTCAATGCTGACTGATTATCACAATAAACAACTAGTACCTGGCCTGATCCAATGTCTAGTTCTGCCAGCAAGTGTTTGATCCATAACATCTCAGCTACAACTGATCCTAGTGCCCTGTACTCAGCTTCTGTGGAAGATCTTGACATAGTTGCTTGCTTCTTTGCCTTCCAAGTCACCATAGAATCCCCCAAAAACGCGCAATAACCAGTGACAGACTTCCTAGTATCCTTGCAAGCTTCCCAATCAGCATCAGAAAATCCTTTCAACCCCAGATTCTGACTTGATGATAAGAGAATTCCCTGCCCTGGTGAAGCCTAGAGATATCTAAGCAGATGGTTTGCTGCCACTAAGTGTCCTTTCCTTGGAGCTGATATATACCGGTTGAGCTTGTGTACTGCAAATGAAATGTCTGGTCTTGTGAAAGTCAAGTAAAGTAATCGGCCAACCAACCTTCTATATCTGAAGGGATCACTCAATAATTCTCCATCATCTTCTGTGATCTTGTCACTAGGATTCATAGGAGTTGACAAAGGCTTGGCAGCTAGATATCCAGTATCTTCAAGCAACTGCAGAGTATATTGCCTCTGTGAAACATAGATCCCTTTATCACTTCTGGCCACCTCAATGCCTAGAAAGTACTTGAGCTCTCCCAAGTCCATGATCTTAAAACAAGCCTTCAGAAAATTCTTTACTTCTTGTATTGCTTTTTCAGACGGTCCTGCTAATATAATATCATCCACATAGACTAGTAGTACTACCAGATTTTTTCCTTTGCCTCTAATGAACAAAGTATGATCTGATTGTGTTTGGACAAAGCCAAAATCTTTCACTGCATCTGTAAATTTTCTGTTCCATTGCCTAGATGCCTGCTTTAATCCATATATTGATTTATGTAGCTTGCAGACCATTCTACTGATGCCTGTCATGTCTCTGTTTTGGTAGAAACCTTGAGGTAAATCCATGTAGACCTCCTCAATCAAATCACCATTCAAAAAAGCATTGTTCACATCCATTTGTACAAGGTTCCATTTGAGCTTTGCTGCCAAGGAAAGAACGATTTTGATTGTGTTTGGCTTAGCCACAGGTGCAAATGTGTCAATGTAATCCACTCCTTCCCTTTGATCATAGCCTTTCGCTACCAAACGGGCCTTGTACTTCTCTATCTTTCCCTCTGAGTTGAACTTCAGCTTGTAAACCCATCTATTGCCAATGGATTTCTTCCCTTGTGGCAGTGGAACCACTGACCATGTTTTATTTTCTTCCAATGCCCTGAACTCTTCATTCATAGCTTCTAGCTATTTTTCAGAAGTTGATGCCTGTGTGTAACTTAGGTTCTTCTGCCTTGGTGATATTACTGACAAATGCTTGATATTGACTTGAAAAATGCTGATATGAGAGAACTTTGGATAGGGGATATGTGACCTTCTCTTATGTTATCTTGTTGCAGTGATAATCTCTCAAGTACAAAGGCCTCCTTGACTCGCTACTTGACTTTCTTTGTTCCTGCAGAATGTGTTGTTGATCTACTGAAGCAGCAGAATCAGTGACTCCTTGTTCAATTTGAGGCCCATTTTCAGGTTGAATGTGCTCCCATCTGTCTGATGGTAAGTCATCCTCTTGCACTATGGGATGTGTGTCATAAGGCCTAGGAATCACAAGAGAGGAAAAAGGATCTTCTGAGGCCAAAGAAGATTGTTGAATCTTGAAGGGAAACTCATCTTCCTTGAACCTCACATCCCTGGAAATGAAGACCTGCCTAGTCCTCAGATCCATCACTTTGTACCCTTTGACTCCATTGGGATAACCAAGGAAGATGCACTCCCTAGCCCTTGCATCAAACTTCCTTCTTCCTGCAGCAAGAGTTGAACAAAAACAAAGAGAACAAAAAACTCGTAGTGCATGATAGTCTACTGGCCTTTGATATAACAACTCATAGGGACTTCTATTGCCCAGTATGACTGATGGAGTTCTGTTAATGAGGAAGGCAGCAGTCAAGACACATTCTGACTAGTACTTAAGAGGTAGTCCAGACTGGAAATACAATGAACGTGCTACATTCAATTGGTGCTGATGTTTCCTTTCTACCACCGAGTTCTGTTGAGGAGTTTGGACACATGACAGATGATGTAGGATTCCTCTTTCCTTAAAAACATCAGTCATGTTAAACTCCTTTGCATTATCTGATCTAATTGCCTTAACTTTGCACTTAAACTGAGTTTCTACTAAAGCTAATAAGTAGGAAAAAATTGAATGCACCTCAGATTTGTGGTTGATAAAAAATAACCAAGTAAATCGAGAATGGTCATCCACTATGGTAACAAAATATTGGTGTCCTAAGTGTGAGGGTACATGAAAGGGTCCCCACACATCACTATGAATTAAATCAAATGCAGAACAAGCTGTTTTGGAGTCTTTTGGAGAAGAATTTCTCTTCTGTTTTGCAACTGGGCAGATCTTACAAAAGGAATTTGAGGTACAACCTTCATGCTTTAATGAGGTTTTAAGTATGTCTAAGACCTTATCCGATGGATGTCCCAGCCTACTATGCCACAGACCTACTGACAACTTGTTAAGATAAACAGACTCACTACTAACTGGAACTTGAAATGCTGAATCAACTTGAAGTACATATAAGCCTGCAACTTGTCTACCCTTGCCAATCACTTGCAGTGAATGATCCTGCACAACAAAGCCATTAGCCTCAAAGGAAAACTTACAGTTCCTTTGCTCTGCCAGATAGCTTACTGAAATCAAGTTAAAGTGGAATTGTGGCACAAGTAAGACATTTGTTAAAGTGATGTAGTGGTTGACAGTAGAAGAGCCTGCCTTTCTAACCTTTATAACAGAATGATCTGGCAGTATTACGTTTGATTCTCCTATTTCATGTATGTCATATAGTAAGTTCTCATTACCACAGACATGTCTAGTGGCTCCTGAGTCTATCAGCCATAGTTTTGTATCTGTAATTTTAGGTAGATTAAAGGACAGACACATACCTACTCCCTTATCGAGTTGTTGCATTGATTCTCCACTGTCTTGTGTCTGATTAGTCACTGGCTGATTGAGCAAAGCCTTCAAGCTTTGGAGCTGGAAGGGAGTCACATGAAGTTGGACCAAGGTATCATCAGCATATGCAGCACTAGTATTGACTTGATGGCTTTGATGTCCAACTTTGTTAATTTGTTCCACTGAAGTCTGATTCACCCTTGATGCTTTAAACTTCTGATTCTGTCTGAATCCTGGTGGATAACCATGGATTTGATAGCGAGTCTCGATGGTATGCCCCTTCTTGTTGCAATGAGTGCATATTGGCCTTCCTCCATCCCTTTTCTGATTGTAAGCTCCTTTCTTGATGTGTTCAAGATCACCACTTGTTGTCATTATAGCCATGTTATTTGTCTGATCATCTGTGCCTCGAGTAAACCCAGGACCCATAGATCTCTGCTTTTCTTCTTGAATTAACAGAGAAAAGACCTTGTTAACAGAAGGCATAGGGTCGAAGAATTTGACCTCTTATATGTGAAAATGAATCATTTAGACCCATCAAGAATGCCAAGACATATTCTTCAACAAGATATTTCTTCATGTCTCTGAGTCCTCCACATGTACACTGACAAGTAGGCCTGTAGTTGGACAGCTCATCCCACAGCGTTTTCAGCCTGGTAAAGTATACTGCTATGCTGCTAGACCCCTGCGTGAGGTTGATCAAGTCTCTCTTCAATTGGAAGATTCTTGGCTTGTTTGTCTGCCCAAACCTCTCTTGCAGATCTATCCAAACCTGTCTTGCCGTCGCACTATAGAGGATGCTGGCTGATATTTCCTTAGAGACTGAATTTATGATCCAAGAAATCACAAGGTTATTGTTTCTCTTCCAGGCATTCACTTGGTTCTGTGCTTGAGGATTTACAACGGGCGGCTGTTGACCTTCAACGGCGTGGCCTTGCGTCTGATCTTGCGGATTTACAGCTGGTGGCTGAATATCTCCATTAACGAATCCTTCTTTGTTTCTTCCTATGAGTGCTAGTTATCTTTGTTTCTACTCCATGTAGCATAGTTATCTCCATTCAATGGTTCCTGAACAAGAATCTGCCCTGACGTGTCGTTGTTGTTCAAGAAATAAGGATCATGGATCAGCACTGTCGATCCAGCAGATGCAGATGGAACCATGGCAGACTTGGAGGTTGACGAATCTTGATGATCACAGCTTGAAGCTTGATTGCTTTGATACCATAACAAATTTGAGATGGATTGAGGTGTGTTTCAACACGACGATTTAACGTGGTTCAGATCCTTTTCGAATCCTACATCCACGAACAACTCAAGAAAACTTTTATTGATGATGATACAGAGTTTACAAAGAGCAAAAATCGATGATCATTCTACTGCTTTCTTCCTATATATATACATATATATGTACAGAGTGAAGCCTTTTAGCGGTTATAACTGCTACTTCTCTGAGTAAGTGAAAACGCCACCACCAACTGCAACTTTATAAGTATAATCCTCAAGTAATGAGAAACACGCCTTTATCAGCTTCGAACGTTTTCTTCACTTCATTCCTCTCATCCAAGCTTTCTTCATTTGCTTGAGTGTCCATGTCTGCTCCATTCCGATCATGTTTTAATAAGTATTTATGTTATTTATGTTTTTTTTTTGCAATTAAAGCTTTGATAATTTATTTTTGTTATTGACTGTCTTCTTGGTGAATGAACTGGTCTAACATGATCGTTTAAAATAAAGAATGGGTCTATGCTGTTCCATGATTTGGGTTTCCAGTAGAGGTGTATTCTCCATGATAATATTGTGCCAGATTGCGGTGGGTAATATGTAGAATGGTTTTTGTGGAGATATATTTTTGATATTTTAAGTGCTTTTCTTGTAGAGAATGCAATTAGAATTCCAAAAGGAGAGCGGCACTTTGTAAGTGCGTGATATGTTGAATGTGATGGATTGATCTCTGATATTATGAATATGTCTATGTTGCTAAGAATTCCTGATATGGTCTTTTTTTGCATAGATCTATGTTGCGAAGAAGCATGGTATATTTTTCTTGACAGGTTGATGTTGGACCGCTTCAGGGCAAAAATCAGAAACTCGTGTACAAGTCAGATAGACAGAAGCAAGAACTAAATGACCTTGAGCTGAAAATCAAAGAATTGATGCACAAGCAAGTATTGCACGATGAAACACTGATGAAAGTTAACCTACTGTGGAACCAGGTTGCTGATAGCTTGATTACATATCCCTTTATTTCTGTTTTATGTTCTGCTTTTGTTGTGTGTGACACTGTGATTAATACCGGCATCCATTTTCATATGACTTTTAATGCTATGTAGTTGATTGATGACATTAATTTACTTGGACTACATGTGGGTGCTAGTCAAAGTGCTTTTCAATGTTTGGAACGCATAGAGGCTTCTCGAGGTAACATTGCACTTTGCTATTCCTTGTAGTGGGGCATATGTGGTCGCTGACTTTCATTGCAGGCACAATTCCGCCCTGTTCAGTGGAGGATATGTTCCTGCATAGGCTACTAGAACTGAATGCCATAGAAGGAAATGAGGTCTGTGGATCCTTAGGCTTTGTTAAAGAGGCTCTTGCAGCTCGTCAGGCTTCCACAAAGGGGCTGATGAATTTGTTGGAAGATGCTTTAGCTTCTCAAAGAACTCAATTTGAGGAAATAGCTCAGATTCTAATGAGAAAGCCATCTGCAGAAGGTTAGGAGACTATAATCAGTAGGCTGATTATCTAATCATATTACGGCGTGGGACGTGCCATTGATTTTATATTGAGAAATATATCGTCCACTCCATCCATATTGCTCCTGATGGTGTTTCAGATACTATAATGCAACTACATAGGCTTGATGATCTGATGATGGCAGAGGCTAATCGCCTTCAGGAGGTGGTCGATGTTATTCAATGCAAGCACAAACAGTATGCGAATGAGATTCAATCTTGTATCGACAATCATTCAGTTGATCAGTTAGAGAAAAAGCGGATTACTGATACTGAAATTACTATTTCTTGCATCTGTTCGTAAAATGGTATGACTATTGTGGATAATATAGATGTGAGATTTTGGGGTATGATCGTGCTCTGATGGATATGTTTATCAAGTTTCACAGCTTCTCTTAAGCATTCTCGCTATTGTGCCTCATTGCGGCTATCCTTATATGTTTGTAGGAGAGTTTGAAGAATGCATGGCAGATCTTGAAGAAAGTAGGCGGAAACTATTAAATCTAAAGATGCAGAAAGATGGCATGCCTGGAATGCATGTACCTATTCCTGTTCCTGTTGTAGTCCCTCATCTTTTGAATGGAACTTTATCGCCTGTAAAGCCCGCTGATAAATCTAAGCATTTACAAGAGCTAAAAGGATCCATTTAGGAAGTAAAGGTACAATTCTATCCTCTAATCCACATTTTCTCCCTTAGCTGCTCTAATTCTGTACATATAGTGTCATGTGTATTGGTTAGTATATTTATGTTTGTTGTGTTGAGAATGCCGCAGATGTTAGCTGATGACCGACTTTCAGAGGTTCAAGATGCACATGAAGATAATTCAATGCTGTCGAAGCAGCTTCACGATCTTCAGGTTTGGAAATAAACTTTTTTTTTTGTTCTGTCCGATCAACTTTTGATGGTCGAATGGGATTAATAAATGATCCTTTTTACAGAATGAGTTTTAGGAGAATAGATATATATATATATATATATATATATATGCATCTCGCCCTTACTCCTTGTTGAATGATCAACTACAGCACTGGAATGCCGAGGCAGATCGTTATCGTAAGTTGACAGAAACCTTGCAGGCAAACTATATATTTTTGTACATTTTTGTATGTTTTTTTCTTTAACTCAAGGTATTTGCTAAAAGTAACATTTTAGGCAGAAAGACATTTCATCGTCCGAAGGGAGAAAGAGTTGATGGGAAGAGCTGACGCAATGGATGCTGAAACAAATGCAATTGATAGTTCAGAATCTAAGTTCGAGGAGTTACAAAATCATCTCAAACTGTGTGTCATAGAGAAGAATGAAATGGAGATAAAATTGGAGGAGCCATGCAAGAGTCAGGTTTATGAGCTATCCCACAGCTTATCACAGACAAACTTGCAGTTGCCTTTTGGTTTGAAAGTCCTGTTCTTTTCAGGAAGAGAGGATGTCAAAGAAGAATTTGAGATAATGGAATCAGCTTTGTTGAGGAGATGGTAATGATGGAAAAACAGTTGCTAAAGTGGAAGACAGCAGCAGAAGAGGCCATCTCTTTGCGTGAAAAAACCCAGTCGCTTAGTGCCTTAATAGACATAAAGAAAGGTATGGTACATAGTTCTTTAATTTTCATAATGCGCATGGTTTTGAGGATTCTGCAGGTATCTATTAACACTGTTGATTGACCAAATGGATTCTCTGGAGTAATTTTTTATTTTTTATTTTTAATTATTTGTTGTTGCTTGAAATGGTGTTGTAATATTTTCTCGAGTATGTGGTTCAGTTGTTGCTTGTGAACTGGTTGATGGTTCTCAGTTGAGATCTAATGCTGTTTGTAGAATTCTGAATTGAAGATTGCAGCTGATAAGTTCACTCAGAGAATGGCAGAAATAAAGTCATTAAAGGAGATAGTATGTTTGTCTTGTCCCAAGGTCTTTCATGTTTTTGGTAGCCCAAAATATATTCGCTGCTTATGTTGAAATTGCAGACAGAGAAAATGCAAAAGGGAAATCAGTAGCTTGAAATAATTTTGGATATGTTGGGTATACAGATTCACGATAACAGGTAGCTTTTTTATTCTCTTTATGACTTATTGATGAATAAATTGACAGCTCTCCTCTTTGAAGATAACCTGGTTAAATTTGTGCAAGTACATGGACATATAAGTGTTTATTTGTGCCAGCATGTGCCAAATAAATCGATGCAAGTGCGAGTTGTCTCTCCAAATTGAAAGAAGTTTTATCTCTTGGTGCAAGTTTTTCATATCTGTTGATTTTTTCCTTTTTCCTTCGATTTTGACTTCGCTCGAGAAAGAGAGTTGTCAGAGATTTGGGGATCTGAACAGCGCGCTGAATCGCAAGCTAAAGGTTTGAAGAATGTCCTTGATGAACATAGCTTGGAATTGAGAGTGAAAGCAGCGTATGAAGCTGAGGCAGCATGTCGGCAGAGGCTTTCTGTTGCCGAAGCTGAAATAGCTGAGTTGAAGGCTGAGTTATTTTCTTCTAGCAGGTTTCCTTTCCATCTTCACTTTCTATTAGTTTTAGTGCATTGCTCCTTTCAGTGACTGGAGAGTTAAACGATAAGAAAATCTATAATTTTTGTGCAGATATGCATCCTTGTCAGCGCCTTTCTTTTTATTAGTGCATGGTTTATATTTAATTAAAATGGACTGTTCTGATAATTTACACGCAGAGATCTTTTGATGATCAAGGAAGCCATCAAGATAAAAGATGTAGAGGCAGAGGTTTATATAGCTGAAATAGAGGTGCTTTTTTAACCTGTTGGGGCATGGCAGAATATTGATTGGCAAGTGGAACAAAAATTCTTTTTTTTTTTAATATTTATTTGCAGCTTCTTTTAATTGCACGACATATTCGTGCAGACTATCGGTCAAGCATATGAGGATATGCAGACACAGAACCAGCATTTGGTGCAGCACCTGGCTGAAAGAGATGAATATAATATCACGGTCTTTTCTCCCAAATATCTTTCATCATGTGTGGACTTGATCATCTCGATATTATTGTTTCTTCAACTCAGACAACCTTCCTTCTGACGTTCTGTTATTTTTAAATTGCAGCTAGTTTCTGATAGTGTGAAAGCAAAACAATTTGAGAGCTTATTGCGCTCTGAGAAACAAGTGTTGGCACAGCAACTTGAACAGCTTAATGCCCCACTTGAATCTTTGAAGTCCAGGATTACCCAAAGTGAAGAGCAGGTAAATTTGTCTCTGTGGCAACAAAAATGCTTCTTCACTACTATATGGTAACCAAAATTTAGCCTGCAGATGAAACTTCAACACCTAGAAGCTTTGAGTTCTGTTAAAGGCGATAGGCGCATGCCAATGGCCCTTGAATTTGCAAGATGGGAATTAGCAGATACATAAAAGGAACTAAAGATGCTGAAACTCACCGTCTTGTCTACCGTGAAAGAACAAGAACAGATCCAAAGAAAACTAGATGGTATTCAGAAAGATCTGGACAATGAAAGGTTAGATTATGTTTCACTAAGGTTGTTAGTTGCCAACCTGTACTTTTATCTTGCTTGTATCAGGAACCTCCAAGGACTTGGCTGAGAATTCTTTCAGAAATTTAGACCTCCTAAATATATTTGTTTGAGATTGTTAACATCAGTTATCATACTTCAACATGTGCAAGTAATATATCTTTAATGCAAACCCCTCTTTCACGGCTTGCAGAAATGAGCGAAAGAACCTTGATGAAGAACTGGTGGAATTGAATCGAACAGTTGACGAGTTAACCACTGCTAACAGCGAGGCTGCAATGCAGAAGCTTCAGCAAGAGATTAAAGATTGCAAGGCCATCCTTAAATGCAGTTGTCTGTTTTGACCGGCCAAAGGAGGTATGACATACAAGTCTTTGATCCTTGTAAATAAAGAACCACAATCCATCTTTTTCTTGGGAATGTTTCATTAGTAAATTGCCCTTTTATGTTAGGTGGTCATTGTGAAATGTTTCCATCTGTTCTGCAACCAATGAAACTTGGAAATTCGCCACCGCAAGTGTCGTGGTTGTGGCACTGCTTTTGGGCAGAACGACATTCGCTTTGTAAAGATTTGAGTTTGATAAATAGATAGTTGATCTAATGGATTTAATTGCCTTCTTCAGAAACCAGGCATGATGTACTATATACAACTCTTTTATCTTCGATAAGTTATACTCTCCGTGATCATGAGCTTTTGTGGACGTGTGGGGAAGTTGCAAGATTTTTGTAGTATGATATGGGGTTCATTAATTCAAAACCAACTCCAATGGTCTCTGGCGTGATATGAAAAGATAGCCGTCCCATTCAAGAAACAACTTTTCTGGAAATTTCAGACCCATCCAACTAGTGCACCAATCTAGGACAGTTTTTGAAATCAGCTCCAATAAACAATCCAATGTTTTGAAACTGACATCTGCATGCACGCATATACACTTTTTTAATTTATAGTCAGCATGTATTATTAAGTTCTGATTCCTCACACATCAATGCATAAAGAATAATATCAAGATGTCATTGTCTGCTTCGAATAAAGAAACGAAATACAAATCTGCGACGCAAGACAGTGTATCGGGCACAGTGCATATATTTCAAGTCAAAACCTCACACAAGTGTTATATTATGTCCCATAATTGGTCAGCAACCAATGCCGGACAATACAAAGCCACCAATTTAGAAAAACCTATCAGTTTTTTGTCCATCTTAATAGATAGAAATGTTAAGAACAACATCTCCACGAGGAACCTTGGTTGTAAAGAGAGCATGCTCAACTTCTGGCAATCACTCATCCCTTTATGATCATTTTACTCCCACGGAGGCCATTAGATCTTCATACTCTGGATCATTCTCGCTATCAGACTTTGTTGCTTTACCGCCCATCATCTGGGGGTTGAAAGACCCTGATGTAGGAGAAAATGGATCATACACTATTGGAGCATGAAGAAATGACCTACCAGCAAGTGGTTGTGGTGTTCGATAACTCAGTGGAGGTGATGGCCCCAGATGGAAAGGACCAGTAGAGCTACCCATAGGAATGAAGTTCCTTGGTTGCATATGTTGCTCTGTTGGCTGTCTAGGTGGAACTAAGGGCGTTCCAATAAAGGTTGGAGGAATATGCACCCTTGATTGATTCATTTGATGACTAAGCTGAGGAGCTCTTGGGAAACCCTGAGCCATGGTATGATCCATAGTGTGCCGCAACAATGGAGACTCTAAAGGGATCTGTCCAACTTGAACAGGTGGAGTCACATGTTGCTGCGTCGGTTGAGTGCTTTGCCAAGACATTTGAGAAGCAACACTAGGGGGCCGCTGAGGCTGAAAGGTAAAATCAGCAGCAGATGTCAGTTGCTGAGATCTTGAGTTAGCAACAGAAGGAGGTCTCATGGAATCAAATGTTGGAGCATTTTCAGAAAAGGATCGGTGGACTCCAGGTTGCGCAAGTGCAGTACGATGCTGTACGTGAAAAGGCACAGATCCTGGTAGTGCATTTGCAGATGGTGAATGCATCTGTACTCTACTGGTAGTAGGTTGTCTAGGTCCAATAGATGGAGGTTGAACTCGCGGAAGCCAAGGAGAGATAGCGCCTCGAGGTTGCTGGCCAGCCACTACACAAGTGAGTTAGTGTTTACCCAGACACAGAAAAGAATATGATGTAACATTCAATGGAGAAGGAATAACAGTAGCAGGAATTGAGTTTGTCTACCTCGAGATGCCGTCAAGGCAATGTTGTCAGAATATGCCAGATGATAAGCAGTTTGAGGCACTGAAGATATTCCAGGTCTATCATTAGCGGGTGATCCTGATGCAAGCTGAGCAATTTCCGGCTGAAAAGTTGGAAAGATAACTTGTCCTGGTCCCTGTTGCACGTTTGGCGGCTGTGAAACATGGGATAGCTGAGCACTGGGGGGGAAAACAAAAGGATTTTGCAAGACCGGACTGAAACTTGTGGCTACGAATGGCTGTGGGGGATTATTTGCTGAGGAAGGTGCTGGGGCAATACCACCAGCTAATTGTGCAGAAGAATACCCAGGGTTGACTAACCCAGAAGGTAAAAATGCTCGAGTTTGTGGTGGCCTGGCAGAAAAAAATGTCTGAAAATATTGGGGAGAGTTTCCCAATGAAGATAAAAATGATTTGGCAAATGGCTGTGAAGTTCCTTGATTTATGAGTACAGGCTCTACAGTTGAACTAGATGTAACATCAGAGACCATGGAGGGCACTGCAGCATGAGAAACGGTAGGTATAGAGATGTGGTCAGTTAACTTTTCGGTTGATTTAAAACCATCCGACAATGGGTTAACCAGCAGCTCAATCAAAGCCACAGCTGAATCAACTTTCTCATATGTGTCGGCTGATACATGTACGTAAAGGTCTTCGTAAACATTCTCTATTACTTTTTCATCACTAGGAGCAATTTCAACCTTCAAATGATTAGGAGAAAATTAATAATTGGATAGGATAATGATGGTTACAAATATTATTCAGGGGTCAATTACTACCTTCCCTGCTGTGTCAGCCTTTGTGCCGTAAACTCGAATTTTAGTTTCTGTATCCTGATTTACACCAATACATCCCCAAAATGCTTAAAGTGCAATTTCACATGCAAAATTAAATAAATGAAAGTATATTACCTTTTCCACTCTCTTTAATGCAGCACTTGCTGGACCAAATACTAAAGCAATTAAATTGTAGCCAGGAGATTCTTTGATCTGCAAAGAAAAGTCACATGCTGCCGTCATCAAGAATATTTTAATTTATTTAGTCATAAATACGCTATGTATATTTTTTAGATAAGTAAAAACTATCTCCTCAAGACGGTTTTAAGCAAGAGTTAAAAGTTTAAACTGTCTGAAACCTATCATTACTAGAAATTGAAAAGATACACACTAAAAACAGTGTGACATAACATAATAGTAAATCCCCAAAAATAAAAACATAATCAATAATTTGATCTTGTGTGATGTGATCGGTATCAAAGCTCCATTAAAAAATCCATCGACTTTGGAAATTAAGCAACGGCTTAAGTTCGATAGCACAGCTGACAAGTTTGCTATTCAATCTATTGGGTAAATGGCCGATAACTTCTATACCAGGTCCATTTCCTAAAAACACGACGATCTATTACTCAGAAACCCAAATTTATAGGACTCATCATCTCATAAAAACCAATAGGTCGCGCATAACATTGAAGGCCCTTAATTACTGAATATAAGGAAGATACATCAGAGTCCTTGACCATCCAGACGTGCCTGAGACCTTCAACAGAGCAATTCTTACATGCAACTAGCATGGCATAGCACAGTGTAAAAGGATGAATGAAAGGAATACAGTCACTCACAGGAATTGAAACTTTTGCCTCTTTCTGTAAAGGTTTATAATCAGGGGGAGCCTTATAGGCTGCATTTAACTTCAGTATCTCACCTGAAAATTGATAATAAACTATGCCATTAAACTTCAAAAAGTACCTCACATGGAGAGAGAGGACAAGTGTTGCAATGGAATTCTTGTAAGCCATACCAATAATTTCACGCCTTTCATGTTCCAGCTGTTCCTTCTCCTGCAATTCAAACGGAAGATTTCTCAATAAAAAGCAGTAAAGACTACCTTGGAAAGCACCATCCAAAATAATTTAACCTCATTGCCAAGCTGCTGATCAGATTTCTTCCCTGCACGAAATTCCAATGTAGACAACGACTCCTGGGTGCCCTCGATGTCCAGTGCCCCTAAAGTCATTTGTTGTTCTATTTGATTTATCCGAGTCTGACAAAAATCCATACAACCAAAACAAAAAATCAAAGAAATAACTTTTTGAACCTGGGAGAAAAAATAAGATATAAAAAGCCCCAAAATCTGAATCCTATTTAGACAAGAAAGTCTCCCAGCACTAAACAAAGAACTGAAAATTGTGAAAGATAGCAAGCACCCGCGCAGCTCACCAGCTGCTTACTAATGCAAGCTAAAAAAAAAACACTAATACCTGATAAGCAAATACTCTCGCTTTTCGCAAGGTAGTATCGAGCACTAAATCAGGTCCCCATTTGGTTTTCCTCAGTACCTGATGGCCTCCTTCTTCAATTGCATTTGCAGCAGAACCTCGTGCTCTAGGGACCAAAGAGCCGGAGAGTTTATTCTTGGGGATAATAAATCCCGATTTTTTTCCAAAAATTGAAGTCTTTGCACCATTCGTAGATGGAGGTGTCGCAGTAATCTGAGTGCTTCCAGGCGCATGTTCTGCCTCCGTGATCATCTTCATCGGCAAGAATGGTTCACCAATTACTTCAGTGTGAAAAGTGCCTTCTTTCGCAGTCCATTTCGCCGGTGCGGTTGAGGTGAATTTAGATGAGGAGGATGGAATTAACATATAAAGCCATTGACGAATCGAAGTTACACAACGCCATTGGCACCTTGGGCTGCATGAAGTTGGGCCTATCTGCTGGTAGACCCAAACATAAATTTGTGCAGACTGAAAAAATATACTATATCATATTCAATATTCATACCTCATTTTCATTTTCATTTTCTAATTTGTTGCATCCTCTTCTTCCTTCCCCGCCGACAATTCATGGCTTCCACAACTCTCTATTTACTCATCGTCGTTACGCTCCTAAGCCTCTCGTCATCAAAACTCTCTGCATCTCTCATCGCCCCAGCTAATCCGACAGCATACGATATCTTATCCCTCTATGGCCTTCCACGTGGACTCTTACCAGACTCCGTCACCGACTACACAATATCCGAGGATGGCGATTTTGAGGTCCATCTCGAGAAGCCCTGTTACATAGAGTTCGATTACGTAGTTTACTATGAGAAAAAGATCACGGGGAAGCTTAGCATAGGCTCTATTACCGATTTGGAGGGGATTCAGGTGCAAAGATTCTTCTTCCTGTGGTTTGATGTTGATGAGATCAAAGTTGACTTGCCTCCTTCTGATAGCATCTACTTCACTGTTGGGATAATTAACAAGAAGCTTGATGTGGATCAGTTCTTGACTGTTCGTACTTGCAAAGATAAGGCTTTGACTTTGAGGGATTTTGGTCAGGTAAAGCATACGGTTTCTGAAACATGATAATATTGTGCTCTATATGTTTTCTAAAATGTTAGTTTTAAGGACGTTATATATCTGAATACGGCACCACCCGTGCAACCTTCCTATCTCATGATTGGATGCAGATCAACTATATCTTATCTCTCTGTTCATCTCCTTTAAGAATGTAATTGTGATGGAGTCCAGAAACCCAAATTTGATTCTTCGGCTGCCTAATGACTTGTTATCATGCTGAGTTTATCCACGCATTTACTATTCATGTCACCATATTGATATTGATCTCCTAAAAGGACATGTAAGCTGCGTAGTACCTTTATTTAGTCCCGAGTGCAATTCATTTTTCGTTTGAAAGAATTACGAAAGATAAGAGCTTTATTTCGGTCTGCAGTTTGTCCCTTACCGTTTTATCAAATATCAAATGGGAGGATATGTATTTTGATGTATTATGTTAGATATCGTTGGTCTGTTGTTTTCTCTTGCATTCATATGGTTTTATTTGGCAGTTAGCTATCAATTTTCTCTCTTTCTTTGACAAATGCAGAATCTTCCAAACCTGGAGGATGATATCCCAATGCTTGTAACTATGTAACTTTTCTATACCACGGTACAGCTGCTGCGGGCTTAAGGTTTAGGGTTTAGGCCGCGTAGAGACGCATTACAAATACTTGCCCATGCTGTATCTCCTATATGTATTATCTTAAGATATTGCAAACTCTATAATAAGTGAGATCCACATTTAAATAATTTCGTGAGGGTTATGATTGCCTGTTGATATCCTAAGATATTATCCTAAGATAAGAAGAAAATAATTTGATCTTGCTTTTATGTGATCGGTGTCGAAGCTGCATTAAAAAATCCATCGACTTTGGATTTCAAGTGAAGGCTTAAGTTCGATAGCACAGCCGACTAGTTCACTATTCAATCTATTGGGTAAATGGCCAATACCTTCTATACCAATTCCATTTCCTAAAAACACGACGATTCAGAAACCCAAATTTATAGCAA